>CM038794.1:191730451-192222435 GCA_021764765.1 Vicia sativa
TTGATTTTCTCGACATCTCGGGACAGCGTCGACGAACATACATTTCCTTTGGGAAAACCTTCTTTTGTTGGCAATCGGTGAACCACAATATCAATGTCTAAACCGGGCATGTCTTCGTATATTGACAAAAACCTGATGTAGTCTTACGTGGCATACTGTACCAACCTTTCTTTAACAACGATCTCAAGACCGCTCCTATCTTGATTTCTTTTACATCTTCGTCGATTACCCAAATTCACAACCTCAACTTGCTCTTATGTGGGTTTGTGTAACTCGCTCTTCTTCTTTGTAGTAATCGACAAGTTCTCGGCACTTCACGATCTTCCTCACTTTCATCTTGACAGGTAGATCGGATTATAAAGTCATATTTAGCTTTTCTTATAGTTATTATTAAGATTCGGTGATTGCGATGTATCACGTGGGTGTGTGTAAGAAACACATAGCCTTTTGAAGGGGTGATAAAGTAAAGAAAAACACGATTGAATCACGAAAGTCCAGATTTATTGAATGAAAATCACATAAGCAACAAATAAAAACCCTCATAAAGCGAGCCCACGATGCCCCGGGCAAGGCACTAGGCTTTAAGTTTATTGTTCAAAACATCTGAAAAGCAAACAAAACAAGAATAATTACTCTGACTAAAGGAGTTGATTGACATCTTGATCTTCCAATTCTGAGTCCGTTGTCGGGAGTTAGGAAGATCCACTTGCTGTGTCGAAGTCGTTGTCGTTGTCTTCTAGCATGAATCCCACTCTGGTGATGTGAGACGGGGAAGTTGGCGGCGCGTTCGCGGCATCATCTTGACCCTTGATAGTGAAGCCTAAACGGTCTTGTCAAACTTGAAAGGAAGATCGGTGACCCCAATAGCTACACCCCTCTTCCAGGCTGCTTGAGAGCATCTTCGGGGAGGCCATTCTAGGAGGAGCTTGTGCAACTTTAGGAGTAACGGGGAGAGTGACAGGCATGACTAGGGGTGTTTCGAAAGCTTGTGAGGGTCGAAGAATTCACCTACCTCGAGAGTATCGGATAGTGTAGATGGTGACCATATACTCTTCTTCACCACATCTTGTAACAACCTTTCCTTTCACGGGTACTTCAACTTGATGCGGGGTAGAGTGCCAGGCGCCACCCGTGTATCAAGGCGTCCAAGTAGGCAGGTAGTGGGCCGGATGTCCATCACAAAGAGTAGAGTCGAAAGTGCGGGAACCGACTTTACTTGGGCGAGAATAGGCTCTCAAGTCTTGTTCGTTTAGAACCATCAAAGCTCGCCGCGATAATGTCACGGGTCTCGGAACCAACCTCGGCGTCAAGGCGATCAAAAGCGATCTTCGGAAGGATATTGAGCGAGAAGTATCCACCAAAACATGAGATAATGTAGTACCTTGCATTCAGCGAGAGATGTGCAAGGCTTTGTTATGTTTCTTTCCGGCGAGGAGTCAAATCGGCATCGGAGAAGCCTAGGCCGTTGTTGGCCAGGCTAGCAATACAAACTTCAAATTGATCGGTAGTAATGTCTTGCGGATGCGTGAGCATTCTTTAGAAACTTCACCAGGCGTTAGCATGAGCCTCGAGCACAAGAGCGAGCAAGCACATGGAGATCTTGGACGCAGATCTGTCCCAAGCTGCTGCAATGTTGTAGTCACTCTTCTTGATTATCTTAATTTCCTCATTTCTCGTTTGGAGGTGTCTTGACAACTTCCTTTGGTACTACGGTTGAGCGAGGATGAGTCATGGTTCTTTCCCACCGGTAGGGAAATTGGTTGATAGGTGGAATGCGGTGGGAGCGATGTCTTTTGGAGAGAGATTTACGGAGAAATACCCTTCGGTTACGGTCACCTTACTAGATCGGTGATGTTGTCAATGTCAGGAATGGAGCTTCAATAGTAAGATCTTCAATGGTCGGAGGTCTTGCTTAACACCGGTAGTAAACATCGATCCATAATCCCAAGGGATAGCTTTGTCGGAGGAATATGGGTGGTCTTGGAGAAGTGATGAGAGGTGCCGCTCTAGGCACGAGGATCAACAGAGGAAATCCTTATCGTGTTAACAGCATAGTCTTACGGAAAGTCGTCCCCCATCCAATTGCTTTAATGTCTTCATAGGGATCTTGTAGCTTTCGGGCGATGTACTTCACCATGTAATCATACTTTCCACTTGGCTGCCCCAAGGTATCCCACCACGATGGTGCAGTCTCATTCGCATTGTCAATCTTCAACTTAGACATGTCTTCATACAGCTTACCACAGGTGGTTTGGAATAGTATCTCACGGTTGTCCATCATACCTTGAACGTCTTCTCAACCAAGCACAACCATCGGTGCAGACGGGCACCAGCGACAATTCTCGGGCATCTGGATTGATACCGACTTGCAGCAAGTTCTTCTTAACAGTCATCAGAGGAATGGTCAAATCATCTATATTGAAAACATAAGTATCGTCACCAACAGCATTGGAACTCTTGTCATGGTTAGGCATAGGAGCGTTGATCACATTCGGAGTCTCAACAGGAGGATCAAATTCAATCTGCTTCGCTTCAATCATATCTTGAATCTTGTTCTTGAGCCAGTTTAATGAGTGTGGTACTTACAGGCTATCGGAGTGGTAAGCACATTTAGCATTTGGATTGTATTTCGGAGAGGAAGTATTGACATTCTGAGGAGGATCCCTCAAAGTAATCAGCTCTGCTTTCAACATATGTTGCAAGGCTTGCGACAATGGCATGTTGATCTTAAATAAAGCTGTCTTATGGCGGCGTTGCGGCTCACAGCGTTGTCTCGGCGAGATTGTCTTGATGTAGGATTGGAATCACGGCGCCCCCACAGTTGAGCGGTCGGTCTTGGCTCGGCTTTTCGACCATACACGGCATTGGCTTTCACCACCAAAAGATCTCTTTGCGGCATTTGAAGATGACTCTACATGAATCTTTCCACTCTTGATACCGACTCGATCGCTGCTTTGTAAGTATCGGCTCGGTGAATCCTGAAGAGTTTCCAATCGGATGATTAAAGAATGGACGACAATGTCCCCATGAACATATCAACCAACTCCACTATGGACAAGGGTGGTTGAACTACCGCTAGATCTCTCCATTCTGGCATACTCCTTGAACTTCTCATCGCGACCCATAGACATGCTTTGTAGTTGCATGCGTGGGTGTCAATTGACATTGTACTCAATGCATGCATGTAGAAAGCATCGGCCAAATCACTCCAAGTACGGATACGGTCATTCTCTAGCTGATAATACCACTCCAACTGAGTTCCTGACAAACTCTCTTGAAAATAATGCATCCACAACTTTCTATCATCGGTGTGAGATGATCTTACGAACATAGGACTTGAGTGCGACGGACAAGAAATGCCATCATACTTGGCAAAATTAGGAACTTTGAACTTGGGGGGAATCACAACACCAGGAACAAGACTCAGATCATCAAAATTCAGCCCGGACATTTTCAGATTTTCCACAGGATTCAGACGGTCTTCAAGTTGCTTGTACTTGTCATCTTCATGAGTCGGCTATAGTCGAAACGTTCCTCTCTTTCTTTCTCGGGCTCTGGTCATCTTCGTTACCCTTGACACTCCTCGGTTTGACACTTCCTCACGAGAGCTCAATTCATGACCACTTTGGGACCACCTTTGTAGCGTCGCCCATGTTGAGAAGACCCACAACCTTCTTCTTCTTGTTGATGAGCTTCCCGGATCTTCTTGGCCTTGGACCAAGCTAGTGAACATCTCTGAAGCTGGCATTCGAATGGAGGATCTTTGATAGTTGATTCGAGAGCCATTCTTTAAAATAAATAGCAAGAGGATGAAAAACCAATCTCCATGTACACGTGATGCAATGTTATGCTATGCTATGCAATGTTTATGCGAATGCAATGCAATGTTTTCAAGGACCTCTAGGATTTAAATTTGTTAAACAAGCAATGAACAAACAAATATTAGTTCTCTTTTATTCTTTTCTTTTTTAAGTACAAAAGATAGTTCAATACAATAAAAGAAAAACATAATATAAAACTTCTAGGTCTCCATGGGCGCTTCCTCTTGGTGCGAGATAGCGTTGATGTTCGCTCCTCGTGATAGTGGTCAACTCTAGCACTTTCTTCTCGCTTGCATAACCTGAGCTTCAAGGTATCCTTCTCTTCTTTAAAAGAATCGGGATCTCTTCAAGTCTTGAAATCGGTAGGCATATCGGGATGGAGAATAGTATAGGATGCGTCACCTATAGCAGGTTCCATGATTACGGGTATAACAGGTGAATGGCATCATGAGGTTTTGAGCTGAGCTCGCACCCATTTGAGGTAAGGCTCCCAAGGTGGGATTTGGTGCCCCAAAGTCTTGGTATCGATCTTCTTTACCATGCCCCAGCGTGTATAAACCTTCGTCGGTAATTAAGGATCGTGGTTGTAGTCGAACACAACATCTTGGAGAAGCATATCATGTGGACCATCTCTTGAGCAAAACCAAAGCGTAAAAGCTAGAGAGGGTTGTAGGTAATTCCTCCTCTTATACCAAGGTGGTACATTAGGAACTCTCCACCTTTCAATGAAGATGAAGTCCTTTTGAGAGAAAAGACTCCAGCGGATATCCCGAATGAGAGAGTGACATTAATCTTTGAGACCACTTCATCCTTTGTTCTTCAAACCGTGGAGGAAGGTGAAATAAACCACCTTGAAAGTAACGGTACCAACACATGAGAGTGCCTTGTCTCTTAGTAGTCAGTGTGGAGAGAATGTAGGATATCTCCAAGTAAAGTGAGCCTTGGATTACGGGTAAGAACAACTTGATGGCATTGACATCTATGAATTGATCCGAGGTTAGGAAATAGAACCAAACCATAAATAAGCAAGGCCACAATGTTTTCAAATGCATGGAAACTCATAACTTTGAGGAATTCTCGGGCTTTCTTAATCGGGAACTTAAGTAAACCCTTAACTCCGCTTCTAGTTTCCCAATTGGCTTCAATGTCTGAGCTTAAGATGTAAAGGCGATCACGATGTCTTGATAGCAGGAACCTTTTCCAAACGGTGAATGGCATTTGGTCAAGAATAGGTATCCTAGTAACTTAGAGAACTCTTAAGGTAGGAACCAACGATAGTCTGAAATGTAAAGCAATGGTGTTTGGATCAAAGAATGGAATAGGACATGCATCATATCTTCTTCAGCCGGAGATAACCAAATCAAGTAGATAACCATGTCTTTTGATGGGCCGAGCATGGGAAAATTTTAAAACCAATTCTTTGGTGAGAAGGTATACCCATGAAGTTGATTCGGATAGTCTTTCTAGAAGCCATAACACCTACAAAGCAGAGCAAAGATAAATCCTAGGTCCTTGAAATGGTTAGAAATGATATGCAATGCGGATGATGTCATGATGTCATGTTTAGCACACACAAACAAATCACACAATGAGCCTATGGTTTAAGGCTTGCAGGTCTAGGTGATTACCCCACCAAAAGTTTGAGTTGGTTCATCTGTCCTATAATAGTAACCGGGTTCTAGGAATCTCCATCATTGATCTTTCGTGGGCGCTTATTTCATCGACTACCAAGTGGTCGATCGAAAATGTCCCAAAGTCTGATCTCAATGAGCAGCATCAGTATCAACCAACCTCGGTCTACCAAGCCGCCCATCTCACTCACCTTCTGGCCAAGATGAGTCAATTAAGGTTCTAAGGTTAGTTAGCGCTTGATGACACCAGGCCAAATACTATCCTCAACTTGGAAATGAGGAGCATCGGGACAACCAAGTGTCACGCTAATAGCCATCATGTTGACCGTTAAGTTACCTCATAGCGGTGCAATGATCTAATGCTTTACCTAAAAGGAAGGATCGGGTGTAGGATCCCCAATATAATACCCAGCAACCCTTAAAGTAAAGCAAACAAGTCAAGCAATAAAAATGATCTATGAATCCTTGGCAATTCTCTCTTTAGGATCTTCCTGGTAGTCGCTTGATTACGTGATACGGTGGGCGACTTTTTAGGATTTTGTATCAAATGTGCGGATAGCAGAGTCGCCACCGACTTTTATTTTTATCCAATTAAGGGAAGGTAAAAGTACGAGAAAAAGATTCGTTAGATTAGAGTGCGGAGAATGGTTATGAAAAGGAAGGTATTAGCACCCTTTCCATCCGTGGTTATCTACGGCTCTTAGTTGCTCTTAGATCACTTTTTTGAAATTTGCTTTCTGTGTTTGAAAGATGTTTTGAAAAACATTTCGCTTTGACCTTGTAATGATTCATAGGAATGTATACAAAGTGTTAGGAAATGTTTCGTTTTTAGAAAAGAACTTTGCAATGATTCACATTGGAATGTATACAAAGTGTTTTGAAAGTGTGAGGTGTGAAAAGTATTTGATTTGAGCAAGCAACTAGGAGACTTATTACCCTCAGGAATGTAATCGTTTTCGTACTTCTTCATTCCTTTAGAATAGCGCTAGCCATACCATTAGTTAGTAGGTAGCTCCATTCGTTGGATGTGAGCGGGACAATCGAGGGACATCGGATGGTCATTGAAGGCAACTTGTAGGGTATCCTAGCACACGAAGGACTATCATCATTTTTCGTAGGCGACAATCGAGTCAAGATCATGTATTTTGTAGCGACATCATGGGCCATGATCTTTATATCGAAGGACTATGATGATTTGATTGGAAGGCAGCGGTGCTAGAATACCTCTACGTTCGAGGACATGACCATTTAATCGAAAGGCAGAGAGAATTACCTAAGAAGTGCATGTGTGAAAGAGTGTGTTGATTTGAGAATATATTATCTTGAAGATTAGTGAGCTATATTCGTTATTATCTTGCCATACGCCCTATTTACTAGCAATTGATAGAGTGCGGAAAGTAAAATCACGGAATGTAAAGTGCGGAATGTAAACCTACGCTATTACATGGCTTTGGGGCGGATACATAATCGAGAAAATCACGGAAAGTAAAAGTCCTAGATTAAAACTATTACATCCCATGAGCGGTTACATTATTGAAAAATAAAAAAAAGCGGAAAAACGTATCGGATCAACACATGAAAATATGAGAAAATCGGAAAATATGATGAAATCGAATAAGAAAAATGTTAGTAAAAATGCAAATTTTAATATGAAAAAATTCATGCATCTTGAAATAAGATAAATAAGCTATAATAATTTTTTGGGAATTTTTGGAAAAGGTTTAATAATTAAATGCAATTTATAATGATTTAAATGCTAAAATAAAAATAAAATAAATATGCATGCAAAATTATGTTTTTAATTTATTAAATTAAATAAAGATTTTTATGATAATAATGCAGAAAAATATTTTTGGTGATTTTTAATGCATAAATAAAAATTATGAAAACAATTAAAATAGAATGAAAATATTAAAATAAAGGAAAATATGAAAAAATTGAGTTTGGAAAAGAAATAACAAAACCGGTCCCAAATTTGGTTCGGGCGAGACACAATGGATGTCTCTGGAATAGTGAGCATGTAACCAGTGAGCCATGAGTGCAGTGTTTGGAATTCGAATGAGTGCGTTATAACACGCGTTGCCTTCTCTTCTTCCCGCTGGCAATTCATCATCTTCTTCCTTTTGAATTCGGGAACTTTAAATCGGCTTTTCTTATTATGAGCCACAACAGCAACCTTGATATCGTAATATAAATTTCATCTAAGACCATGGATCGATTCGTCTTGGTTCAGTCATCCACGTGGCATCGATTTGGTCAATTTATCCTAATCTGAGAAACCCTAAATGTGACCTAAACCCTAATCATGGTATGTATCGATTCAGGCCATGGAAACACGATTGGCTTGCCGGATAAACTAAGCTTGATTAAACACAAATAAACAATCAAAGCAGTTAATAATGCATGAATGTTAAAAATCAATTTTGAAATTTCAAGCAAATTCGGATTTGGCAATTACGGATGGTTTGAATGATATAAAGTCGGGATCGACTCTAAACAACCCAGGAATACGATGGAATGGTGAAAGGTTGAAAACCACTGAAACCAAAGTGCAGTTACTTCAAGTGCGAAATTCTTGAGTTTGAAACTAGGGTTCTGGAGCAATTCTTGTCTCTCTTGATTGATATGCATTGTATATATATCTTTGGATGGATTTGAAGTTGGTGAAGATTTGATCAATATTCAATGATAATCAAATTTGATTTTTCATGAAAATCAAATTTTCAAATTTGATCAATTTCAATCAATCTTGCCTTTTTGCTTCAATTCGATTTGGCTGCAATTATGAGTTAATTGGACATCAAGGAAAAATAAAATCAATCTTTCAATTAATTTTGATTTTATACATATTTTAATTTAATTTGTATTTAAATGAATAAATTCCAAATTAAATAGAAAAATAAATCAAAATTCGTGGCATTGGGCTTGGATATTCCTAATTGCTTGAGGAACAAGTTATGATGAAGAAAAATAGGCCCAAAAGATTTGATTTTTAAGTAACTCTCTTTGTGCATTCTTTCAAAATTGCCCAACTTGTGAATGGTGTAATTTGCTCAATTTTCCACATTTTGAGAGTTCTTGGACTTTTGGAAAGCTCTAAGAGTCCTCTAACCAATCTTTGGTTTCACTTCAATTGGAGTTACCATGCTCAATATATGTTCAAAACAAAAGTTGACTTTTGTTGACTTTGAAAAGGACTGTAATGTTTGAGCTATACCTCTCAAATGAAGCATTTTGGACATTCTTGTGAGACATGAAGTTGTAGAGAATTGAATTTCCTTCAAAACAAGAGGTGGTGGAAAAATTTACGAGAAAGTATGAGAAAGTTATGATCGGTCAAAGTTGGTTGACTTTTCATCTAGAAACCCTAATTTAGAAAGTTTGACCTTTGAGCAAATCTTGAGTTTTCTTGATGAATCATGATCAACCCTTGATCGAATGATGAATGAAACTTCAAAATGAGGATGTTGACCAAAAATCGAGAGTTTTGTGTATATTGACCAGATTGACTTTTTGACCAATCTGGTTTTTCGACCATCGAGCAATTGTGCGAGGAAACTTGACTTGTGGTCTTGAAACTTGACATGGAAAATCTTTGAAGCATATGAGGAAGCATGAAAACCATTGGAGGTGTTAGAAGTCCATGGATGGGGATGCCAAACCCTAGTTTGGGTTGATTGCATAGGAGAGTGTTAATCGATCAATTCTTGAGGAATCCTTAGTATGGATGCATGGAATATCTTGAGAAACATGAGGGCAAATTTTGGGGTATGACATTAGCGAGTAATGCGAAGACACTTTGTGCTAGAAACTTAAGAAGGTGAGGTGGATTTGTAGAACACATAACCCATCACGGCCATTTAGGATGTAGTCACGAGAGATTATTTGGGTGTAAGCATAGAGTAATTGTCATGCGAGACTACGATCGGTGAGTTTCTCTTGAAAATATTATTGGACCATTGAGTAATCAACAAATCCAATAATGTTTTGAAGAGAGTGTTGAGCACTGTATTATCGATAGAACCCGTTTCACGGATGAATAAGCCCTAGAACTTAACCACGTTGATTCTTATCGTTAAGCTTCATGCTCGTGACTTCAAATGCTTATTTGTGTGTATAACTACTAACCATGTTTGCCGCATTCATGCATTCATTCATTCAAAAACAAAAAAAAAACTTCATTTTCTCTTCCCATTTCCAAAGAATTTAGAGATTTTTTCTTTGTAAAATATTTTAGGTTAGAGTGATGGACGTCAGAGGAAGATTCACCAAGAGATACAATTTTAGAATTCCTGATGTAGGAAAGTTAAAAGAGTTAGCATCCTTGGTAGAAGATCCCTCGGATTTGAAAACTATGGAACTCTCTTAACTCTTTTGAGCATAACGTTGATGAAGGACTTCTCAAACTTTCGTTCGAGTTCTGATCGATCTATGTTGTTTCACTTTCGATTATCGGTTGATGCCTACTTTGGAAGAGTACACGCATCCTAGGTATCTCGATGTGGACAAAGTACCTTTCAATAGTTTGGAAGCCATTCCCAAGTCACAAGTCATTGCAACGATGACTCATTTAAAGAAATACGAGATAGACAAAAACCTAACTACGGAGGAAAACTCTTGGGGTGACCTCAAAGTTCCTAATGGAGAAGGCTCTCAAATTCTCTGATACGTAGTATGGTAGCCTTTGAAGCTATTTTAGCTTTACTCCTCTATGGATTGGTGTTGTTTCCCAACGTCCCAAATTTCGTTGATATCAACGCCATAAGGATCTTTCTGATTGGAAATCCCGTTCCCACTCTGCTTGGTGACATATACGTCTCTATTCATCATAGGAATCGTCAAGGAGACGGAACTATCGTGTGTTGTGTACCTTTGTTCTTCAAATGGATTGCCTCACATTTGCCTAAATCTCCTATCTTCCGCGAATCAAAAGACGAGTGGCATTGGTCAAGAAGACTCATGTCTCTTACAAACGACGATATCCATTGGTATACTTTGGCAAACAATGAGATGGAAATCATTGAGAGTCGTGGAGAATTTGTAGCGTACCTCTCATTGGAACAAAGGTGGAAACTACAACCCATTCTTGGCGAGCGTCAACTCGGATCATAAACTCGGTAAACCTCTTGGATTTATAGTAGAGAGCTACTTCTATCATGAAGGAGAGGATTCCCAAGGATTGAAGGCTAGGATGATCAAAGCGTGGCATCACATCCGAAGGAAAGAAAAAGGTAAGGCAAAATTGTGTAGCCATGAAACCTACACTTCTTGGGTAAAGAAAGAGCAAAGGAATTCAGATGCCTTACGCTTATGAAGATCCCATGTTCTCAATCGCTTCCAAATCAACAAATTTTCCCGACGAGGACTATGGGAGAATACCAAGAAGCCTTGACAAAGATAAGATTTGAGAAAACTTTGGAAGCAAGTTTCTTAAAGGCTAACCTTGAGAATGAGAAGCTCAAGAAGCAAGTCAAAGATCATGAAAAAGGCGCTTTATTTCCGGGATGAATGGCTCAAGGAAAAGATGAGAGATTCGCGAAATATAGCGCAATCAAGAAATTCATCAAAGAAAGAAAGGCGCTTGAAGATTTGATGAATAACAATCTTTCTCCCAACGAATGGAAAAGAGTCATCAACAAGCTAAAAGCGAGAAAATTGAACTAAAAGCTCGCTATGGAAAGGATATCACAAGAGGAAGTTGCATCAAGCCTTTGGATCTTCATGAAAGGACGTTTAATTAGTTCAATTTAGTTTGTAATTTTATCATTTATTTTATCATTTGTAGAGCAATGCTCCAAAAAAAAACAATTGTTGTAATCTTCTTCCAAATAATCAATAAAATTTGTGTTTTCCATCCAAATATTTGCGAAATATCTCTTTTAGCATAAATTCTTTGGAAATCTCTCTTACAATCATATTCATGCATTTAGGTCTATCGTCTAGAGTCTAACACTTTTCACGGTTTGAGGCATGAGATAGGAGCAGTTGTCAAGGCATCGCGTCTTAGAGTTTCTCGATGCGTCTGACCAACTCGGTGCGATACTAGATCAAAAGAAGGAAAGTGATGGAGAATTTTGAACAAGAGCGTTGAACTTGGTGAAATACGGTAACAACGCTACAAGAAAGTGGAGAGACTCCGTCTTTGGTCAACTCACTTGCCCGGCGCAAAGTCAACAAGCGTCGGCGGTCAAAACCAACAACAACTTGAGAGGATACTACTACTCTAGTTTCATATCGCGGTGGTAGCTCACCTTTCAGCATGCCCGAAGGCTATCCATGGGGAATGCCTTTTAACTTCGGCATTGGAGTTCGCCAACCGACTTCTCAAACAACCTCGCTTGAAATACCTACGCTGCGGCGAACGCTACATTCACTTCACCACGTGGAATAACTCTTCCACAGTAACAATGACGGTTTCTCCGATCATGTTGAACTCACGACTTAGTGCTGCGCTACCACGAGACGAAGAAGTTCACCACTCCGAAATATACGAGCGCTCGTGGCTGATGGAAAATCTCCGAGCAGCTCCTCAATTGCGGCTTGATATAAAAAGCGATTCGAGAAAAATTATTGGGAGAAACACCGAGGATCTTTGCTTAGTTCCTCGCGTAAGGATACACAATTCAAAGTCACGACTTTGGAAAATACAAAGGAATTCCTGTCCACAAAGTCATCTCACGATGTATGCCGGAAGATGTCCACATATGAGGATCACCATTGTAATCCACTACTTCGAGCAGTCTCCCAGGTGCGCCTTAAATGGTACATGGGATTAGATAGCACAAATATCCAACGTTCAATGACCTAGGTGAAGCCTTTGTACAGCAGTACAAGTTCAACTTGGATATGGCTCCTGATCGAGATCAACTCCGCTCTATGTCTCAAAAGGAAGAGAGACATTCAAAGAATATGCCCAACGATGGATGGAAATTCTTGCCCAGTCAACCCGCCCTTGGAAGAGAAAATGACTAAGGTATTCCTAAACACTTTAGGCTCGTTCTATTCTGAGCGATGATCCTGCGCGCTCGAGATTTCAATGAAATGGTGAGCATGGGAATGCGATTAGAAGAAGGAGTTCGAACGGACGTCTAACGAGGCGGGATCTTCTAGTGGAGTTAGAAAGGTTGGAACTAGCTTTCCAAAGAAAAAAGAGCATGACATAGGAATGGTATTCTGAGGGAAACCACGTAGAAATGTCAATCAATAGGTAGCGCCATAACACCAGGATTAACACAACTCAAACACGAGGAATTGCTCCATATTTCGGCAAATTCAACAAACTCAACAGCCTCGTCAACAGGCTCAGCAGTTTAACAACCAAAATCGTACGCCTCGGGTCACACAATTCGACCCAATTCCAATGACGTACACAGAACTTTACCCCGCTCTAATAGAAAAGAATCGTCTGAACCGGATCACCACCTCCGGCCCCTGAAAAACTACCGTGGTGGTACAAAGCTGATGTTTCTTGCCCTTTTCACCAAGGGGCACCAGGCCACGACCTTGAGCATTGCATAGCATTGAAAGCAGAGGTGCAGATTAGTGAAATCTAATCTTCTTTCCTGGGAATACAAGTCCGAATGTACAAGCCAATCCGCTTCCCAATCACAATGGACATCTGATAAGTTTAATACTAAAAATACAGATATCTCGAAATCACGGACGTAAATCGATCGAGAGGAAACTTAGTACATCTCCATGAATCATACAGTGCAATGAGCGCTTTTACTAAGCACGATTACTCAGCTTGCAACATCTGCTCCAGAAGTATTCATGGATGTCCCACCATAAGCAGGACATTCAACATTTGCTAGACATTGGTGACTTACAGTTCTGAAATAGAGATGACCATGCGTAAATACAGTGAGGGCATTTTCGCATGAGCTTTTAGTCTCGGATATCAACTCGGAAAATCCGAGTAGCGGTGTTATCCCTGTTTCAACGCACCGGTGATCAATTCGAAGACATGTCTCTGACATGAAAATCCTTTGTCCCGAAGTGTGGGATACCTTGGGAGAACCAAGTGGCAAGTATGATTATATGGTGAAGTATCTTTGCGGAAGCTCAAAATCCGGATCGAAGATATCCACCCTTTGGATGGGGTGATTCTTTTGAATACCCTAATCAATCGGAAGAGGATATGCATCTTCTCGCTTAATCGACAATCGAGATCCCCAATGAAGATCTACTGCTTCCAACACGCTGTGGAATTCCTAAGCGGATCACGGTTATCACTATGTAAACATGATCACTTTGAAGATCAAAGTACGACTCGGGATACGATCTAGAAAGTGTCGCACAACGGGTCTGCACTCGGAATGCGGAAGGAACATCCCCAGCAAAGATCAGAGGAAGTACCCATGCTATATCGTACTTCCGATCTCCTAATCAAGAAGATTGCTTCAGACACAAAGGGCAAGGGCCATCACCGAGTCTTCAAAACACCTTTCGACCCGGCAGCAAAGTTTACTCAAGGGTTCAACCAAGTGGGAAATTACAGGATTATCTCGATATCAAGGGTTCGCCACTCTTGGAAACTGTTGAAGTTAGGACTAATGTTCATAGTTCTAAGTAGTTTTATCTTTGCTTTTGTTTGAACTCTCCTTACCCAAAGTGAAGAGATGTTTTATAGGGCTTAGTTTTAAATAATCTCTCTTTGTCTTGCCTAAGACAAATGAGTTTGTATTTTAGGGCCTGTTCATATGTGAATCATAAATAAAATCGTTGTTTTGATTCCACACTTTGTGTTTATTTTCATTTTACCCTTTCTTGGAAATGATAATCCTAAAAACACAATAACAACAAAAAAATCTTCAAAAAAAAATCATAATGAAAAAAATTAATCTGCATAAACTTTCACATTAACTTTCTTCAAAAAAAAAATGATAAGGAGTTAAATAATCACACATAAATCAAATATGCAGTTAGCGGATGGACAAATCCATTGAAAGCAATATCTATGCTTTCTCCTAACTTGAAATCACATGATGTCGCCAGGAAAAGTTGAAGAAGAGATCACGATGAAATTTATCGATTACTTAAGCACGAGGAAGGATCATTCAACCTCACAAGAACCTCTAAAGCCATTAACTTGGGGTGCGAAGATGATAAAAAAGAAGTCAATATTGGAGCTTCGCTTGACAGCAGCGTCAAAAGCAAGCTAATAGATCTTCTCAAAGAATATGTGGATGTTTTCGGTTGGTCCTACCAAGACATGCCAGGGTTAGATACCAGCATCGTGGAGCATCATTTGCCGTTAAAACCAGAATGTCCTTGATTAAACAAAAGCGAGGAGGCTTTCTAGGAATTTCTTTTTGAACAAGGAGGTGCTATACAAAAGAAACTTCGACATGGTTCTGCTCAGATGTGTCGACAGACAAGAAGCGGACACAATCATCCATGAAGTGCATGAAGGGTCCTTTGGAACCCATTCAAATGGGCATGCAATGTCTAGAAAAATCTTGAGAGCAGGATACTATTGGATAACAATGGAATCCGATTCTTAAACACGTCAAAAGATGTCACAAGTGCGGATCTCGCAGATAAGATCCATGTGCCACCGACTCTACTCAACGTTCTCTCCTCTCGTGGCCTTTCTCCATGTAGGGCATCGACATGATTGGAATGATTGAACCAAAAGCGTCCAACGGACATCGCTTCATTCTAGTAGCCATTGACTACTTCACCAAATGGGTTGAAGCAGCTTCGTATGCCAATGTCAGTAGACAAGTGGTTGTGAGGTTCATCAAGAACAACCTCGTTTGCCGATATGGAATTCCAAGTAAGATCATTACGGACAATGGATCGAACTTGAACAACAAAATGATGAAAGAAGCTGTGAGGAATTCAAGATTGAGCATCATAACTCGTCTCCTTGGCCAAAGATGAGCAGGCGCCGTTGAAGCGACCAAGAACATCAAGAAGATCGTCCGAAAATGGTCATCACCTACAAAGGCGGCACGAAATCGCCATTTGCTGCTGCATGGGTATCGATTATACATGCATACTTCAGCGAAAACTCCTTTTCTCTAGTATCTGCATGGGCGGTGCTCCCGTAGAAGTTGAAATCCATCAATGAGGGTTCTCATGGAAACAAAGCTATCGAGGCTGAATGGTGTCAAAGCGATCGACCAGCTGAACTTAATTGAGGAAAAGCGCTGACCGCTCGTGTCACGGACAACTCTATCAAGAAGAATGAAAGCTTTTGATAAAAGTCCGACCTCGTGAATTCAGAAGGCGACCTCGTGCTTAAAAGATTACATCTTTTCAAGCAGATTCTAGGGCAAATGGACTCCTAACTACGAAGGCCCATACATCGTCAAAAAAGTTTTCGTGGTGCTATGATTCTCACAACCATGGACGGTGATGAACTCCGCATCCTGTGAATCTTGTGCGATCGAAATATTTTGTCTAAAAAACAAAAAGAACAGCTCGGTAAGTCGAAAACCGAAAAGGCGGCTTAGGCAAAAATGAGCGTCTCGGTGGATTGAAAACCTGAAAAGGCGATCCAGGCAAAAATTAGAGACAATAAACAGAAATTATCCTGATAGATTGAAAACCTGAAAAGGCAATCTAGGCAAAAACAAGGATACAAAAAAAAAATGACAAAGTAACTGCACTCAGTCCATACTTCGTCAATTTGAAGAATCTTCCATCAACGGATCTTTAATCAACTCTTCAGAAGCCACAAGCATAGTGGGAATTCGAAGTTGTTAGGGATAATAGCGGTTATTTGCTTTCAATGTAGCCTTTTCCCAATAAATTATCATTTCCAGCTTTTGTAAATAGCTCATGGAATCACGCCATTGGCTGATTACCATTCTATCAATAAACTTGAGCCTTGTGCCTTTTGTTTGCAATTCCTGTTTATTCTGTTTTGCGAAATAACGCTTTTATTGTGAAAAATCACTTTTTTGAAACTAAAATGTTTTAAATGAATTTTTACTTCAAGATTTTGAAACAAAAGCAAAAATTTTCCTTTGAACTATGAACACAGAAAGAACTTCAACAGTTTCTCCACAAGTGTTCCAATCTCCGAAGGATGAAAAAGCAGTTATTGCTGGTCTTCTCCTCGTGAAATCATCAAAGGACGGTATTCTTATCCAAAAAGAATCCCCAGCCAAGTTGCTAATGAAATGCCTTTCTCATAAAGTTTAAAACATGCAACTCAGATTCTTCATCAGTGAACGTTTGCACCATTGCTGTAATCTTCACTAAGTATTTGTTCGAGCTGTATGCGGTCCTTTTCCCAAATACCTCTTTTAGTGTTGTCAAGTATTGTTAACATGCATATAACATTCATGACATTCATACATAATAGCATCATTTATGCATTCTTGCATTTTCAAAATGTTTGCTTCCACATCACTTGTGTAAATCACACTTACTCGTAAGTACAATTCTATCCCGATGAGTATCTCCAAGCGGAAAGATACATTTTGTTTTCCCGTGATATCCACAAGCAGAGATCGTCTTTTCTCTCGTATTTTCCAGTGAGATCGTTCCTCATCAAAAACAAAGTCTTGATCGGTGTTTCTTTTCGTTCATTCTGAATAGAACTTGTCTCAAATCAACAAAGCAATAAGCAATAGCCTCATTATGCGAGGCAGCTTATTTTCATTCCTAAACTTGTCATAAAAGTTTTCTTCTCAACAAGGTCAAATCACGACCATGAGAAATTCCCGTGAGTTGTCTTTACATCAAAGAAAACTGTCTTCGCTCAAAATGCCGCGTCTTCTCAAAAGAGATCCTTGGCAAGATTGTATCCAAGAGGATAGAAGCTCATTTTGAGTTCTGTTTCTTTCAGCATTATTCACAAAGCTGAATACACAACAAATTTTCTTAAAGATTTACCTTGTTATAGTTATCACTTTCGATAATTGATAATGTCTTTCAAGCTCATTCGATTCTGTTTCCTTTATTATACATTATTCACAAAGTGAATACACAGCAAATTTTCTTAAAAGATTTACCTTGTTATAAGTTATCACTTCGCTGATAATTGGTAACATCTTTAACATTCATTACCATAAATTATCACAAGGCTGATAATTGGTAATATCATTTTCACTTACCTAAGCGATTGTCACGAGAATGTGAGGAAGGTAATCTCTCTTTCCAAAGCGAAACAAACATTCACATGTTTTGTGAATCATTCTTTCCCCAGCAGGGACGCATCCACAAATTTTCCCCACCATGTCATTTTCTTTAATATTATCCGGGTGAAAATTTTTACAACCATTTTGCATCATCCGCATCTTTTGGTATCTTAGGTCCAAAATTTGCGTATTCTGATATTTAAGTCTCTTTACACCTATCAAAACGAAGATATTCATCTTCATCTCTCGAGTTAAAGAAACTTAAATAGGGCATCTGTCATACCCAATTTTGACCTAATATACTACCTCATCACATCATTGCATTACTAACGATTCGAGAGCGGCATTAATCGGGTGTAGCATTCACGGGTCAAAATTAGGGTTTCATCGAATTTTCATCGATTCAAGAGCCAACAAATTAGGGTTTGAGTTTTCTCACCTCATTTGATCTATCTTGATCAAATCATCGACCTTGATCCTCGGATATCCATTTTTCTCATTGAACGATCGGGATCGACCAATTAGGGTTTGGTGAGAGCATAGGCATTCTCGATTTTTGAACAATAAATGACTTTTTTGGATAGAGATTGGTCATTATATCTTAGATACAACATCTTGACTTAATTTCTGGATTCAAAACATCACAGAGGTTCACAGACTTCATCAGTCAATTTCAAAAACGTCTGATGAAAATTCATACTGCCTGAAAAAGTCAAACTTTGACTTTTGGTCAAATTTTCAAAACAAAACTTTTTCAATCATCAAAATACTTCAAATGATCCATCATGATCATAAAAAATCAAAGAATTTGAAAAAGTCAACAAAAAGTCAAAAGTTTTTATACTTAGAAAATTTTCTAAGTGTTGAAATTTCTTACTTTTTTCAAACTTCATGCCATTTTTTCACCTAGTTCCAATTTGATTTGGAAAAAACTCAAAACATGAAAGTTGTAGCTTGTGGAAAAACCTTTCCAAAATGTCCAAGAACTCTCAAATCCATGGAGTCTAGCTATACTTTTGAAATTGAAACATAAGACTCCATGAAACTTGATTTTCAAAGTCAAAACATCAAATTATAGGTCATTTGAGTTTTCTTCACCAGAAGCAATCAACCATGCCAAATTGATCATTGAGCTGATAAATATCAGCTAGATATAATTGAGATTGGGTAGAATCAAAATAAGATTTTCACACATGGTAAAGAGGAAGCTTCCTTTTGCTTTACAAATGACATCCTTACCTTAAGCTTTCTATGATTCACCAATGTGCTTGTACTTGTTGCCTAACAATTCAGAACCTCTTGCCTATAAAGGATCACAAATCCAAGAAAACAACACCAAAACATTGCAAAGTCATGCTTCTCACTTCTTTCTTCAAAATCAAGAAACATAACACATTTTGAGAAAACTTGCAATTTTCAAAATTCAATGAAAACATGATAAATTTTGGTGTCTAACATGTTTCAATATCAACATATATTTGGTTTGTAACTTAGAATCAAACTAAAACAACTAAAAATCATATTTTGAACCTCATGCTTCCAAACTTGCAAGCGCTAAGCATTTGAATTTGGATTTTAGGTGGAGCAATTGATGTTACAATCACTCAAACATCATCACCATACTCCATGGACATGAGGCGGACCATTAATCACAGTGTAACACTCTTAACCCGAGTTGAGTTCAATTTTGTGTCTATGCGAGGTGGACTTGGCTGGACGATCTGGAAGGATTCAAAGCAAGCATACCATCCACATAGCTTCATACTGGATGAGGTGTAGCAATCCTCGACAAGTTACGGAAGCGTTTTGAGCTTCGATTCTCACTTTCACGGTATAGATGTATACGGTGAAGCCCGACTTTGTAGGATTTTGTATCCAAATGTGCGGATAGCAAAGTCGCCACCGACTTTTATTTTATCAATTAAGGAAGGTAAAAGTAACGAGAAAAGACCTTCGTTAGATTACGAGTTCGGAGAATGGTTATGAAAGGGAAGGTATTAGCACCCTTTCCATCCGTAGTTATCTACGGGCTCTTAGTTGCTCTAGATCACTTTTTAAAATTGCTTTATGTGTGTTTGACAAAAATGTTTTGAAAAGGCATTTCGCTTTGACTTTGTAATGACTCATGTAGGAGTGTATACAAAGTGTTCGGAAATGTTTCGTTTTGAAAAAGAATTTGAACTTTGAAAAAAGTGTGTGGTGTGAAAAGCATTTGTTTAGAGCAAGCAACTAAAGACTTATTTACCCACTCGAATTGGTCGTTTGTTGTACTTCTACATTCCTTTAGAATAGCGCTAGCCATACCATTAGTTAGTAGGTAGCTCCATTCGTTGGATGTAAGCGGGACATTCGAAGGGACATCGGATGGTCATAGAAGGCAACTTGTAGGAAGTATCCTAGCACATTCGAAGGACTATCATCATTTTCGTGGCGACAATCGAGGTCAAGATCATGTATTCGGAGGCGACATCGTGGGTCTTATGATCTTTGTATCGAAGGGACTATGATGATTTGTTTGGAAACAGCGGTGCTAGAATACCTCTACGTTCGAGGACATGACCATTTTGAAATCGAAGGCATCGAGAGAATTACCTAAGAGGTGCGTGTGTGAGAGAAGTGTGTCAAATTCAGATATTTTATCTTGAAGATTAGTGTGAGCTATGTCAATTATTATCTTGCCATACGCCTAATTACTAGCAATTGATAAGTGCGGAAAGTAAAATCACGGAATGTAAAGTGCGGAAAGATAAATGTCACGCTATTACATGGCTTTGGGCGGATACATAATTTAAACTTCGGAAAGTAAAAGCCTAATTAACTATTACATCCATGAGCAATTACATTATTGGAAAATAAAAGCGATAAAGAAAAGCGTCGAATCGAGCAACTGTGTGAGAAAATCGGGAAATATGATGAAATGAAATAAGAGAAAATGTTAGAAAAATGCAATTTTAATATGAGAAAATTAATATATCTGGAAATAAGATAAATAAGTTAAAATAATTTTTTGGGATTTTTTAGACAAGATTGAATAATTAAAATGCAATTAATAATGATTTAAATGCAAAAATATAAATAAAATAAATATGCATGCAAAAATTATATTTTTTAATTTATTAAATTAAATAAAGATTTTTATGAAAATAATGTAAAAAGAAAAAATGTTTTTGGTAATTTTTAAATGCAGAATAAAAAATATGAAAACAATTAAAAATGAATGAAAAATATTGAAATATGGAAAATATGAAAAATATGCAGAGTTTGAGAGAGAAAATGCAAAACTGGCCCTGGAGTGGATCGAACTCGTGACCAGAGGCTGAAACCTTGAGGACTAACGCCGCTTGGCGTTGCATCGGTGTTTGAAAGCAGTGAGTGGGATACATGCACGCGTCACCTCCGATTGCATCGTTCGCGCCAAGAACTTCATCTCTTTCATTTGAATTACGGGCATTTGCGTCGGCCTCGGGCGGCGCTATAGTCCCCAAATTCAAAATCCGATACCATAATATAAATTAATTTAAAGGCATGGTTCGATTGGATTTGTCATTCTAAACACAATGGTAGCATTCGTTTTGGCCAATTTGTCTATTTAGTGGAATCCATTCGGTCCATGAAACCCTAGCCATGGCAAGCTTGATTCCGGCCATGAAAATGCAATCAAACTATGAGAAAGCTTGCAAATTTCCATCTAAACACAAAACAAACCATGAAACATGTTAAAAATGCATGAGAATTAAAATCGATTTGATTTTGTAGAAACAAACCAAACTCGGTTCCTTGATTACGGATAGTTTTGGCAATGTAGTATCTGGATTCACTCGGAGGTATCAAGGAATGCAATGGACACCTTAGAATCGATTGAAAGCAATTGGAACTAGGGTTGCCAATTGCTTCAAGTGCACGGTTTTTTTGAGTTTGAAACTAGGGTTCTGGAGCAATTCTTCTGTCCTCTTTTGATTGATATGCATTGTGTATATATACTGGAAGGATTTGAGATTGAATTTGGAAAGATTTGATCAATAATCAATGATAATCAAATTTGATTTTTCATGAAAATCAAATTTTCAAATTTGATCAATTTCAATCAATCTTGCCTTTTTTCAATTCAATTTGGCTAGCATTTGTGAGTTAATTGGACCTTAAGGAAAGAATAAAATCAATCTTTGCCATTAATTTCAATTTTATAATTTATTTTAAGATTTAATTTGCATTTAAATGAATAAATTACAAATTAAATAGAAAAATAAATCAAAAATTCGTGGCTTTGGGCTTGGACACTCCTAATTGCTTGAGGAAAGTTAGGATGAAGAAAAAGTAGGCCCATTTGCAAAGATTTGATTTTTGAAGTATCTCTCTTTGTGCATTCTTCAAAATTGCCCAACTTGTAGATGGTGTAACTTGCTCAATTTTCCACATTTTGAGTGTTCTTGGACTTTTGGAAAGCTCTAAGAGTCCTCTAACAAATGTCTTTGGTCTCATCTCAATTGGAGTTACCATGCTCAATATATCTTCAAAACAAAAGTTGACTTTTGTTGACTTTGAAAATGACCTATAATGTTTTGAGCTATACCTCTCAAATGAAGCATTTTTGGACATTCTTGTGAGACATGAAGTTGTAGAAATTGAATTTCCTTCAAAACAAGAGGTGGTGGAAAATTTACGAGAAAGTATGAGAAAGTTATGATCAGTCAAAGTTCGATTGACTTTTCATCTAGAAACCCTAATTTAGAAAGTTTGACTTTTGGGCAAATCTTGAGTTTTCTTGATGAATCATGATCAACCCTTGATCAAATGATGAATGTAACTTCAAAATGAGGATGTTGACCAAAAATCGGAAGTTTTGTTGTGTATGTTGACCACAGTTGACTTTTGTCAAATACACGATTTTCAACCATCCGAGCAATTGTCAGGAAACTTGACTTGTGAGCTTGAAACTTGACATGGAGAATCTTTGAAGCATATGAGGAGGCATGAAGGCCATTGGAGATGTTGGAAATCCATCTTGACTTGAGATACCAAACCCTAGTTTGGGTTGATTGTCTAGGAGAGAGTTTGTCGATCGACTCTTGAGGAATCCTTGAGTATGGATGTATGAAATCTCTTGAGTAGATGGAGGGCAAATTTTGGGGTATGTGACTGCCCTGTTCAATCTTCTTGTCTGGAAGGGTTAGATTGACATGCTTGTCTTTCGTGACACAGGTAGAAGATGATTGAACAAAATACACTGAATTTGCACTCGTTGGTGGATGATGCGGGAATGGGCTTACGGATGCCATTTGGAGAAGTTGGAGACTTCATTTGGGGAGCAGTCGTCAGCTAGACTCGGGGTTGTTAAATAGGAGAGCTGGCGGAGATGGGCTTAAGATGCCATCTGGAAAGGTCGATCTTTGGGGAGTGGCCGTACGTTAGACTCTGTAGATGTTCTGGAATGGAGAGGAGATGGGCTTAAGATGCCATCCGGGGTCGTCGTTAGACTTCGTGTTCACTTTGAATGAAGTTATTGGTTTGTATTGATTTTTAACCATATATGCGGCATACGAAGTGAAGAGATGTTGACAAATAGTCGGAGATGGGCTTAAGATGCCATCGAGGCAAGCTGAGTCGTGCGCTAGACTCTGCGATCATTGTCGAGAATAAATCTTCGTGTCGATTACTACGAGGAGATTGTATTTGGCAAGAATGGGATAGCTTCCTGTTGTGCATCGGTGTTGATCCATTGACTGTTATCGGAGGATAACGGTGGTCTTCGGATAGTTCTCCCGTCGGTTCGGGGCTTAATCTGGACTGTCGTCGGGCGGTCTTCGAGATAGTTTTCCGTCGACTCGGGCTTAATCTGGACACATTTTGGCGGTCTTTGAGATGGTTTTCCCGTCGGCTCGGGGCTTAATCTTGGACCTGTTTGCGTCAGAAATGACTGTTACCTGTTTTGGAGAAAACAAGAAAATCTTTGATAGAATATTTGTTAGTCTTATGCAAAGTATGATGCATGACAGTGTATATGAATGACATATGCATGAATTATGACTTTATGAGAAATGTATGAATGATGAATGTTGTGATATTTCAAAACATATCCATCTTGAAGAAGATCGGATATTCATTTGAAGATTTCTAACCGCGGGGAATTGAGTAGGTGGAAGTCCACGCTTTTGAAGGAGAAGGAAGATATCTGGATTCCTCCGATGCACTATCGACCAAGTCTTGGGCCTAGCGTTGTTGAGGAAGGTAGAGATTTGAGAGGCTCGTTGTCGGAGATCTCATATATAGACCTGTTGAGGAGAGTCGGGAGGCGATCTGTTGAGGACCTTGTATGTAGATCCTGTGGAAATTTAAGAGGCGCTCTCTTGGGGATTCAGTGTAGATCTCATTGGAGAGCATTTGATGGTTCTTGAGAGGCCGGGCTAGAAGAGTCAGGTCCGTTGTAATCTCTGGTGAGGAATAAAGTGTATGTTTCCTCGATGCACTATCGACCAAGTTTGAGTCTGGATCGCTGCGGGAGAGGGGAGGATTGAGACCATATTGGGGATGAAGTGTTCTTGCTTGGAGGCCGATGTAACGTCGCTTGGTTGAGTGGAATCACTGCTTGGATTAACATATACCCAGATAGGAAGGTGTGTGTGGGTGACACCTTTATGCTCTGTGGGGAACTTTTGTTGACTTTGTCGTCATCCCAATTCACGGAACCTGTAAAGTACTTTTGTATGTTCACTTTTAAATGCGTTTGTGATGATTCTTATTGTCAAATCACGTATAGTCATTCAAAGCAAGCGTTGGACTTATTGCAAATAACAACAAAATTGTAAAGAGAAAGAAGTGTATTTATTTGAAAGGTGGCGTATGGCCAAGTGGTTTGTACACAAGAAGGTAAAAGCTATGCGGAAACAATCTCGTTAAGTCCCAACTATGCTAATACTCATATATTTCAACTATCTCATCTCCTTCTGTCGGTGAGAAGTGAGTAGGTGATCTTCGCCATTTGAATCTTGAATCGATAGTAGTGCGGAAGCGGATGATCGGAAGAGACATAGTAAATGCGCTTAAATCCTAACTTTTGCCTAGACCGCCCTTCGGGTTTTGATCTGGGATACCCTTTTTGCCAAACCGCTTTTCGGGTTTCGACTTGCGGTGTACATCTTTTGCATATATCCTTAACTTTTGCGAACCTTTTGGTTCGCGAGGATACCATATTTTTGCCTAGGTTCGTCGACCTAGCGGGTCTCTTTATCGTAGTATTTTTTGACTATCTGCGTTCACGGGGTGTGGGAAGTCTTCACCATCCATGGTGCTAAGTATCATAGCTCCAGGAAAATCTTGTCTTGACTACAAATGGTCCCTCATGGGTGGGAGTCCATTTGCCCCAGGATCACCTTGTGGAAGAATGATGCGCTTGACTACTAGATCACCGACTTGGTAGACTCGGTGCTTGACCTTCTTGTTAAATGCTCGATCATTGTTTACGATAAATCATCCATGGCGGATGGATGCGTCGTTTCTCATCAACCAAATTAATCTGGTCAAAGCGATGCAGACCCAATCGTCTCGCCTAATTATGCTTCGGAGGACTACGGTTGAGGTGTCTGAACCTCGATGGGTAAGGCGGCTTCCATACCGTATACAAGAGAAGGGGTTGCCCTGTTGATGTTCGTCTTTGAAGTGCGATAACCATGAAGAGCGAAATGGTAACATTTCATGCCAATCTTTGTAAGTCCTTTGTCACCTTACGTATAATCTTCTTAATGTTTTGTTGGCGGCTTCCGCCATTCATCTTAGAAATCAACAAGGTAGTGTGAGTCAACATATCTTCTTGGTGACGTGAAATAGCGTTGCAAGTTTTCTCATTTGTGAGTATCTTGTTTCGATCGGTAAAATTTTGCTAAGGTAGTATATTGCATGCTCTTTTCGACCCGGACTCGTCATGTTGCCCCAACACACACCCATTGAATTCTCTAACCTTGTCAAGTACATGATAAGAGGTCTTCCTTTGGGGCGGCATCGGGATAGAGGATTACATGGGTATTCCTTGATTTTGTCAGCGATCGACAATCGTCGTTCCATTCTACTACTTGATCTTTCTTAAGTAACTTGAAGATTGGCTCACGGTGGCAGTTAGGTGTGCAATGATCAGCAGTAGTTCAATCGAAAACCTCGACCTCCTTCTCGGTGCGGGGGTGGCATCTCTTGAACAGCTTTAACCTTCGTCACCTCGATACCTCTTCTGACTCAAACCCAAGGAGTTTTCGGATCGACTCCAAGGTGCATTTGTTAGGATTAAGTCTCAATTTGTACTTCTTCAATCATCAAGCAGTTTACGCAAATGATCAAGATGTTCTTCTTGATCGTGATCGAGCTATCATGTAAATCGGCGTAGACCTCATCTCGTGATGAATCATGTCATGAAATAATGTCACCATAGCACGATAAGTGGCGCTGCGTTCTTGATTCGAGCAGCATAACCTTGTGCGAAGTGCCCCTTGTGTAACAGTAGTCTTTCCATGTCTTGAGGCCATTTTGATTTGATTGTAAGGAGAAACCATCCATGAAGGAAAACCTTATCTTTGGCGGTATGTCAACGAACATCAATGAGAAGTGAAATCATCTTTCGGACTTGCTTTATTGGATCTACGTAATCCACACACATTCGTACCTTACCATCCTTCTTAAACACGGGTACCACATTTGCAACCTTTGAGGGGAGGAGGTGTGACTAAAAACCAGCGTTGAGCTGCTTCATAACCCGGCTTTGATTTTCTCGACATCTCGGGGCCATCGAGAGACATACATTTTCTTTGGGAGGAAAACCTTCTTTTGTCGGCAATCGGTGTACCACAATATCAATGTCTAAACCGGCATGTCTTCGTATGACCAAGCAAAAACCTCAATATAGTCTCGTAGCATCAGACCAACCTTTCTTTAACTTCTCAAGACCCGCTCTATCTTGATCTCTTTTACATCTTTGTCATTACCAAATTCACAACCTCAACTTGCTCTTCGTGTGGCTGTATAACTCGCTCTTCTTCTTTGTAGCGATCAGCAAGTTCTCCGGCTTCACATCTTCCTCACTTTCTTCTTGACTTGGTAGATCGGATTATCAAGTCATATTTAGCACTAGCATTTTGTTATTATGAGATTCGGGTGATTCTGCAGTGTATCACGTGGGTGTGTGTAAGAACACATAGCTTTTGAAGGGGTGATAAAGTAAAGAAAGAAAACAAACAATTGAATGCAAAAGTCCAACGAATTTATTGAATGAAAATCTGCAGCGAGATAATAACCCTCATAAGCGAGCCATGATGCCGGGCAAGGCACTAGGCTTTCAAAGTTTATTGTTCAAAACATAAAGAAATACGAAAAGCAAAACAAAACAAAGCAATTACTCGACTAAAGGAGATTGGTATAGCGTCTTGTCTTCCAATTCTGAGCCCATGATCAGGTTGGGAAGATCCACTTGGCGATGTCGAAGTTGTTGTCGTGTCTTCTATAGCATGGATTCCACTCTGGCGTGCGGAAAGGAAGTTGGCGGCACGTTCGCGGTATATCATCTTCGACCCTTGATGGTGAAGCCTAAACCGGTCTTGTCGATTTGAAGGGAAGATCGGGGAGTTGTCCCAAATAGTACTCTTTCCTTCTTGGCGACTTGAGCATCTTTCAAAGAGCCATCCTAGGCGGAACTTTAGCAACTTGGGAGTGCGGGAGAGTCAGCAGGCATGACTCGGGTATTGTTTCAAAAGCTTGCGAGTCTCGAAGAATTCACCCTCCATCTCGAGATAGCGGAATGGCGTAGATGGTGACCATATACTCTTCTTCACCACACTGTAACAACTTTCCCTTTCACGGGTACTTGGTTTTGATGCAAGGTAGAGAATGTTTGCCCATGTATCCAGGCGTCCGAGTAGACAAAGTAAAATGGACGGATGTCCATGACAAAAGTAAGTCAAAAGTGCGGGAACCGACTTTGTGTGATAAGCTCTCCAGTACGTTCGTTTAGAACCATCAAAAGCTCTCACAATAATGTCACTGGGTCTCGAGAACCAACCCTTCGACATCAAGCCGATCAAAAGCGTCTTGGTAAGATATTCGAGCGAACCGGTGTCAGCAAAACATGAGACAATGTAGTGCCTTGCATTCAATGGAGATGTGCAAGGCTTGTTATATTTCTTTCGGAAGGAGTCAAATCGACATCGGAGAAGCCTAGGCCGTTGTTGGCGGCCGGGCTAGCAATACAAATTTCGAATTGATCGGTAGTAGTGTCTTGCGGCACATGAGCATTCTTGAAACTTCACCAAGGCGTTAGCATGAGCCTCGGAGCATAAGAGCGAGCAAGCATGGAGATCTTGGGCCAGTCTGTCATTGTTCCACAACATTGTAGTCACTCTTCTTGATAATTTTGAATTTCCTCCATTTCTTGTTTGGATGTGTCTTGACAACTTCCTTTGGTACTTCTAAATTGAGCGGGATGAGTTCTTGGTTCTTTCCCTCTAGGGGGATATTGATTGAGTAGGCGGAATCGGTTGGAGTCGCGATGTCTTTTGGAGGAGATCTCTGGAGAATACCCTTCGGTTCGGTCACCTTCTTGGATCCGGTGATGTTGTCGATGTCGAGAATAGAAACTTGACAATAAGATCTTCAATGGTCGGAGGGTCTTGCTTGACACCATGATAGTAAACATCGATCCATAATTCCAAGGGATAGCTTTGTCGGAGGAATATGGGCTGGTCTTGGAGAAGTGATAATGAGGCGCCACTCTAGGCACGAGGATCGTGAGAGGAAATCCTTATTGTGTTAACATCGGCATAGTCTTACAAATCGTCACCCCATCCGGTGCCTTAACATCTTCAATAGGAATCTTGTAACTATCGGGGATGTACTTCACCATGTAATCGTACTTTCCACTTGGCTGCCCAAGGTATCCCACAGATGGTGTTGTTTCGTTCGCATTGTCGATCTTCAACTTAGACATATCTTCACGACACGCGGTGGTTTGAAATAGTATCTCACGGTTATCCATCATGCGAACCGTCTTCTCGACCAAGCGCAACCATCGGTGTAGATGGGCACCAACGACAACTCTGGGCATCTGGATTGACACGCTTGCAACAAATTCTTCTTATGACCATCGGAGGAATGGTCAAGTCATCTATGTTGAAAACATAAGTATCGTCATGACATTGGAACTCTTGTCATGGTTAGGCATAGGCGCGTTGATCACATTCGGTCTCAGGGAGGGTCAAACTCAATGCGCTTCTTGATCATATCACGAATCTTGTTCTTGAGCCCAACAATTGTCGATTATCCCTGGCTGTTGGAATGGTAAGCACACTTAGCATTAGGATTGTACTTTGGAGAGGAGTATTGACATTACGAGGAGGATCCTCAGTGTCAGCTCTGCTTTCAACATGTGTTGCAAGGCTTGCGACAATGGCATGTTGATCTTAAGTTCTTGTGGCGCGTTAAGCTCTGTTGTTGTCTCAGTTGTCTTGATGTAGGATTGGAGATTACAAGCCCCCACAGTTGAGCACAGTCGGTCTTGGCTCGGCTTTTCGACCATACGGCATTGGCTTCTTTCTTAGCACCAAAGATCTCTTGTGACATTTGAAGATGACTCTACATGGATCTTCCACTCTTGATACCGACTTCATCGCTCTTTGTCAATATCATTTCGGTGAATCCGGATGAAGAATTTCAATCGGATGATTGAAGAATGGGCTGTCGGTGTTCCCATAAACATATCAACCAACTCCCTATTGGACAAGGGAGGTTGAACTCTGCTCTAGATCTCTCCATTTCGAGCATACTCCTTGAACTTCTCGTCACGACCCATAGACATGCTTTGTAGTTTCATGCGGTGGGTGTCAATTCGACATTGTACTCATCATGCATGAAAGCATCGGCCAAATCACTCCAAATACGGATACGGTCATTCTCTGGTGATAGTACCATTCCAAGCGGGTTCGGACAAACTTTCTTGAAAATAGTGCATCCTGACTTTACATCATCGGTGTGGGGATTGATCTTACGGACATAGGACTTCAAATGCAGCTTAGGGCAAGACATGCCATCATACTTGGCAAAAGTAGGAACTTTGAATTTGGGAGGAATCACAACACCGAGGCAGACTCGGATCATCAAAGTTCAGCCGGACATTTCAGTTTTCCACGGCATTGACGATCTTCAGTTGCTTGTACTTGTCATCTTCCTCAGTCTTGGCCATAGTCGAATGATCCTCTCCTCCTTTCTTTGGTTCCGTGCTCACCTTCATCACCCTGGTACTCCCTCGGTATGGACACTTCCTTGAGAGCTCAATCTGGTGACCACTTTAGGACCCCTTTGAAGCGTCTACCCATGTTGAGACCAACCTTCTTCTTCTTGTTGATGAGCTTCTTGGATCTTCTTGGCCTTGGACCAAGTGGTAAACATCTCTGGCCAGGCATTACGAGCACGGAGATCTTTGTGATCTGTTCAAGAGCCATTTCGCTAAAATAAATAGCGAGCAAATGAGAAAACCAATCTCAATGTACATGATGCAATGTTATGATATGCTATGCAATGTTTATGTAGATGCAATGCAATGTTTTCAAGGACCTAAGAGATTTAAATTTGTTAAACAAGCAATGAACAAACATTTATTAGTACTTCTCATTATTCTTTTTTTCTTTTTAAGTACAAGAGATAGTTCAAAACAATAAAGAGAACATAAAATCCTAAAGCTCTAAGTCTCCATGGCGCTTCCTCTTGGTGCCGATGTAGGCGTTGATGTTTCGCTCCTCATGAAGTAGCTTTGTCAACTCTAACACTTTCTTCTACTTGCATAGCATTGAGCTTCAAAGGTATCCTTTCTTCTTTAAGTTGAATCGGGATCTCTTCACTCTTCAAAATCGGTAGGCATGTCGGGATGGAGAGCGATTATAGGTCGTCACCTATAGCAGGTTCCATAATTCTTGGTAGAGCAGTGAATGGCATCATGAGGTTTTGAGCTCGAGCTCGCACCCATTTGAGGTAAGGTTCCCAAGGAATGGAGTTCGGGTGCCCCAAAGTCTTAGTATCGGTCTTCTTTACCATGCCCCAGCATGTATAAACCTTCGTCGGTAATTACGGAGATCGTGATTGTAGTCGAACACAACATCTTGGAGAAGCATATCATGTGGACCATCCTTTGAGCAAAACCAAACGTAGAGCTAGAAGGGTTGTAAGTAATACCTCCCTTATACCAAGTAGTGGTACATTGGGAACTCTCCAGCTCAATGAAGGTGAAGTCCTTTTGAGAGAAAAGATTCCAACGGATGTCGAATGAGAGAGTGACATCAATCTTTGAGACCATCTCAACCTTTGTTCATTCTTCAAAGCGATGGAGGAAGGTGCGAAATAAACCACCTTGAAGTAGCGGTACACAACACATGAGGTTCCTTGTCTCTTAGTAGTGCAGTGTGGAGAATGTAGAATGTCTCCAAGTAAGGTAGGCCTTTGGATTGCGGGTGAAACAACTTGATGGCATTGACATCTATGAATTGATCGAGTTAGGAATAGAACCAAACCATAAATTAGCAAGGCCACAATGTTCTCAAATGCATGGAAACTCATAACTTTGAGGAATTCTCGGGCTTTCTTGATTAAGAACTTGGAAAGTAAACCCTTAACTCCACTTAGTTTCCCAATTGGCTTGATATCGAGCGCTTAAGATGTAAAGCGGATGCAATGTCTTGAACTTAGGACCTTTTCTAAACGGTGAATGGCATTTGGTCGAGAATAGGTATCCCAGTAGCTTAGATAATTCTTCAAGGTAGGAACCAATGATAATCTGGAAATGTAAAGCAATGGTGTTTGGATCAAGAAGCTGGAATAGGACATGCATCATATCTTCTTCAAAACCGGAATAACCAAATCAAGTAGATAACCATGTCTTTTGATGATGAGCATGGTCGGAATTTATGAAACCAATTCTTTGAGTTGAGAGGGATACCCATGAAGTTGATTCGGATAGTCTTTCTAGAAGCCATAATCCTACAAAACATAGCAAAGATAAATCCTAGGTCCTTGAAATAGTTAGAAATGATATGCAATGCGAATGATGTCATGATGTCATGTTTAGCACACACAAGCAATTCACACAATGAGCCTAGGGTTAAGGCTTGCATGAGGTATAGGTGATTACCCACCAAAAGTTTGAGTTGGTTCATCTGTCCTATAATAGTAACGGGTTCTAGGAATCTCACATCATCGATCTTTCTCGTGGCGCTTATTTCAATCTGACGGCCAGTGGTCGATCGAAAATGTCCCAAAGTCTGATCTCAATGAGCGTAGCATCGGTATCAACCAACCTCGGTCTACACAAAAGCGGCCATCTCACTACCTTCTAATGGCCAAGATGGGTCAATTAAGGTTCTAAAAGTTTAGTTAGCGCTTAATGACACCACGAAGCCAAATACTTTCTTCAACTTGGGAATGAAGAGTATCGGGCAACAAAGTGTCACGCTAGTAGCCATCATGTTGACCGTGTAGTTATCGTCTAGCATCGCGATGATCTAATGCCACTTACCTAAAAGGAAACCGGATCCGGGTGTAGGATCCCCAATAATATAATACCAAGCAACCCTTAAAGATAAAGCATACAAGTCAAACAAAAAGCAATAAAGTTATCTAGAAATCCTAAGGCAATTCTCTCTTTTAGGGTCTTTCCCAGTGATCATGATTACGTAACACGGTGAACGACTTTGTAGGATTTTGTATCCAAATGTGCGGATAGCAAGAGTCGCCACCGACTTTTATTTTATCCAATTAAGGGAAGGTAAAAGTAAGAAAAAGACCTTCGTTAGATTACGAGTTCGGAGAATGGTTATGAAAAGGAAGGTATTAGCACCCTTTCCATCCGTAGTTATCTGGGCTCTTAGTTGCTCTAGATCACTTTTTAAATTGCTTTACATGTGTTTGACAAAAATGTTTTGAAAAGGCATTTCGCTTTGACTTTGTAATGACTCATGTAGGAGTGTATACAAAGTGTTCGGAAATGTTTCGTTTTGAAAAATTTGAACTTTGAAAAAGTGTGTGGTGTGAAAACATTTGTTTAGAGCAAGCAACTAAAGACTTATTTACCCACTCGAATTGGTCGTTTTGTTGTACTTCTACATTCCTTTAGAATAGCGCTAGCCATACCATTAGTTAGTAGGTAGCTCCATTCGTTGGATGTAAGCGGGACATTGAAGGGACATCGGATGGTCATAAAGGCAACTTGTAGGAAGTATCCTAGCACATTCGAAGGGACTATCATCATTTTTAGTAGGCGACAATCGAGTCAAGATCATGTATTCGGAGGCGACATCGTGGGTCTTATGATCTTTGTATCGAAGGGACTATGATGATTTGTTTGGAAGGCAGCGGTGCTAGAATACCTCTACGTTCGAGGACATGACCATTTGAAATCGAAAGGCATCGAGAGAAATTACCTAAAGTGCGTGTGTGAGAGAAGTGTCAAATTCGGATATTTTATCTTGAAGATTAGTGTGAGCTATGTCAATTATTATCTTGCCATACCGCCTAATTACTAGCAATTGATAAAGTGCGGAAAGTAAAATGCGGAATGTAAAGGTGCGGAAAGATAAATGTCCTCGCTATTACATGGCTTTGAGGCGGATACATAATTTAAACTTGCGGAAAGTAAAGCCTAATTAACTATTACATCCCATGGCATTACATTATTGGAAAATAAAAGCGATAAAAGAAAAAGCGTCCAGATCGAGCAACTTTGTGAAAGAATAAGAAAATGGAAATATGAGAAATTGAAATAAGAAAAATGTTAGAAAAATGCAATTTTAATATGAGAAAATTAATATATCTGGAAATAAGATAAATAAGTTAAAATAATTTTTGGGATTTTTGAACAAGATTTAATAATTAAAATGCAATTAATAATGATTTAAATGCAAAAATATAAATAAAATAAATATGCATGCAAAAATTATATTTTTAATTTATTAAATTAAATAAAGATTTTATGAAAATAATGTAAAAGAAAAAATGTTTTGGTAATTTTTAAATGCAGAATAAAAATATGAAAACAATTAAAATGAATGAAAAATATTGAAATATGGAAAATATGAAAATATGGAGTTTGAGAGAAAATGCAAAGCGTACAGGTGGATCGAACTCGTGACGGTGAAACCTTGAGGACTAGCTGACCGCTACGCCCGTTGCATCGGTGTTTGAAAGAAGTGGGATACATACGCGTCACCTCCGATTGCATCGTTCCGCGCCAAGAACTTCATCTCTTTCATTTTGAATTACGGGCATTTCGTCGGCCTCGGGCGGCTATAGTCCTAAATTCAAAATCCAATACCATAATATAAATTCGGTTTAAAGGCATGGTTCGATTGGATTTGTCATTCTAAACACAATGGTAGCATTCGTTTTGAATTTGTCCTATTTAGTGGAATCCCAATTCGGTCCATGAAACCCTAGCCATGGCAAGCTTGATTCCGGCCATGAAAATGCAATCAAACTATCGAGCTTGCAAATTTCCATCTAAACACAAAACAAACCATGAAACATGTTAAAATGCATGAGAATTAAAATCGATTTCGATTTTTAAGAACAAACCAAACTCGGTTCCTTGATTACGGATAGTTTTGGCAATGTAAGTATCTGGATTCACTGGAGGTATCAAGGAATGCAATGGACACCTTAGAATCGATTGGCTTTGGAACTAGGGTTGCCAATTGCTTCAAGTGCAGTTTTTGAGTTTGAAACTAGGGTTAGGAGCAATTCTTTCCTCTTTTGATTGATATGCATTGTGTATATATCTTGGAAGGATTTGAGATTGAATTTGGAAAGATTTGATCAATAATCAATGATAATCAAATTTGATTTTTTCATGAAAATCAAATTTTCAAATTTGATCAATTTCAATCCAATCTTGCCTTTTTTGCTTCAATTCTGATTTGGCTAGCATTTGTGAGTTAATTGGACCTTAAGGAAAGAATAAAATCAATCTTTGCCATTAATTTCAATTTTATAATTTATTTTAAGATTTAATTTGCATTTAAATGAATAAATTACATATTAAATAGAAAAATAAATCAAAAATTCGTGGCTTTGGGCTTGGACACTCCTAATTGCTTGAGGAACAAGTTAGGATGAAGAAAAAGTAGGCCCATTTGCAAAAGATTTGATTTTTTGAAGTACCTCTCTGTGCATTCTTCCAAAATTGCCCAACTTGTAGATGGTGTAACTTGCTCAATTTTCCACATTTTTGAGTGTTCTTGGACTTTTGGAAAGCTCTAAGTCCTCTAACAAATGTCTTTGGTCTCATCTCAATTGGAGTTACCATGCTCAATATATCTTCAAAACAAAAGTTGACTTTTGTTGACTTTGAAAATGACCTATAATGTTTTGAGCTATACCTCTCAAATGAAGCATTTTTGGACATTCTTGTGAGACATGAAGTTGTAGAGAATTGAATTTCCTTCAAAACAAGAGGTGGTGGAAAAATTTAGAGAAAGTATGAGAAAGTTATGACCGGTCAAAGTTGATTGACTTTTCATCTAGAAACCTAATTTAGAAAGTTTGACTTTTGGGCAAATCTTGAGTTTTCTTGATGAATCATGATCAACCCTTGATCAAATGATGAATGTAACTTCAAAATGAGGATGTTGACCAAAAATCGAAGTTTTGTGTATGTTGACCACAGTTGACTTTTGTCAAATACACTCGATTTTCAACCATCGAGCAATTATGCGGGAAACTTGACTTGTGAGGCTTGAAACTTGACATGGAGAATCTTTGAAGCATATGAGGAGGCATGAAGGCCATTGGAGATGTTGGAAATCCATCTTGACTTGAGAGATACCAAACCCTAGTTTGGGTTGATTGTCTAGGAGAGAGTTTGTCTGATCAACTCTTGAGGAATCCTTGAGTATGGATGTATGAAATCTCTTGAGTAGATGGAGGGCAAATTTTGGGGTATGACAATGAACACGAACTGTGATATCATAATTCCTTGCATCAATTGAAAAAAACTCACGGCCATTCTCTTTCTGCACACCTAACGATCATTAACCTAAAAAAATCCAAGAATCATCGAACATACATCATTTAATTTGAGTTTTTGATTAGGGTTCATAAGTGTTCTTGAAACCAAAGCTATGGGCTTAAAATAAATGAAATTAACGATTACTATCATGTTCGTGGTGCAAAATTGATCAAGTTTGATTTTTACATCATTCCATTTCGTTGAGAAACAAATATTTTAGGTTGAATTTGCAATCGAAGATCAAAATGATAAACCCGAATCTGCGTGTTCTTCATCATTTTCATTTTTAAATTTTCAAACTTTCCAATCTCATATCAGCGCGTGTCATTGTCCACTAAACAACTTAGCGTTTGGTCTAGTGGTTGCTTGCTTGCTCTTAAGGCTCTTTGCCACGTGTGTCACCAATGGTCATGGGTTCGACTCCCATCAAGACCATTCTTTTATAACTCTTCCAATTTTTCATGTTTTTCATCAAACTTTCACAATTTTTTGACCAATCAAAACTTCTCATTTTGAGATGATTTTTTGAAAACTTGTCAATAAATACATCTATTTTATGATAGTGCAAAAATTTTCAGAAAAACTTTCATCGATTAAATTTTAATCGAGCCGAAAACAACGTTAAAGCACTTTCAAACCTCCTTAAAGGTGAATTTTTCAAGTTTTCGACTTCCGATTCTTTTCAAAACTTCTCATGAATCAAATTTACATTTCAAAATATTTTCAAAACCATTTTCAAAACTTTTCATCAAACTTACATCATTTTTTACCATGATCGATCCGATTTAAACGATAAAACTGAATTCGTTTTTCTCTCGAATTTCTCAATCGATCATGGGCCTCCCTTACGGTGTAAGTCCCAATCCTTTATGTACATATTTAATTTTACTTGTACATATTTCAAACATCATTGTTAATATTCAAACATTAAACAAATTTCTTTCGTTTGTTTTCATTCGTTTGTTTATACACCGAATCCATTGGTTCTAAAAGAAGAATTCTACCCAGTAAAATTTCTTTTTAACCAATGGGCCTCCCTCACGGTGTAAGTCCCATAACATTCTTTTATGTACATAATATTTCTTTGAACATATCAAACTTTTGTCAAATACTTTTTACAAAGTTTCATCTGTACATAATACAGATACTCCTTTTATACTCAAGTATAGACAAAATTCGATCGTTTGTTTTCATTCCACTTGTGTATACCCAAACCAACATTCTTTTATGTACATACACATTTTCCTTGTACATATCAAATACTTTTCATACAAAACTTTCATCTATACATAACACAGATACTTTTTACAAATACTCTAACACAGATAGACTTCGATCGTTCGTTTCCGTTTCATCTGTATATACACTAAATACCATTGATATTGAAAGGAGCATTATTCCCTGTGAAACTATTTTCAAATCAATGGGCCTCTCTTACAGTGTAAGTCCCAACCCTCCTATGTACATCCATCTTTATGCATGCATAAATAACTCGTTCGTGTACATATTCATTTCCTTGTACACAGTTCAAACTTGTGAATAATCAAGTTACGCTCGTTTTAAACGTTCGTTTCACAGACACTTGTTTATATTTCCTTCATAAACTCTTACAAATAAACATCATGCATTGTTTATATTTCCTTCATAAACTCCTGTGAATATATATCACACACACACTTGTTTATATAAGCTGTTCAAGTTATTAACATAACAATTAGTCTAACCATAGGCTCCCGAGTTTAGCCTCGCTTGGGCTTCATACAAGATAACTCATCCCCAACATGAGTTCAGCCTCCTCTTAGGCTTCATATAAGAAAACTCATTTCATCTGAGTTTAGCCTCCGCTTAGGCTTCATATAAGACACACTCCCCTGTTGAGTCAGCCTCCTCTTGGGCTTCGTTCAAAAGAACTCCTCATTGAGTTTAGCCTTCTCTTGGGCATCATACAAGAAAGAGACCAGGAAATCTCTTAACAGCCTCCTATTGGGTTTCCAATACAAAGAATCACCCACGCTAAGATAGAACCCTGAAAGGATGGTTTCTCGGTGAAATCACTTTCAAAATCCCCAAAGAGTAAAATTTCCCGGTGAAATTGCTCTTAATTCCAAAAGGATGGTTTCTTGGTGAAATCCCTTTTAACACAAAGCCAGCCATACCCTATAGCTTCCTCTTGAGCTTCATACAAGGACCCTCGATGACCCTCGGAATGCCTCCTCTTGGGCTAACAATACAAGGACCCATGGGCTTCTTAAAAGCATCCCCTAATCCAATCAATTTCTCCTTGAGATTTAGACATCTATCATCTCTTTGGAAGAAGTATCTCATCTATCACATCACATACAGTCAAAGACTTTTCAAACTTTTTTCAAACTCTTTTCAAACAAAAACATCTCTTAACAGTAAGTGGTAACGCTTGTACACTCAAGCAAAACACCCAATACTTACAGTTAAAAGATTCAATCATCTTTTTCAAAACATCTTTCTTAAACATGTAAGTGGTAACGCTTGTACACTCAAGCAAAACACCTAATACTTACGACGGAAGATTTTTATCAATCAAACTTTTCAAAAATGTATGTGATGAAATAGATTAGATACATGTTTCATTAAGATGACATTTATGCATCTCTTACTAACATCCGTTGCTTTCCACTAGCACAAGTGGGAACTACGATTGCTCGACTTTCTCAACATCCCTTTGAGAATACGTGAGCCTGAGGTCTCATCCTTGCCGAGCAAATTTCTTTCTCCCTCGGACCAAACAAGCGATAGAACCACCAGATCCGAGCTACAAATTCTACGATTCCCATTAAGGGATATGTATGCAGAAGATCCACAGATCTTTGCGAGCACAATAATAACAAAACCTAGAATCCTACATAATCTATCATTCTTGAAAATCCAGCGGAGAAACTTTCCCAATCATAGAAATAGCAAATTAAAACACACAAACATATCAAATATATTCATATATAAAGCTGTAGATAACTACATATATTTAGGGTGCTCCATCTATTCCTTTATATAACAATCCCACTCGAATCTCCCCGATGCGTTGCGTCTAGTTTGCGCTAGTCGTTCGCATATCAAATCAATTGAGGTATTTGACTTTCCCTTTTCATAATCATTAAATCATCTTTCTTGTGTTGAAAATAATAAAGCTTGATGCTCATGACATCTTTATAAATAAATCAAAAGATTTAAATCGTTACGAGCGAAGATCCGAATTCACGTTCGCATCCTCTAGCGCGTCACCTTTTAGCGAACACGTCAGAACAAAGCGATCAATCTTCTAAAGAATATGTTGATGTGTTCGCTTGGTCCTACCGGGACATGCGAGTTAGATATCGGCATCGTGGAGCATCATTTGCCGTTAAAACCGAATGTCATGATTAAGCAAAAAGCGAGAAGAGTTCATCCGAAATGGTGAGAAAATCAAAAGGAAGTTCAAAAGCATTTCGTATTTGGTTTCCTCGTCCTCTTGAATATCCTCAATGGCTAGCCAACATAGTGCACATCTCGAGAAGGATGGAAAGGTCGAATGTGTGTTGACTAAGGGATGCGAATAAAGCAAGTCAGAAGGCGATTTCCCACTACCGCATATTGACATGTTAGTGGATAGCACTGCAAAATTCAACGTCTTTTCCTTCATGGATGGGTTCTCTGGATACAATCAGATCAGAATGGCTCTCGAAGACATGGAAAAAACATCTTTCATCACGCCATGGGGCACTTTTTGCTACAAAGTAATGCCGTTTGGATTAAAGAATGCAGGCGCTACTTACCAAAGGGCAATGACTACTCTCTTTCATGACATGATGCACAAAGAGATCGAAGTCTACGTGGATGATATGATAGCAAAGTCTGACACAGAAGAAGAGCATATAGAATATCTCTTAAAGCTGTTTCAACGACTAAGGAAGTTTCAGCTTCGCCTGAATCCTAACAAATGCACCTTTGGGGTGAGGTTTGGAAAACTTCTGGGTTTCATCGTCAGTCCAAGAGGTATTGAAGTGGACCCTGACAAAGTCAAGGCTATTCAAGAAATTCCTACGCCACATACGGAAAAGCAAGTAAGAGGATTTCTCGGACGGTTGAATTACATCTCGGTTATCTCGGATGGCTGCTACTGTGGGCGATATTCAAACTTCTCCGCAAAAATCAAGAGGTTGTGTGGACAGAAGATTGCCAAAAGGCGTTCGACAGTATCAAGGAATACCTGTCAGAACCACCAATAATGATCCCTTTAGTCGAAGGAAGATCCTTAATCTTGTACCTTGCCATACTAGAAGAGTCCATGGGCTGCATACTTGGACAACAAGATGAAACCGGTAAGAAGGAGCATGCCATTTACTATTTGAGTAAAAAGTTCACAGACTGTGAAAATCGTTACTCCATGCTCGAGAAGACATCTTTGCGCTTTGGTGTGGGTTTCAAAGCGTCTCCTTGATACATGATCAATCACACGACTTGGTTAATCTCAAAATGGATCCAATCAAATGCGTCTTTGAAAAGCACACTTTAGCAGGAAGAATTGCTCGACGGCGGATGCTATTATCGAGTATGACATCGATACCGCGCTCGAGCGGTCAAAGGAAGCATTCTCGCGATCACTTGGCTTATCGACCACTCGATGAATACCAATCTCTCAAATTTGACTTCCCAGACGAGGGCGTTATGTACTTAAAGATGAAAGATTGTGACGAACCGCTACGGAGAAGGACCGGATCGAGTCCGGATGGGGCTTAATCTTTGTGGAGCGATTAACATTTTGACAATGGAATCGGGCGGTCATCATCACTCAGGGTTCTCATATCCGTTCTCCATGATTGCTATTTGATTGCACCAATAACATCGCAGAATATGAAGCATGCATCATGGGTCTCGAAGAAGCCATCGACTTGAGGATCAAGATCCTTGACATATATGGAGACTCAGCTCTTGTGATCAACCAAATCAAAGACAAGTATGAAACTCATCATCTTGGTTTGATTCCCTACAGAGATTATGCAAGGCGATTGTTGACTTTCTTGACAAAGTAGAACTACATTATATCCCTCGAGATCAGAATCGAATGGCAGACGCCTTGGCTACTCTATCTTCCATGTTCAAAGTCAATCATCAGAATGATATGCCCAAAATTCGTATCAGATGCCTTGAAAGACTTGCATATGTATTATGGTGAAGGTCTTGATGATAAATCGTGGTTTCCGACATCAAGCGTTTCCTTCAAACACGAGTACCGCTCGGGGCATCGTACAAGGATAAGAAAACTCTAAGGAGGCTTTCTAGGAATTTCTTCTGAATGAAGATGTGCTATACAAAGAAATTTCGACATGGTTACGCTTTCGGATCGTCGACGAGACAAAAGCGAACACAATCATCCATGAAGTGCATGAAGGGTCCTTTGGAACCCATTCAAATGGGCATGCAATGTCTAGAAAAATCTTAAGAGCGAGGATACTCTTGGATAACAATGGAATCGATTCTGTAAACACGTCAAAAGATGTCACAAGTGCGGATCTCGCGGATAAGATCCATGTGCCAACAACTCTACTCAACTTTCTCTCTTCTCGTGGCCGTTCTCCATGTGGGGCATCGACATGATTGGAATGATTGAACCAAAGCGTCCAGCGGACATCGCTTCATTCTAGTAGCTATTGATTACTTCACCAAATGGGTGACGGCATCCTCGCCAGCGTTACAAGACAAGTGGTTGTGAGGTTCATCAAGAACAACCTCATTTGCGATATGGAGTTCAAGCAAGATCATTACGGACAATGGATCAAACTTGAACAACAAAATGATGAAAGAGCGTGTGAGAATTCAAGATCGAGCATCTGACTCGTATCCTTCTGCCAAAGATGAATGGCGCCGTTGAAGCACCAACAAGAACATCAAGAAGATCGTCCGGAAGATGGTCATCACCTACAAAGGCGCGAAATCGCCATTTGCTCGAATGGATATCGTGCTTGATCGCACTTCAACGAGGGCAACTCCTTTTCTCTAGTATCGGCATGGGCGGTTCTCCCGTGGAAGTTGAGATCCGTCAATGAGGGTTCTCATGGGCCCAGCTATCTGAATGGTGTCAAAGCAGATCGACTAAGTGAACTTAATCGAAGAAAAGCGCTGACCGCTCTGTGTCATGGACAAGCGTATCAAAGAAGAATGAAGAAAGCTTTCGACAAAAGGTCCGACCTCGTGAATTCAGAAGGTGACCTCGTGCTTAAAAGATTACATCTTTTCAACGATTCTAGGGGCAAATGGACTCCTAATTACGAAGGCCCATACATCGTCAAAGAAGCTTCTCTGGCGGTGCTATGACTCTCACAACCATGGATGGCGATGAACTCCGCATCATGAATCTTGATGCGATCAAGAAATATTTTGTCTAAAAAAAAAACAAAAACATTTCGGTAAGTCGAAAACCGAAAAGGCGGCTTAGGCAAAAATAGCGTCTCGGTGGATTGAAAACACGAAAAGCGATCGAGGCAAAAATTAGAGACAATAAACATAAATTATCCTGGTAGATTGAAAACCTGAAAAGGCAATCTAGGTAAAAACAAGGATACAAAAAAATGACAAAGTAACTGCAGTTAGTCCATACTTCGTCAATCTGAAGAATCTTCCATCAATGGATCTTCAATCAACTTTTCTGAAGCCACAAACACAGTGGGAATTTAAAGTTGTTAGGGATAATAGCGGTTATTTGCTTTCAATGTAGCCTTTTCCCAATAAATTATCATTTCCAACTTTTGTAAATAGTGCATGGAATCACGCCTTTGGCTGATTACCATTCTATCAATAAACTTGAGCTTTGTACCTTTTGTTTGCAATTCCTGCTTTATTCTGTTTTACAAAATAATGCCTTTTATTGTGAAAATCACTTTTTGAAACTAAAATGTTTTAAATGAATTTTTACTTCAAAATTTTGAAATAAAAGCGAAAATTTTCCTTTGAACTATGAACACAGAAAGAACTTCAGCAGTTTCTCCACGAGTGTTTCAATCTCCGAAGGATAAAAACAACTGTTACAACAATCTTCTTCTCGTGAGAATTATCAAAGGCGGTATTCTTATCCAAAAGAATCTGACCAAGTTGCCAATGAAATGCCTTTCCCGAGAAAAAAAAAACATGCAACTCAAATTCTTCATCGGTGAACATCGCACCATTCTTTGTAATTTTCCTTTGAATATTTATTCGAAATGTGGCGTGGTCCTTTTCCCAAATACATCTTTAGTGTTCATCAAGTATTGTTAGCATGCATATAACATTCATGACATTCATAACATTCATCATTCATACATAATAGCATCATTGATGCATTTTTGCATTTCTCAAAATGTTTGTTTCTGGTTATATATATACTCATATGGGTATATCATATCCCCAACAGATTCTCTCCAAATAGAAAAGATACATTTTATGTTTTCCCCGGCAGAGTATTCCCAAACAGAGAGATACATCTTTACTCTGTCATATTCCCCAGCCAAGATTAGTTGGAACAATGTCTTGATTGACTTCTTTCTTTCCAGTTCGTTCCTGGATAGAACCCTGTCTCTAATCAACAAAGCAATAAGCAATAGCCTCTTCATTTGAGCTACTTATTTCTCTTTTCATTCCTAAACTTGTCATGAAAATTTGTTCTTCTCAACAAAGTTAAATCATGACAATTCAAAAATCTACAGTTGTCTTTAAAAAAAGCTGTGTCTCGATCAAAATGCCGCGTCTTCTCAAAGAGGATCCTCGGCAAGATTGTGTCAAGCAAATAGAAACTCATTTTGAGTTGCTTCTTTCTTTCATTATTCACAAAGTGAATACCGCGAATTCCTTAAAATATTTACCTTGTTATAGTTATCACTTTGCTGATAATTGGTAATATCTTCAAAACTCATTTAAAATTTGTTTTCCATCATCATACATTATTCACGGTGAATACCAGCAACTCATTTATCAAGATTTACCTTGTTATAGTTATCATGTTGTTGATAATTGGTAATATCTTCAGAACCCATTACCATGAACTATCACAAGGCTGATAATTGGTAATATCATTTTCACTTACCTTAAACATTGTCACAAGGCTGACAGAAGGTAATCTCTTTGTTTCCCAAAATGAGACAGATATTCACATATTTTGTGAATCATTCTTTCTTCAGCAAGGACGTATTCACAAATTTCCCTCACCATGTCATTTCTTTGATATCATCAGTGAAACTTTTTATAATCATTTTGCATCATTCGCATCTTTTGGTATCTTAGGTCCAAAATTTGCGTATTCTGATATTTAAGTCTCTTTACACCTATCAAAACGAAGATATTCATCTTCATCTCTCAGGTTAAAGAAACTTAAATAGGGGCATCTGTCATACCCCAATTTTTGACCTAATATACCACCTCACATTTGCATCATTGCATCACTAACAATTCAGACAGCATTAATCGGGTGTATCATTCACAGGTCAAAATTAGGGTTTCATCAGATTTTCATCTGATTCAAGAGCCAACCAATTAGGGTTTGAGTTTTTCTTACCTCATTTGATCTATCTTGATCAAATCATCGATATGATCCTCGGATATCCATTTTTTCTCACTGATCAATCGAGGATCGACCAATTAAGGTTTTGATCGAGCATGAGCATTCTCTGATTTCTTGAGCAAGAAATGAATTTTTTGGATAGAGATTGGTCATTATATCTTAGATACAACATCTTGACCTAATTTCTGGATTTAAAACATCACAGAAGCTCACAGACTTCATCGATCGATTTCGAAGCGTCGATGAAAATTCATCTGCATAGAAAAGTCAAACTTTGACTTTTGGTCAAATTTTTCAAAACAAAACTTTTTCCATCATCAAAATACTTCAAATGATCCATCATGATCATAAAAAATCAAAGAATTTGGAAAAGTCAACAAAAAGTCAAAAGTTTCTATACTTAGAAAAATTTCTAAGTGTAAACATTTCTTATTTTTTCCAAACTTCATGCCATTTTTTCACCTAGTTCCATTTTGAATTGGAAAAAGCTCAAAACATGAAAGTTGTAGCTTGTGAAACAAGCTTTCCAAAATGTCCAAGAACTCTCAAATCCATGGAGTCTAGACATACTTTGGAAATTGAAACATAAGGCTTCATGAAACTTGATTTTCAAAATCCAAAACTTCAATTATAGGTCATTTTTGTGTTTTCTTCATCTAGAAGCAATCCAACCTTGCCAATTTGATTATTGAACTTATAAATATCAGCTTGGAAGTAATAATTGAGATAAGATAGGATCAAAGTAAAAATAGCACATGGTTAAAAAAGGAAACTTCCTTTTGCTTTTGAAATGTCTTTCTTACCCCTTAAGCTATCTTTGATTTACCAAAAGCTTGTACCTCTTGCCTAACATTTCAGACCTATTTGCCTATAAATTGATCACCAATTCAAGTTCAAAACAACACCAAAGGAATGCAAGTTCATGCTTTCACTTTCCATTTTAGAAATTTCAAGAAACATATGTCAAATTTCCAAAACTTGCATTTTTGAAAATTGATGAAAAATATGATGAACTTTGGTGTCAAACACATTCCATGATCAATATCTAACTTGTTTAGAACTTAAAAACAACTTGATCAAAGCTGAAAATCAAAAATCACGTGCCATGGACACATGCTTGTACAAACTTCCTTAACTTTCGAATTCCACTCTAAGTTTGATTAAGTTGTGTTCTAATCATCCTAACACCTTCCATATACATCATAGGGATGATCCAAAACTTAAACAACTAACTGTAACAGCTTAAACATAGAATTCGAGTTTCTATTTCTGAACTGTGCAGGTGGACTTGGATGGAATGATTTGAGGTGATTCGAAACAAGCATACTATCCACATAGCTTCCATACATGCCGATGATGTTGTAGCAATCAAGAAATCCATGCGGAAGCGCAATCATCATCTTGATCTCAACACGAGCGGTATGAACACCAACTTGAACTCTATGATTCCTTGCATCAATTGAAAAAAACTCATGGTCGTTTTGTTTCTGCACACATAACGATCAATAGCCCTCAATAAAATCAAAGAATCATCAAACATACATCATTTAATTTGAAAAACTCAGTTCTAGGGTTCATCGTGGTTTCGAAATCCAAACATCTTTGGGCTTAAAATAAATACAATTAACAAGTACCATCGTGTTCGTGAGGAAAAACCGAGCAATTTTGATGTTTACTTGTCCAATTTCGTTGAGAAGCGAAGCTTGTAGGTTTGAAGAATTTGAAGATCAAACATGAAGAACAAGCTTGGCGTGTTCTTGATTTTTTAAATTCAAATATTCAATCTTTCATTTACGTGTTATTGTCCACTAAACACATACACCGTTTGGTTCGATGGTAGCTTGCTCGCCCTTAAGGCTTTCGACACGTGGTCACCCTTTGGTCATGGGTTCAACTCCCATCGGGACCATTCTTTTTATAACTTTTCATATTTTTCATGTTTTCACAAAACTTTCACAATTTTTGACCAATCAAAACTCCTTATTTTAAGGTGATTTTTGGACACTTGTCAATAAATCCATCTATTTTATGATAGTGCAAAATTTTCAGAAAAACTTTCATCGATTAATTTTAATCGGGCAGCAGCGTTACGAACACTTTTCAAACACCTTTTAAAGGTAAATTTTTCAAGTTTTCGACTTCGATTTTTTCAAAACTTCTCATAAATCAACTTCACATTTCAAAACACTTTCAAAATCATTTTCAAAACTTTTCATCAAACTTACATCATTTTACCATGATCGATCCGATTTAAGCGATAAAACCGAATTCGTTTTCTCTCGAATTTCTCATCGATCATGGGCCTCCCTTCTTGTAAGTCCCAATCCTTTTATGTACATATTTAATTTTACTTGTACATACTCAAATCATCATTGTTAATATTCAAACATAAACAAATTTCTTTCGTTTGTTTTCATTCGTTTGTTTATACACGAATCCATTGGTTCTAGGAAAATTATTCCGATGAAACTTCTTTTTAACCAATGGGCCTCCCTTACGGTGTAAGTCCCAATCCTTTTATGTACATATTTAATTTTACTTGTACATACTCAAATCATCATTGTTAATATCCAAACATAAACAAATTTCTTTCGTTTGTTTTCATTCGTTTGTTTATACACGAATCCATTGGTTCTAGGAGAAAATTATTCAGATGAAACTTCTTTTTAACCAATGGGCCTCCCTCACGGTGTAAGTCCCAATCCTTTTATGTACATATTTAATTTTACTTGTACATACTCAAATCATCATTGTTAATATTCAAACATAAACAAATTTCTTTCGTTTGTTTTCATTCGTTTGTTTATACACGAATCCATTGGTTCGAGGAGAAGAATTATTCCCGATGAAACTTCTTTTTAACCAATGGGCCTCCCTCACGGTGTAAGTCCCATAACATTCTTTTATGTACATAATATTTCTTTGTACATATCAAACTCTTCAAATACCTTTTTACAAATTTTATACATGCATGAGATACTCCTTTATACCCAGTATAGACAAATTCCGATCGTTTGTTTTCACTTCACTTGTGTATACTCAAAACAACATTCTTTATGTACATACACATTCTCCTTGTACATATCAAATACTTTTCATACAAATCTTTTATCATACATAACAGATACTTCTTACAAATACTCGAAACAGATAAACTTTGATCGTTCATTTCGTTTCATCTGTATATACAATTGAATACCATTGGTATTGAAAGGAGCATTATTCCTGTGAAGCGCTTTCAAATCAATGGGCCTCTCTGATGTAAGTCCCACCCTCCTATGTGCATCCATCCATTCTCACGTACATAAATACTCGTTTGTGTACATATTCACTTGTACACATTCAAACTTGTGAATAATCAAGTTACGCTCGTTTTAAGCGTTCGTTTCACAGACACTTGTTTATATTTCCTTCATAAACTCTTACAAATAAACATCATGCATTGTTTATATTTCCTTCATAAACTCACGTGAATACATATCATATTTGTTTATATAAGGTTATTAACATAACAATTAGTCTAACCAATAGGCTCCCCAGTTGTAGCCTCCGCTTGGGCTTTATACAAGATAACTCATCCCAATATGAGTTAGCCTCCTCTTAGGCTTCATATAAGAAAACTCATTCATCGAGTTTAGCCTCCGCTTAGGCTTCATATAAGACAACACTCCCTGAGTCGACCTCCTCTGGGCTTCGTTCAAAAGAACTCCTCTTTGAGTTTAGCCTTCTCTTGGGCATCATACAATGAAAGAGACCGGAAATCTCTTATGACCTCCTATTGGGCTTCCAATACAAAGAATCACCAGCGTTAGGATAGAACCAGTATAATTTCCGGTGAAATTGCTCTTAATTCAAAAGGATGGTTTCGGTGAAATCCCTTTTAAACCAAAGCCAGCCATACCCTATAGCTTCCTCTTGAGCTTCATACAAGGACCCTCAATGACCCTCGATGACCCTCGGAATGCCTCCTCTTGGGCTAACAATACAAGGACCCATGGGCTTCTTAAAATCATCCCTTTAATCCAATCAATTTCTCCTCGAGATTTAGACGTTTATCATCTCTATGGAAGAAGTATCTCATCTATCACATCACATACAGTCAAAACTTTTTCTTAAAACTTTTTCAAACTCTTTTCAAACAAAAACAATCTCTTAATGAAAGTGGTAGCATACTCAAGCAAAACACCCAATGCTTACGGTTAAAAGATTCAATCTTTTTCAAACATCTTTCTTAAACATGTAAGTGGTAACGCTTGTACACTCAAGCAAAACACCTATAACTTACGATGAAAGATTTTAATCAGTCAAACTTTTCAAAATGTATGTGATGAAATAGATTAGATACATTTTTCATTAAGATGACATTAAATCATCTCTTATTAACATCCGTTGCTTTCCACGAGCATAAGTGGGAACTACGATTGCTCGACTTTCTCAACATCCTTTTGAGAATACGTGAGCACAGGTCTCATCCTTGCCGAGCAAATTTCTTTCTCCCTCGGACCAAACAAACCATAGATCCACAGATCCGAGCTACAAATGCTCTGATTCCCACTAGGGGATATGTATGCAGAAGATCCAAAGATCTTTGCGAGCACAATAATAACAAAACCTAGGATCCCACATAATCTATCTTTCTTAAAATCCCAAAGGAGAAACTTTCCCAATCATAGAAATAGCAATTAAAAAACACACAAACATATCAAACATATTCATATATAAAGCTATGGATAACCATATATATTTAGGGTGCTCCATCTATTCCCTTTATATAACAAACCCCTTACCGGAATACTCCCAATGCGTTCGTCTAGTTTGCGAGTCACATATCAAAATCAATTGAGGGTATTGCAGCTTTCCCCTTTTTCATAATCATTAAATCATCTTTTCTTGTGTTGAAAATAATAAATCTTGATGCTCGCGACATCTTTATAAACAAATCAAAAGAGTAAATCGTTTCGAGCCAGAGGATCCGAATTCAGATTCGATTCCTCTAGCGCGACACCTTTTAACGCGAACAGGAAAAATGGCGACTCTGCTGGGGAGTACGTCAAAACTTTGATTTTCAAAAAAAATGTGACTCTGCTCAAGAGCATCAAGCTTTTTTTTGTTTTCAAAAAGAAAAGAAGGGGTTAAGCTTTCATATTATGCATATGTCATTTTTCTTTATTGTGTGTTTTCACGATTTCATCGATGGAAAGAAATCTAACCGGTTTAAGAAACATTTTAAGATCTAGGTGGAGGTATTAATCGTGAGAAGTTCAATGCTTACGAGTTAATATCTCACTTCGATGGAGGTTGTCTTGAGGGTATTGTGTTTAGCAAGTAATTGCGAAGACATTTTGCTTTCGAGGGAACTCGAGAAGTGAGTGGGTAGAACACATAACCCATCACGGCCATTTAGGATGTAGTGCGAGATTATTCGGTGTAAGCCTAGAGTAATTGTCATGCGAGACTACGATCAGGAGTTTCTCTTGAAAAATATTATTGGACCATCGGTATTCAACAAATCCGATAATATTTCAAAGTAGTGTTGAGCTGTATTATCGGTAGAACCGTTTCACGGATGAATAAGCCCTTAGAACTTACCCGTTTGATTCTTATCGTTGGCCTCATGCTCGTGACTTGAGCGGCCGTGTGTATAACTACTAACCATGTTTGCCGCATTCATGCATTCATTCATTCAAAAACTTCATTTCTCTTCCCATTTCAAAGAATTTAGAGATTTTTCTTTGTAAAATATTTTAGGTTAGAGTGATGGGCGTCGGAGGAAGATTCACCAAGAGATCTGATTTTAGAATTCTGATGTAGGAAAGTTAAAGAGTTAGCATCCTTGGTAGAAGATCCCTCGGTTTGAAAACGCTATGGAACTCTTTAACTCTTACGCTGCGTTGATGAAGGACTTCTCAAAACTTTCGTTCGGTTTCGATCCGATCTATCATTGTTTCACTTTCCCGATTATCGGTTGATGCCTACTTTGGAAGAGTATCGCACATCCTAGGTATCTCGATGTCGGACAAAGTACCTTTCAATGGTTTGGAAGCCATTCCCAGTCACCGATCATTGCAGCGATGACTCACATAAAGAAATCGAGATAGACAAAACCTAACTACGGAGGAAAACTCTTAGGACTAACTTCAAAGTTCCTAATGGAGAAGGCTCTCAAATTCTCGAAGCCGGTAGTATGGTAGCCTTTGAAGCTATTTTAGCTTTACTCCTCTATGGATTGGTGTTGTTTCCCACGTCCCAAACTTCGTTGATATCAACGCCATAAGGATCTTCGATTGGAAATCCGTTCCCACTCTTGGTGATACGTCGTCTCTATTCATCATAGGAATCGTCAAGGAGATGGAACTATCGTGTGTTGTGTACCTCTGTTTTCAAATGGATTACCTCACACTTGCCTAAATCTCCTATCTTCCGCGAAAACAAAGGCAGTGGCATTGGTCTCGAAGACTCATGTCTCTTACAAGCAGCGACATCCATTGGTATACCTTAGCGGACAATGAGATGGAAATCATTGAGAGGTGGAGAATTTGCCAGCGTACCTCTCATCGATGCGATAGGAGGAATCAACTACAACCCATTCTTGGCAAAGCGTCAACTCGGATCACGCAAACTCGGTAAACCTCTTGGATTCTGATGAAAGCTACTTCTACCATGAAGGAGAAGATTCCCAGGATTGAAAGCTAGGATGATCAAAGCTTGGCATCACATCAAAAGTGCGGAACCGACTTTAATAGGCAGTGAGCTCTCGAGCAGTTCTCTTAGAACCATCAAAAGCTCTCACAATTATGTCACTAGGTTTGAACCAACCCTTCAACATCAAGTCGATCAAAAGCGGTCTTGGCGGGATATTGAGGCGAGCCGGTATCAACAAAACATGAGACAATGTAATGTCCTTGCATTCAACGAGATGTGCAAGGGTTTGTTGTGTTTCCTTCGGTAGGAGTCAAATCGACATCGGAGCCCTAGGCCATTGTTGGCAGCCGGCTAGCAATACAAACTTCAAATTGATCGGTAGTAGTATTTTGCGACGTGAGCATTCTTTAGAAACTTCACCAAGGCATTAGCATGAGCCTCGAGCACAAGCGAGCAAGCATGGAGATCTTGGGCGAGTCTGTCAATCGTTCCACAACATTGTAGTCACTCTTCTTGATAATCTTGAATTTCCTCCATTTCTTGTTTGGGCGTCTTGATAACTTCCTTTGGCATACATGCGGCGGGATGAGTCCTGGTTCTTTTCCTCTAGCTTGGGAATGGATTGAATAGGCTGGAATGCGGTGGAGTCGCGGTGTCTTTTGGAGGAGAGATATCTGGAGAAAACTCTTGGTTACGGTCACCTTACTTGATCCGGTGATGTTGTCAATGTCAGGAATGGTAGCTTCAACTGTAAGATCTTCAATGGTCAGAGGGTCTTGCTTGACGCCATGATAGTAAACATCAGCTCCATAATTCCAAGGAATAACCTTGTCGGAGGAATACGGGCTGGTCTTGGAGAGTGATAATGAGAGGTGCCACTCTAGGCACAAGATCGTGAGAGGAAATCCTTATTGTGTTAACATCGGCATAGTCTTCTGGGAAATCGTCACCCCATCCGGTCACTTTAACATCTTCAATAGGAATCTTGTAGCTATCAGGAACAGTGTACTTTACCATGTAATCGTACTTACCACTTGGCTGTCCCAAGGTATCCCACAGATGTGCAGTTTCATTCGCATCTTGATCTTCACTTAGACATATCTTCACACTTACGCACGGTGGTTTTAGGAATAGTATTTCACGGTTATCCATCATGCACTACACGTCTTCTCGACCAAGCACAACCATCGGTGCGGATGGGCACCGACAATTCTCTGGGCATCACAGGTTGACAAAACTTGCAAATTCTTCTTAACAGTCATCAGAGGAATGGTCAAGTCATCTATGTTGAAAACATAAGTATCGTCTCCAACAGCATTGGAACCCTTGTCATGGTTAGGCATGGGCGCGTTGATAAATGGAACTTTGAATCACATCATTTGGTTCAAAATTGAGCAAGTTACAAGGCTCACAAGTTGAGGTCATAAAGCTGTTTTCCATGCACACCATGCAGCCCGTGTGTGCCCAGTTTTCGATACATGGCTTTTTTTTCTAAACTTGTTTTGGTCATATCTCACTCATTTTTAATCCATTTTGGGTGAACCAAAGCTTGTTTTGCTCCTCATGCTATGAACTTTTGATATGTATCAAGAGGCCAAAGAATGCCCAAGCCATTTGTGAGAAATTCGATGGAGAAAAGATGGTATAAAACTGATTTTTTGGGTAGTTTGATTTTGTGTATTTTATGAGTTGTTTGTGCAAGTTTGTTCAATACACAATGCCAAGATTCGAAGCAAGCATTGCCGACGTTTTGCCTTAAAAGCCAAGCATTTTGAGCATTTTTGCTCACATTCCTTTCATGCACATTTTGGATTTTGTATCTTTGTAGCAAGCTTGAGGGTTCTATCATGTGAGCCAAGCTTTCACTCATTTTCCGACTCATCAAAGCGCAAGAAAGCAAGCATAAACAAGAGCAAAGCAAGCTACATGAAAGATGTCATTTTATGGATTTTTGCTATAACGGATTTTTGGAAGCAAAGACCAAGCTACCCTCATGATTTTGACACAAATATAAATAGGAAGCATCCCAGTGCATTCGGACTCTCTCTCTCGTTTCGGATCTAAAAAACTCTCCATTTTCCAAATTTCACAAACTTTGAAGTTGCTACAAACTGCATTTGAAGTTGATTTTCTTGATCATTATCACTCCATTGAAGATATGAGAGCAAGATTCAAGTGTTTCCTCTTCAAATCCGAGGCATATTTGGATTTATTTTCCAAATCAAGAGGTATGTTTTCAATCTCAAATCGAAATTCTAGCTTGTGTTTAATGAAATGGATGATTTGTATGCGTGGTTAGTGGCCAAACATTAGGTTTGATGTATAATTTCAATTGTTTTTGAAGTACAATGCATAGCATAAAGTTCTAAAATCCGTATTTAGGATGATTTTGTGATTTTCGTGCTCAGATTTCTCACTGTGTGATGAATCATTTGATGTTTCGACTTGCATGATGTTCCTTGCCATGAGATCTTTAAAATTAGCTTTGAACCACGAATTTTGGTTGAGAATTGAGAGAGATATGAGGTCTGGAAGTTGGGGGGCTGGGCTGTTCGAATTTACTGTTAGGGGGTTGCTGGAGGTTAGAGATGAAGTGAGGTGTCACTTTCTTATTTGTCCATTTGAATTTTCATGCATTTTTTATTTGTTTCTTTTATCTGATTTTATTTTATGCCAAAAGTATTTTCAAAAATTATGAAAAAAATATCATAGGTCCTTTTAAGTATCTAATATTTTGTGGAATTTTTCTGGAATTTTTAAAAATGTTTTGATTGGTCAAATAAATTCGGAGATTAACTAATTTTGATTTAATTAACTTTTGTCTAATTTTCTTGTAAATTCTTGAACAAATACTTTTCCATGATAAACAATTCCACAAAATGTTTTCTGAGATATTTGATTGGTTTATGATGAGACCATGGCTTTTATTTTATTATTTTTTAATTTTTTTATAATTAAATAAATTCATGCATTATATTGCATTTCATGCATATTTATCATTATAAAAAATATTTTTATTCATACAAAAAATGCATAAAAAATATCATTGTCCATTTAGACCATATCTCATGCATTTATGAGTTTTATTTCATAATTTTTCATTTTCCTATTTTTAATCATTTTATGCATTTTAATGCATTTCATGCATATTTAAATCATTTTAAATACTTCCATGCATTTTAAAATGAACAAAAATATCATGGTATATTTAGATCATATCTCATGCATTTCTGAACTTTATTTCAGAATGTTTGCATTTTCTATTTTTAAATCATTTTATGCATTTTAATGCATTTCATGCATATTTAAATCATTTTTAAATACTTCCATGCATTTTAAAAATGAACAAAAAATATCATAGTCCATTTAAATCATATATCATGCATTTTTGAATTTTATTTCGTAATTCTTGCATTTTTTCTATTTTTAACCATTTTATGCATTATATTGCAATTTCATGCATATTGAAATTATTTAAAAATATTTTCATGCATTTAAAAAATGAATAAAAAATATTCCAGCTCATTTAAATCATACTTCATGCATTTTTTATTTTTGTTTTACTATTTTGTTATTCTTGCATGATTAAATCAAATTTTGCATTAAATACATGGTTTGCATCATTCATTTTTGCATTTTTATTTGTTTTATCATTTCCCTTAAAATAAAAATGCCAAAAATATTTTTATCATGTTTATGGTGTTGAGTCAATGTTTCCAATTTTATAGGTTTTATTTCTGACTTTTGAATTTTATACCATTTTTTTCTTATTATTTGGTCATATGAGCATGAATATCCATAGCATTGACTATTTGAATTTTTTTTTACCTTTCCATGACATTTCAACTTGGGCAAAGATATGTCCCTGACTTGTAAGGGATTTGAGCCCCTTATTTCATTTTTATTTGAATTTTATCTTTCATTTTCCTATTTTTATGGAATTTCAAAAGTGAACATACCTTTGCCTAGTGTAATTGGGATCCAACTTCAATTATGAAGCTTGTGGACATAATTTAAGGCTAACCTTTGGGTGTGTGATGATCATTTGAGTGCTCTAAGTAATATGTAACATGCTTTCATTCATTGAATATCCTATGTTGGTCATTAAGTGTATAACTTGAGCACAAATTCTTCTTTGGTTCTTGAGACTTTCTTTAGCTAATGTTTTGATTCTTAGACCCCTCCCTTGCATAGTTTGTGTTTCTAATTGATGTTTAGGGGGAATGATAACCTCAAGGATAGTCTTTTAAGACTTGAGAGACACTTGACCTCAAAGGATCACCTTGATCTTCATTTAGAAGTTTTATTTTCATATCATTGATTGTTTCCTTGTGCATAGATTGTAAAGTGAGGAATGCATTCATGCAATTCTTTAAGGACTTAACTCTCACTCCCTTGCTACATTCTCATATCATATTTAGGGCCTTGATTCCAGTATGATTGATTCATTTAAGCCCCTAATGTGCTCAAGAACATGCAACTCTTGCTAGTTAGAATGTTGTCAACTTTTATTTGTAGTTTTACTACTCATCTTGTATTATATGCATCATGCATGGTTCTAGCCATCCAATTCCAATTGGATCTTTGAGTTTTACTTCTGACCTTGTACATTACTTAACTAATAACCCCATGCTCTTTGATTCATTGGCTTGCACTCACTTGTAATGTCATCATGATGACCTAAAAGAGCTAAATTTTCTTTCTTCTTCTTTTTCTATTGTTGATTGGAACATACCTTGAGGGATTATAGGTTCTTGATCTTTGAGGCATGTCTTCCCAATGGACATTATCTCAATATCATGACAAACATCTTGTGAGGGTTCTATCATCACCCCATGACATACAAGACATTTTTCCCTTCCTACAAATCTTGATCAATGGTATTTGATCTAAGATAGGTGGTATTTTATTTTAGATGATTTTATTCATTAAATAGGTAATTTGTTTGTGTATGGAAGCTTTATCTTCTACATTTGGTTGCTCATGAACCATATCTTGAGTTAAACTTATGACAAAAGTCACACATGGTTTTATTTTCCCAATTAAGACTACCTTGTTTAAATCTTTCTTAAGTGTTTTTGCTTAACTAGTTTAGAAGTTTCTAACTTGTATGTGTGTGTCTTCCACTTGGTTTGAATTGATATTGTTTGTAGTTCATATAGGTCTTTAGATACTGACCTAACATGTAGCATTGCATTCCTGCCTCATCTCTTCATCATGATTGGCTCATTCATTTGCTTGTTCAACTAACATTTGATTCTAGGGTTTAGAACCACTCCTTTCCACTACTAATTTTTGCATTATGAGTAATGATAGAGCATGACATTTGATAATTGCTTTGTGTTCATATGAGCATCATGTTTATATCCTCATCATCCATCTTATTTGTCCACAACACTTGACACAAATATGTTAGGACACATTCATCTAAGCACCTTCACCACACACCATTAGATGCATGTCTAGGTTTTTTTCTAGCTGTTTTGTTTGTGCATTGTAAATAATGAACATACACATGATAATCATGAATTCTTGCCATGCTAGCTACTGCCATTCCCATGTTTTTATGCCATTAGTTTCCACTTCATGCATTCATGCATCAACCATGCATCATTTCATCTTTAGTTGCATTCTAGGTTAAGCATCCCAACTAGTTTTTGCATCCATGTTGTAATTACATATTCATGGCATTTCTTTTATGGTTTGATCATTAATTCATTTTCATAATATTGGTACTATAACTTCTTCATCTTGTCACCTTCTTTTCATGCCATAAACTTCACACACCTAGATGCATTTCACCACACACGTTTGTTGCACGTTTGCGCTTTTTGATAGATTTTGGTTCTTAAATCTTTGTGGGTTATTTTGCATGATGTAAATGAGCATTAACATGATTAGCTACTGACTTGTATGTATTTTTATTCTTTAATTGTCTATCAACTTCATCTAAGTCTAACGCTTCGCACAATTAGCTCTTTGCATGCTTTTAGGATTAGTTTCGACCTAGTTTGTGAATTAACTTGTTCGTGAGTGTTTATAATGATGTTTGATGTTTGCTAGAGTTTTGTATAACTTTGTAAATGAATGTTGTGTCTACTGACCTCACCTCACATGACACTTTGCATGAGCATAATTCATTCGAATTTCATTGCATTTTCTTCTTTCATCTTCTTCTTTCTTTTTTAGCACTTGTTAGTGCCTGGTTTGTGTGCTTTTGCCAAAGCACTTTACTTGATTCTACCCCTCTTCTCACTTGGTTTCCCAACCAAGATGATTGATTTTTATAGGTTCCCCTTAGGATTTGCTCGATTAAGTTAGTTTTCGAGTTTAGACATTAAGTGAGGCATCCATGCATGATAACTTTAGGTAGATTCCTTCCCTTGTTTATATCCATAACTTAGGAGCAACTTTGCATGATAACATTAGGATTTAGAAGTAGGTTAGTTTCCCTTAGCCGTTTTACCTTTATCTCTTTTTCATCCTTAAAACTAAAATCTTGTTTTTGTCAAGTGCATTAAAACACTTTAATAATATGAAACTTTTTCCAAAGTAAAATATACAAACTAATTAGTCTAGGATGTTTCGTCGTCCTGTTTGCTGTTGATGCTTCGTCGTCCTATTGCTGATGTTTCGCCATCTCATCCTTTGATATTTCTCCATCTCATCCTTTGATGTCTCGTCATCTCGTTTGTTGATGTTTCATCATCCCGTCTCCTGATGTTTCGTCATCCCGTCTTTAGCTGATGTTTCGTCATCATGGAGGTGTTTCGTCGTCGTTTGTTGTTTCGTCTGCTAATTTAAAAAACACAAACCAACCAAAACATGTGAGCCGAACTACGGCGCTCTGACTTTCCCATTGCACGAGGGAATACGTAGGCATCCTGTCGCGGGGCTAGATCGAGCAACCTTTGTAAATATTTCCTTCTTTTCCCCGTGTTTTCTTTTTCTTCTTTTCTTTTCTTTTTACATATGCATACCTTATACCATGTACAAATATAGTTAGACCTTTACACCCATTAGATAGAAAGTAAAAGCGGATACCGTAGAGTACTACGGGCGTGCGGAGTACTAATCCCTTCCCCGGACTTCCTTACAGATCTCTCGGTCAAGACCGTGATTTCTTCGTTTCAGGTTTACTCGATGTTTACCTTTCTCTCTTGGAGGGATAAAAAACGTTCGATGACGACTTCATTGATATATAGTTATATCCATTGATTTTCGGCCGGGTGTTTCAGCTATATAACCTATTCTTCCTATTGTAATAGCCTGGAAAGTTCTCCTGGCACTTCACAATCTTCCTCACCTTCATCTTCGGCTTGGTAGATCGGATTATCGAAGTCATATTTAGCAATAGCAGAGTCGTTATCGATGAGATTCGAAGTGAATTTGCAGTGTATCATGTGTGTGTGTAAGAACACATAGCTTTTTGAAAGGGTGATAAAGTGAAAAGAAAGAAAAGTGCAAAGTATTTTGAATGCAAAATTCCAATGATTTATTGAATGAAAATATGCAAATGACAAATAATAACCCTCACAAACGAGTTGTGGTGCCCCGGGCAAGGCACTAGGCTTAAAGTTTATTGTTCGAAAGCATAAAAGCAAAAGAAAGCAATTACTCCTATCTAAAGGAGATTGGTATAACATCTTGATATTCAATTGTTGAGTCCGTAAATGCGGGTTGGGAAGATCCAATTGTTGATGTCGAAGTCGCTATCGTCATCTTCTATAGCATGGACTCCGCTTTTGCTGATGTGGAAAGGAAGTTTGCTGGCACGTTCGTGGCGTATCATCTTCTGACCTTTGATAGTGAATCCTAAACCAGTCTTGTCAGATTTGAATGGAAAATCGGGGAGCTGACTCCAAATAGTATCGTCTCCTTCTTCAACCATAGCTTTGGCGTCTTTCAGTGAGGCCATCTTCGGTGGAACTCTAGTAACTTCAGGAGTGACAGGAGAGTCAATAGGCATGACTCGTGGAATTGCTTCGAAAGCTTAACATGGGGTTTCGATGAATTCACCTTCCATTTCAATGTATCGGAATGACTGTAGATGGCTTACCATATATTCTTCTTCACCGCATATTGTAACAATCTTCCCCTTCATTGGGTACTTCAGCTTCTAACGTAGGGTGGAGGTGACAGCGCCTTCCCCATGTATCCAAGGGTGTCCGAGTAGGCAAGAATAAGCTGGACGAATGTCCATGACAAAGAAAGTAGAGCCAAAAGTCTGGGAACCGACTTTAACTGGCAGGTTGAGCTCTCCAAGTATTGTTCTTTTCGAAATATCAAAAGCTCTTACGATTATTTCACTGGGCTTCATGACCACTTCTTCAGTACTAAGTCGGTCGAGAGCGCTCTTCGGCAGAACATTCAGAGCAGAACCAGTATCCACCAATACGTGAGACAATGTAGTGCCATTTCACTCAATGGAGATGTGCAAGACTTTGTTATATTTCCTTCCGGCAGGAGTTAAATTAGCATAAGAGAAACCTAAACCATTATTGGCGGTCAGGCTAGCAATACAACCTTCGAATTGATCAACAATAGTATCTTGCGGTATGTGAGCATTATTTAGAAACTTTACTAAGGCTTTAACATGAGCCTCAGAGCACAGTAGCAGAGCTAGCATGGATATCTTGGACGGAGTTTGTCCCAACTGTTCCACAATATTGTAGTCGCTCTTCTTGATGATCTTCATAATTTCCTCCATTTCTTGCTTGGAGGTATCCTCAGTAACTCCCTTTGGTACTTCTATCTGATCATGATGAGTTACTGGTTCTTCCCTCTAGCTTTAGGAATTGGTTCGATAGCAGGAATGCGAATTGGTGTAGTAGTGTCTTTCGGAGGAGAGATCTCTAGAGAAAATACTCTTCCAGTTTTGGTTACCTTGCTTGATCCTGCGATGTTGCCGACGTTAAGATTTGTAACTTCAACTGCAATGTCTTCAATAATCAAAGGTTCTTGCTTGACACCATGATAGTAAACTTCAGCTCCATATTTCCAAGGTATAGCTTTGTTAGAGGAATATGGAATTGGTCTGGGGGAGGTAATAATCAGGGGTGCTACATCAGCATACTCTTCAGGGTAATTTTCTCCCCATCCGGTTACATGGATGTCTTCGATCGAAATCTTGTAACTTTCGGGAGCGGTATATTTAACCATGAAATCGAACTTTCCACTTGGCTGCCCCAAGGTATCCCAGACTTCTGGTACGGCTTCGCTTACGTCTTCGATCTTCAGATCTTTAGAAACATCTTCACACAAATTCTCCACAGATGGAGGTTTCATAAATAGCATTTCTCGGTTGTCCATCATGCGTTGAATACGCCTCTTTAACCAAGCACATCCATCAGATTCAAATGCACACCAACAACAGTTATCAGGGCATCCTGGAAATAAACCGACTTGCAACAAGTCTTTCTTAACAGACATCAGAGGAATAGTCAGCTTGTTCACATCATAAACATAAGATTCATTGTCAATAGCATTGGCACTTTTACCATGGTCAAGCATTGGTGCGTTGATCACATTCGGAGTTTCGGTAGGAGGGTCGAATTCAATTTCCCTTGCTTCAATCATGTCTTGAATCTTGTTCTTCAGGGCCCAACAGTTGTTGGTGTCATGCCCTGGGCTATTGGAGTGGTATGCACACCTTGCATTAGGATTGTACTTTGGAGAGGAAGTGTTGACGTGTTGAGGAGGATCCCTCAAAGTAATCAGCTCTTCTTTTAACATGTGCTGTAGTGCTTGAGACAATGGCATGTTGATCTTCGTAAACTGTCTTCGTGGAGCATTCTACATACACGTGTTGTCTCGTTGAGGTTGAGCTGGTGTGGGATTGGAGATCACAACTACCCTCACAGATTGAGTGTGATTAGCTTTGTCACGGCTCTTTTGACCATACACAGCATTGGCTTCTTTCTTACAACCAAAAGGCCTTTTCGCATCATTTGAAGATGACTCTACTCGAATCTTTCCGCTCTTGATTCCAGCTTCGATATATTCGCCTATCAATATCAACTCGGTGAATCCGACTGAAGAGTTTCCAATCAGATGATTAAAGAATGGGTCTGTCAGTGTTCCAATAAACAGGTCAACCAACTCCCTATTGGACAAGGGTGGTTGAACTCTGTCTGCTAAATTTCTCCATTTCTGCGCATACTCTTTGAACTTCTCGTCACAACCCATAGACATGCTCTGTAGTTGCATGCGGGTAGGTGCCAATTCAGCATTGTACTGGTACTGCTTGTAGAAAGCATCTGCTAAGTCATTCCAGGTATGAATGTGGGTACTCTCTAGCTGATAATACCACTCCAACTGAGTTCTAGATAAACTCTCTTGAAAGAAATGGATCCACAATTTCCTATCTTTAGTATGAGGATGGATCTTCTGAACATAGGACTTCAGATTGGTGAACATCTCTTGGAATTGGACGTTCTGAGCTTGGAGATCTTTGACAATATGTTCAAGAGCTATTTCTGCTGAAATAAACAGTGAGAGAATAAGAAAACCGGTCTTTAATGTACCTGTTATGAAATGTTATGCCATGATATGCGATGTTATGCAATGCACTGTTTTCAAGGACCTTAGGAATTTAAATTTGTTAACCAAGCACGAACAAATTTTTTTATTAGTTTACTTTCAGCAAGTACAAAAGAAAGTTTAAACAAATAAAAAGAAATTCCTAGAGCTTTAAGTCTCCCCTGGATGCTTCCTCTTTGCGTTGAAGTAGGTATTGATGCTTCGCTCCTCGTGAAGTTGCTTTGTCAACTCCAATAACTTTTTCTCACTTTCATGGCATTGAGCTTCGAATGTATTCCTTTCTTCTCTAAGATGAATCCAGGATCTCTTCAAGTCTTCGAAATTAGTAGGCACGTCTGGATAGAGAATGGTATAGGGTTCCTCACCTATAGCAACAAGGTTCCATAACTACTGGTATAACAGTTGTAAACGGCATCATGAGGTTTTCATCTCGATCTCGCACCCATTTGAGTTAAGGTTCCCAAGGAATGGAATTTTTGTGCCCCAAGGTCTAGGTATCAGTCTTCTTCACCGTGCCCCAAGCGTGCACAAATCTTCGACGGTAGTTCTGGAGATCGTTTTCATAGTCAAACACAATGTCTTGGAGAAGCATATCATTATGACAAGGAGTGGTACATTAGGGAGTTTCCCACAACGTTCAATGAAAGTAAAGTCCTTTTGAGAAAAAAGACACCAACGAATATTTGAATGAGAGAGTGACATCAGCCTTTGAGACCACTTCAATCTTTGCTCGTTCTTCATTACTGATTGAGGAAGGTGCGAAATAAACCACCTAGAAATTAATGGTATGCAACACATGAGAGTTCCTTGTCTTTTGGTAGTACGAGTGTGGAGAGAATGCAAAATGTACCTAAGTAAGTTAGGCATAGGATTACGAGTGAGGAATATCTTGATGGTGTTCACGTCTATGAACTGATCTGGATTAGGAAATAGCACCAAGCCATAGATTAGCAAGGCCAAAATGTCTTTGAATGCATGGAAACTCATAGCCTTTAGGAATTCTCGAACTTTCTTTATCAAAAACTTAGCAAGCAAACCCTTAACTCCGCTTCTTGTTTCCTAATTAGCTTCAATGTCTGATCGCTTTAAATGTAATGCTGATGTGATGTCTTCGTATTTCGGAGCTTTTTATGAACCGGTGAATGGTATCTGATCAAGGATAGGTATCCTAAGTAGCTTAGATAACTCTTCCAATGTTGGCACCAACTGATAATCTGGGAATGTAAAGCAGTGGTGTTTCAAATCGAAGAACTGGAATACGACATGCATCATATCTTCTTCAAAACCGGAGATATCCAAGTCAAGTATAGAACCATGCCTTTTGATAAACTGAGCATGATCGGGAACTTCTGAAACTAATTCTTTGAGTTGAGAAGGTATACCCATGAAGTTAATTCGGATAGTGTTCCTGGAAGCCATAACTCCTACAAAACAGAGCAAAGATAAATCCCTAGGTCCTTGAAATAGTTAAAAATGATATGATGTTATGATGTCATGTTTAAACAAGTAGCAAGAACAAGCAATTCACACAATATCCCTAGGTTTAAGGCTTGCATGAGGTATAAGTGTCTACCTTTCCAGAGTTTAAGTGGGTTCAACCTGTCCTATAATTATAACCGGGTTCTAGGAATCTCATATCATTGATATTTCTCGTAGGCTTTATTTTAATACGACTACCAAGTGATCGATCGAAACATCCCGAAATTCGAATCTTAATGAGCGTAGCATCCAGTATCAACCAACCTTAGTCTGCACCGAAGCCGACTATCTCACTACCTTCTAATGGCCAAGATGGATCAATTAGGGTTCAAAAAGTTGAGTTAGTTCTTATGACACCACGCAGACGCCAAATAATTTCCTCAACTGAACATGAGGAGCATCAGGACATCCAAAAGTGTCGCACTAACGTAGCCATCATTTTGACCGTTTCGATATAAGCCTAACGCTCGCGATGATTTATTGCTACTTACCTAAGGAAACTTGGATTCGGGTGTAGGATCCCCCACTAATATAATACCCAAGCAACCCTTAAAAGTAAAGCAGAAAAGTCAAACAAAAATCAGTAAAGTGATCTAAAAACCCTAAGGTAGCCTCTCTTTAGAGTGTCTCCCCGACAGAGTCGTCAGTTCTGTAATACGGTGGGAGAACTGACTTGTTTGTTTTGTGTTTGATCGCAAATGTTGTGGATAGCAAGAGTCGCCACCGACTTTTCTTTTATCCAATTAAGGGAAGGCGAAAAGAATAGGAAAAGACCTTCGTTAGATTCTGAGTATGGGAGGCAGTTATGGAAAGGGAAGGTATTAACACCCTTTCCATCCGTAGTTATCTACGGGCTCTTAATTGCTTAGCTCACTTTATAAATTGCTTTCTGTGTGTGTGTTTGAAAATATGTTTTTGAAAAGGCATTTCAATTTGACTTCGTAAAGATTCTCGCTGGAATGTATACGAAGTGTTTGGAAATGTTTTGTTTTGGAAAAGACTTTGTAATGATTCACGGTGGAATGTATACAAAGTGTTTGAAAATAGTGTGAGGTGTAAAAAGTATTTTGATAGATTGGAGCAAGCAAAAGAGTCTTATTACCTACTTAGAATGGTCGTTTCCATGTTATTTTGCTTTCCTTTATGATAGCGCTATCCATACCATTAGTTGGTAGGTAACTCTATCCGTTGGATGTAGAGGGACATTCGAAGGGACATCGAATGGTCATAGAAGGAAACATGTAGGGACACCTTAGCATATTTGTAGGGACGATCATCACTTTTGTAGACACCAATGGAGGGACGAGATCATGTATTCGTAGGCAGATCGAGGGTCATCGAGGGACTATGATCTTTATATCGAAGGGACTATGATGATATGTTTATAAGCGTCTTAGCTAAGATATCCCTACGTTCGAGGGACATGACCATGTATTCGAAAGGCAACAAGAGAGAATACCCTAAGGTGGGTGCATGTGTGAAAAATGTGTTGTATTCAAATATTTATCTTGTGTTAGAAGTGATCTATATTGCTTGATTTAATCTTGCCATACACGCCTAGTTACTAGCAGTTAAATATGTGCAAAAAGTAAATTGCGGAAAGTAAAGTGCGGAAAGTAAACCCTAGACTATTACATGGCTTTGGGGAAGATACATAATATAGGAGTGCAGAAAGTAAATTCTAATTAAGCTATGACATCCCATGAGTAGTTACATAATATTGAAAAAAATGCGAGAAATTAAAGTCCTAGCCATTACAACCTGTGAACAGTTAAAAATAATTTCGCGAGAAGAATCGAATTGTAAATAATAGAAAATAATGTTAGTAAAAAGAAAAAATTTTGAGTTAGGAAAATTTTTTAGGGTTAGTAAACCTAATTAAATTAGAAAAATATTTTTGGAAATTTTCTAGATTAATTTGATATGGAAAAAAGTGATTAAAAGTTAATTTTCGATTAATTAACAATTAAAATAAAACATGAGTGAAAAATAATATTTTTTTGATGAAAAAAATTAAATTAGAGTTTTTCTAACCTAATTATGAAAAGAAATGTTTTTTGTGATTTTTTATTGTGTTAAAAAAATGTTTTGAAAAGAAATTAAATAAAATAAGAAAAATGTGAAAATAAATGGAAAAAAGGTTAGTTTTGCAAAGGAGTAAAAATAATGGACAGAGCCAGGGATCAAACCCCTGCCCTTTCCTTCACACGCGCGCTGCCTTACCACTGGACCAAGCCTGCATTTGTGTTAGGCATATAAAACGAATATATTATAAGCTAAATTAATTTCTAGAAATTAATTTAAAACAGAAAACGCGCCAAGGGTCATCGTCCCCATTTGAATTCCTAGGCTTTTAGCTACGGTTTTCATTCGTTGCTATAGCCTTTACCTACAGATTGTTCCTGTAGTTAAATCCCTGCAAGAATCAAACCAGAAAAATACAAACAATAAATGAGTTATGAGGCCATGGATCAACTCGGTTTGATCCTCTGAGTATGATGGAGTCATTGGGTTTTGTCCAATTTTACCTAATTCGCAAAGCCCTAATTTTGAGCTTGGAACCCTAGCCATGGCAGATCCTCGTTCCTGCATCTAAACTTGAATCAAACTATCCAGAAAGCTTCGAAATAGCATCAAGAACACAAACATATAATCAAATCATGTAAAAGTGCATGAATCATTAAAATCGATTTTGAGTTTAGAGTATGCAAACCGTGACTTCGATTTATGGATTTTGGACGTGTTGAGGCTTGGTGATGGTCTGGAACGATTCAGAGGACTTCTAGGAACACGTTGCAATGCTTAGAATGCCTTGAATGGGTGCAAAACTTTGGCTGCAAGTTACTTGACACATACGTTTTTTAAAAGTTTTTTAGGGTTTTTGGAGGCAAGAATTTTCCATCTTTGTGCATCTGGGATCAATGTGTATATATACTAGATGGCATTAGGTCAAGAATTGATGAGAGAATATATACTCATCAATTTGAAAATATTTGATTGGAATCAAACTTTATTTTACGTTTTTTGAGCCAATTTCAATCAAATCTCTTGCCAATCTCAATAATTTTGAAATTGACAGCTTGTATGGCTTGCTTGGACCTCAAGAATGATAGAAAATCAACCTTGCACTTAATGTTTTGATTTTATATCTTTTATTTTAATTAAATTGGTTTTAAATGAATAAAAATCCAAAATAAATAAAAATAAAAGATAAAAGGCGTGGCCTTGGGCTTGGAGGTTCAAATTCAGATAAGAAACAAGTTTGAACCAACAAAAGTTAGGCCCATTTAGAAAACATTTGATTTTCTCAAGTATTTCTCTTCATGCACCTCCTCAAAAATGTTCAACTTGTAAAATTTGTATCTTGCTCAATTTTCAACATTTTTGGGTGTTCTTGGACTTTTTAGAAAGCTCAAGATGTCCTATAAACACTCCTTTTTGTTTCATCTTCATTGAAGTTTCCATGTTCATGAAAACTTCTTTTCAAAAAGATGACTTTTTGTTGACTTTTAAAAGCACCTGTAATGTTTTGATCCATAACTTCCAAATGAAGCATTTTTGGCCAAAGCTTGTGAGACATGAAGTTGTAGAGAATTGAATTCCCTTCAAAATTAGCTTTGGTGGAAATATTTCTGATAAATTATGTGAAAGTTATGCATGGTCAAAGTTCTATTGACTTTTGTATGTAAAAACCTAATTTAGAAACTTTGACTTTTGATCAAATCTTGACTTTTCATGAGGAATCATGATCAACCCTTGATCAAATGATGAATGTTACTTCAAAATATTGGTTTTGACCAAAAATTGTGAAGTTTGACTGTATGTTCACCACAGTTAACTTTTTGTCCAATACAACTGATTTTCAACCATCTGAGCAATTGGATGAGCAAATTTGACTTGTAAGGCTTGAAACTTGACATGGTGATCCCTTGAAGCATATGATGAGGTGTGATGACCACTTCGAGCACTGGAAATACATTTTGGCTTGACAGGAGCAAAACCCTAGTTTGGATTGATTGCTTAGGAGAGGGTTTGTCTGGTCAACCCTTGTGAATTGTCTTGAGAAGTGGGAGGGCAAATTTGGGGTATGACAGTAAGGAAGCGAAGAGTGCAGAAGTGTTTGATGTACAAGAATCACCATTTATATTTCAATGCAACTCCTTTACTTTTCAATTGTTTTTTTTTAATACTTTACTTGTTTTCTATTCACTTTTGAGCAATCTCTTTACGTTGTTTTTTGCTTCGCGTAAACAATTTAATACTTTTTGTCGGTCATGAGTTACCAGTCAGTTAGTCTATTGATTCTTGAATAATTACTTTATTGGTTATTTCGTATGAACATATTTTGTCGGTCACGAGTCACCCGTCAGTCGGTCGAGTCATAGTGTCGAAAACTTTTATTTGTGTTCCCTTATTCATAGAAAATCGTTTCTCATAGTAAGGATTTCAACAAAACAAGTTTAATTTCAAACGCTTAGCACATGTCTTAAGATCAACTAGTCGATCTTGCGAGTAACCCTTAGTTTTTAGGGCTTTGGGAGGACCAATAGTTGTTTACCATTTTCCACAGTAATCACTTGGACAGACTGACTGACCTGCTTTGATACCACTAATGTAACACCATTCTAAACCCCAAGGAATTTTTCTCAATTATTTAAAAAAATACACCAGAGTACATCGCCAACAAAGGTGTCACATCTTCATAAAAACATCATAATAATATATATCCTGCTTCGAAACACGAGTTGAAAAACTATAAACCAAATAATATGCATTTAGCATCTCCAAATCATTGAAGCGGAAATCGTAAGTCTCAAATCATACTTATTCCATGTACTTCATATAATTCTTAAAAAATAAACATCTTAATCCAACATGGATATCAATACTTATAAAAAGACAATTTAGAAAGCATCAAAGTAATAGAGACAGGTAGTTCTCAACAATGATCCCAACCCCGATGTTACATATCAGAGCAAGACTCCTTTATTATACTGAAAACAAGTAAACACATCCTAAATCTATCCTCTAAGCGCCTATAGACTACTCTTGATCATCTACGCGTTACCCACATGGAGGAAACATTCAAATAGAAAGGGTTAGTAAATCATAATTATTATATAAGACATAAAGAATAGAAATAGAAAAATATGCACATAAGTAAGGTACCATGCTTCATTGCCCATCAATGAAATCGATTCCCACATGTAACCATAACACTTCACTGTTACAACCAATCCGCACTATGGTATTGTTTCCTTCATTGGACAATTGTCCTACCATCATCATTGGACCGAAGTCCTAAACACCATCATTGGACCAAAGTCTTAAACCATGCAATGATACGCAGCAACATAATTAACACGACCATGACTATTCAACACATATAACCATTCATGATTCATCACAAACATATCATATCATCATAAGAATCAAAACAACATCATAGCATCATGATACAAATCAACACATCATCATATACATAACATATTTATCATTATAAACCAAGCATCATCATATGATCGTCACATCATCACCATACTTCATTATCACAAGACATCATAGTGATTCAACGCGGGGAAACTAATCTTATCCTAACTTATATATTAGAACTATCCTTCTTATCCTTCATCATACTCCACATAATTATAGTTCACCATGTTAGCTATTCAACTCTTCTAAAAATACCTCATTATGAGCTCTAGAACTAAAGTTATGACCATTTTAAGATTTTTAAAATGTTCATCCCATTCTACCATCCTTCGCCAAGCGACCAACCTCTATCGCCTGGCGACGCATCTTTCGCATCTGCTTCGCCCGGAGACACTAGGAGCGACGCACTCCAGAATCTTGCACTTTTTTCCTTCGGTCGACGACACTACATTTTGCCTGGCAACACACACAAAACCACGTCGCCTGGCGACAACCCCTCTTCGCCCGACGATCTTGCACGAACAGGGTTTTCCTATTGCGACTTATGCACTATACCAGTCCAATTTTTATGCAATTTTACCACATTATAGGTCCAAAAACTTCATCTAATCATAGAGATTCATCATCTATTAACATCCTATGTTACTACACCAATTATACATCATTTGGACATCATTATTCATCTCTATTTAATTAAGTCCCAGTTCAAAATCTCCAATTCATCATTCACCAAAATCTATGGCAATTCTATCAAATCCAAACCTTAAATCCTTACCTTAATTCGTAGCAGCAAATTTCAATTCCTCTAGCTTTCTGTCAAAGGTCCCTATGCCTCTTGTGCCCTAGCCTTCTCTCTACTCTTCTCTTAATTCCTTCATGATCATACGAATGGAATAACTAAAACTCTTTTCCCTAATTTAACCCTTGGACCCCTAATATCCAACTTCCCTATATTGTCCTCATATATTCCTTCCAATTAACCATCTTGCCCTCACTTCTTTAAATCAACAATTATTCTATTTTATCAATTAAATTAATTCTAAACAATTATTCTACTTAATATATATTATTCAAAAATACTCCAAAATTCCTCAACATCTAAGCATCACATAAATCACCACAACATCACATAAGCCATCATTTTCATCATAATACGCCTCATGCTCATCAAATCATCAAAATATACTTCATCGCAATGACTCACATAAAGGTCCAAAATATCATATATATCAAACACTTCACAAAGACTCAAACATTTACTCTAAATTAATTAAATAAATATTAATCTAGAATTCGGGGTGTTATATATATGCCACGTTGCATCAAAGGAGAAAAAGGTGGTGAATAGGATAATCCACCTCAACTGACATGTCATTTTCACAAACGCCGTTTGGAAATATTTGACAGAAAGAACTAGTTAGATACTGTTGTCATACCCCAATTTTTGACCTAAGATACCACCTTATATCATTCACATATGCATCATTGCATCACTAACTGAAACAACCGGCTGAACATCATCCGATAACTGTATCAATGAAGTCGCCATCGAACGTTTTTTATCTCACAAAAGGAGAAAGGTGAACGCATCGCGAAAACCTAAAAGGGATAAGGCACGGTCTTGCGACCGAGAGATAGGGTAAGGGAATCTATTACGCGAAGGGAAGGTATTAGCACCCCACACGCCCGTAGTACTCTACGGTATCCACTTCTACTTTCTGTCTAATGGGTGTGTTATATCTATGCTACTGCTTAATTGCTATAATGTATGCTAAAAGAGAATGCATGCGAAAGAAAATAAAATAAAGAAAATACGGGGAAAAGAAGGAAGTATTTACAAAGTTCGCTCGGTCGAGCCCCGTGACAAGATGCCTACGTATTCCCGCGTGCAATGGGAAAGTCAGAGCGCCGTAGTTCGGCTCACTTGTTTTGATGGGTTGTGTGTTTTTTAATTATGAAAATAATTTAAACACAAAAGAAAGAGAGCGCACAAAGGCGAAAAAGAGTTGGTGTTGGTTGGTTGTTTTTACCTTGAGAAAGGAATTTAAACCATTATTAAGTGTTTTGTTTTTGAAAAGAAAAGAAAAGCAAGTTTTAGTTTTAATTACATGCAAAGATGCAAAAAAGAACTAGCAAAACAAAAGGAAACTAACTAGTATTAGCCCTAATGTTGTCATGCAAAGATTGGACTTATGGTTGAGGATGTAAGGGAATCTCTACCTATGTTAACATGCAAAGGATGTAAATCCTAATGTCTAGGCTCGAGAATCTATCCTAACCGAGCAGCCCTACGGGAAAGCTATCCTATATCCGTCTTGGTTGTGGAACCAAGGGATGCAAGGGGATGAAGCAAGCAAGTGCTTTGGCAGAAGCACACAAACAATGCAATGCAAACAAACAAATGGCACACAAGCGCAGGAAAAGGAGGAAGTCCCATAGCCTCGACAGTAACGAGCATACCGTGAGTCAACCAGGAGCCGACACATCCAATTCTGTTTGAAGAGCAAATGATGCGAGTTCAAGAAATGCGAATCCGGGCGTGGAGAGTCGAATAGGAACTCTTGCCACTTTTATTGACTCGATAAAGAAAGCAACACGATTCGCGTGTGCGGGTCGACACGGACTAGAACTGTGCGGGGTTCGTTCACCGCCTTCGCTTGCCCATATATCAATGACTCGATGACATGAAATATAAAAAGCGGGACTTTGCTTAGTGGTACCACGTCGGGCGTCCTAACCACTCTGACCTATGCAAGCACAAATGTAAACACTTACTGAGAATTCACCTCCCTATGCAGATGGAGGATTTTAAACAAACCACACACAATTAGCACACAGAATTGCCCTAAACGGGTCTTTAAATAAACCAGAGGGGTTCCTGAACATGCTCCAACTACGGAAGCCCCTTCATGCATCTCTATTCCTACTTCTCATGGCAAAAGAAAGAAAGAAAGCCCTACTTCTCATGATATCTAGGAAAAGCAAGAGAATGCAATAAGCGAGTAGCAAGTACCGAACGGATATAGAATCCGGCACGCAAGCTAGCGAAATAATCCGAATACTTCAAGTACTGCAGCCATGCAACAAAAGTAAACCGGTGAGAATTGCTCAAAGCATCAATACAAGCGGAATACGTGTCGATACGCATCCGAAGCGACAATGCCTGCAAGAACGAGATAATACAAGCAAAACAAGGTAGGAATAGTGTACACGTGGGTGTACAAACTCAACCAGAACCTGCAAGAAAATCAGATGGATATGCATGGAATGCAGATCGAGCGATAAAACCAATATCCATACCAAAGTGATGCATGAACATATGAGGAATGCAAATCGAATCGATAAAACCAATGCCCATATCAAAGTGATGCATGAACATGCGAGGAATGCAAATCGAATCGATAAAACCAATGCTCATATCAAAGTGATGCATGAACATGCGAGGAATGCAAATCGAATCGATAAAACCAATGCTCATATCAAAGTGATGCATGAACATGCGAGGAATGCAAATCGAATCGATAAAACCAATGCTCATATACATGTGAAGATGCATGAACATGTGAGGAATGCGAATCGAAATCGATAAAACCAATATTCATGTACATGTGAAGATGCATGAACATGTGAGGAATGCAAATCGAAATCGATAAAACCAATATTCATGTAAATGTAAAAATGCATGAACATGTGAGGAATGCAAATCGAAATCGATAAAACCAATATTCATGTAAATGTAAAAATGCATGAACATGTGAGGAATGCAAATCGAAATCGATAAAACCAATATTCATGTAAATGTAAAAATGCATGAACATGTGAGGAATGCGAATCGGAATCGATAAAACCAATATTCATGTAAATGTAAAAATGCATGAACATGTGAGGAATGCAAATCGAAATCGATAAAACCAATATTCATGTAAATGTAAAAATGCATGAACATGTGAGGAATGCAAATCGAAATCGATAAAACCAATATTCATGTAAATGTAAAAATGCATGAACATGTGAGGAATGCGAATCGGAATCGATAAAACCAATATTCATGTAAATGTAAAAATGCATGAACATGTGAGGAATGCGAATCGGAATCGATAAAACCAATATTCGAATGCATGTGAAGATGCATGAACATGTGAGGAATGCGAATCGAAATCGATAAAACCAATATTCATGTAAATGTATTATTTAGAAATGAATTGGAATTAATAAAAGATATTAAAAAATATTAAAATAATGTCAATAATATTCTAATATCCTAAAAAATATCAGAAACTATTCTATGTATTCTTTATGTGTCGAAATAATCGGAATCGGGTATTAAATTGAACTAAATGTCAAAACTATGGAAATGTCAAACTGGGGGGTGCAAAACGAAATTCTGGATTGAACTAATTCTAGTTGTAAAAGGTGCACAGGCCTGGAATGCAGGGGGTAAGAGCAGTAATTCGCTAGGCCTAACAACAAAACTACACTAAGCCCGTTTCAATTTTTTTGCATTAAGTCCAGTATCACTCTTTTTGTTTCTAAGTCCATTGCTGTTTTTTTATTTTCGTCCAAAAAACCATTATAGTTATTATTATTTTTATTTCAGATTTATTATAATTATGTCACAGTATGTCACACTATATATTTTTTGCTGTCACGTTTTTATGTATGCATGTATACATAATGATATCAATCGGTCCACTTAATACTTAAGTCATTATATTCAGATTTTAATCATTATTATTATTATTTTTTTTGAAACAAAAACAGCATGCCACTTGTCAAGATCTGTGCGGTGGATATGGAAAATAGCATGAATGAATGGAATTGTGACACGCAGAGGGCATCGACGCATGGCAAGGGACTCGCTGGAAACGGCCTTCTTCTCCAGCAATCTCTCCGCCGGAATCGGTGAAAACTTGACGGAAACGCACGGAAATTACATCATGATACTCGCCTTGTCGCGTAGAACACGAATCCGGCCTTATATCTCCGTAAATCTAACTCTAAAGCCACGGGATCTAGACGCAAAGGTTAACGGAAAATCTACAAACTACTCTCAAGATCACATTTAACTGGAGACAGAGCAACATAGGCCATTTTCATAACACTTATCGTATAAACGGCGCAAGAATTTCGAAATGACTTACTTGCGGAAAGTTTCAAACGGATGAGATCTTCGGAATACTTCACTGCTCCGAGCTTCGAATCTTGATTAGAACAATGATCTTAGATGATCTTGGTACATTGAGAAGTAAACTCAGTGTTCTTGCTTGAACTTCTGAAGGAGGAATCGGATCGTAGTCGTGGTAAGTTTTGCTCCGATAAGTAGAAGAATCCGGCGTTGAAGAAAACCATGGCGGGAGTGAATGTACCGAGTGTGAAGGTGGGAGAGAGTAGGATGCGGCAGTGAGTTGAGGAAGACGAGAAAAAGATGGAGATGAGGCGAGAGGTCTGTTACAGTTGAGAGAGAATCCGCATGAGAGAGATAGAATTAGTTATCCTTTTTTTGTTGTGAGCATGAGGGGATTCGGTTAAGAGAGAGGAGAGGAAACGTGTGTTGTTAGAGAGTGAGTCGAAGCTGTGAGTAAGAAACGGAAAAAGAAGAAGAAAACAATGATCTGTTATCAGTTTTTTGAGTTCGTTACAATTGAGATAGAAGTGGTGTTGTTGATCACAGTGGAAAGAAAAGAAGAGAGAGATATGGGTGGCGTTATTCTGTTGCCGTTTTTTGTTATGAAAGTGTGAGGGGGATTATGATGCAGAGAGTGTGTGAGCGTAATGGCCGCGAGTGAGAGAAGAGAAGGTGAGATGCGTGGCCATCAGGGAGAGAAAAAAAATCGGATCCAAGAAAATGGCAGTGGGTTTTATTATGGTTGGGAAGGGTGTAGGAGTGTCTGTTAATGGAGAGAAAGGAAAGAAGGTTGGTTATAGTGAGATAGAGAAAGGGTGCGTGAATAGAGTCAAAATGGGGATAGATATGGGAATGCTGTTAGTTTGTTGTGGTTATGGCAGTTGGTAAGGATGCTGCCAGTGAGGGATGCTGCGAGTGAGGGAGGATTTCGTTCAATGGTGAGCTGTAGTGTAAAAAATGAGACATGCTTGCTATCTCCTGCCATGTGCACTATTTTACGAACTTATAACTCGACGTATCAACCCCTTCCGGACGAGATAGCAAGACGAAAGTTACGGATAACATTGGCACGAACAACTTATACGTTGAAACTTTTCGAACTGACACTCACAACATGCCTAAAATCGGTCCCGGTTACGGGTTACCGCTGGCTGCATTATCACTTGATTTTCTTTTACACATTAATAGCCATTTACTCACGCCGAGTACGCCACTTTATAGCATCATAACTTTTTCGATATTCGACCGGGCAACGCGAACTTGATACCGTTGGAAAGCTCGCATGATATGGAACAATTTTGTAGTTGAACAAAAATCCATACGAAGCCGTTATCACTGAGTAAAAAGTGTTTGAAAGTCACCGCATGAGTGCTCGATGAAATGCCTGTGCTTGCTGGGCGGATTTCATACGTGACATATTGTAATTTTCCAATTTCACGCGCTCACTTACGGCGACTCGTATCTCCCAGCTCCGTTGTCCGAAACGAAAAGTTTCTAAACGGAATTTATAGAGGACACGGCAAACTTCATCTTTCGTGTTCGGAGTTTTTCCGTGCGGCGATCGGATCGACGAGAAAATAGCTCTGAACATGTGCACATAAACTGTTCGATGAAATGCGTCCGGAGCTTGGCAAAAATATGCATGCTGTCTTGCATTTTAACAACTTCATGCTGACACTTACGGCGTCCCGTATCTTCTAGCTCTGTCGTCCGAAACGAAAAAGTTTCTAAACGGAACTTGTAGACGGAATTACGAACTCGAACTTTCGTGTTCGAAATTTCTTCGTGCGGCGACCGAATCGTCGCCGAAAACGGCCCTGAACATGCACACAAAATCATTCAAAACTTACAAACATAATGATTTCTTATTTTCCGAGCTTTATAACTTCCGATCCGAATCCGAATGGATTCGATTTCTTCTGCAAAGTTGTAGATTGCCGTAAAATGAACAATTTTCCAGTTGATCATTTTCCGATTCGGAGCAACGAATTATGATAAAATCGACCCTGAAGCTGTCAGCAAAAGCATAGAAATAAGCACTTCAAATTTTTTCTAAGTGTCGAAAATTGAAGAATGATAAATCGTAATTTCCGAGCTTCGTAACTTTTTATCCGTTTCCCGAATGGATTCGATTCCTTCTGCAAAGTTGTAGATTGCCGTTAAATGAACAACTTTGATGTTGAACTTAATTCGAATCGACGTCTCGAAACACGTGTAAATTTCCTCCGAAGTCGAGCGTTTGAACACTTTAAAAACACTTAAAATTTTACTAAGTGTAAAACTTCAAAAGTTATGAACTTCAAATTTCGGTGCTGTATAACTCGAAATCCGGGCATTTCTGGAAAAATCTTCACAGTGACAAAGTCGGAGTACGAAATATGCTCTTTCCAACGACTATCAATTCACAAACTTCTGACCACAGACGGGTAAGATACAGTTGCGACAACATTGCTCCGTGAACACAAAGTATCTTAAACTTAGAAATTTTTTGTAAGTTTAAAATTACTTAAAATGCAAGAAACTTCATTTTTACCCGATTCTTCCGATTTTTCTCAGCAGGTGATCGCATTTTCTCAAATGTCGACTTTTGACAATAATTTTGACCCGAAGTCCACCCGGTCAAACTTTGACTTTTCGTTGACTTTCTGATACACGCGCTCAAATATCATTTTATCCGTCTGTTCTTGATTTTCTGATAAATCGCGTAGATCGATAAGCCAAATACCAATGCTTCACAACTCACGGAAGGCCATAGAATCAGTTCGGGTTCAAATATTCGACCACAACACACTGTAGCTTGAAATTGTAATCAGCATCCATCTGATAGACGATCAGAATAACAAAACTTGCGAGATAATAATCAGAAGCTTCTGGACACACTTGCGTATTGAAATGACGCCCGAATTGACAGAACCTCAAATATTCAACTTTGGAGAAACAAACCTCTTCTTCAGAATTGTACAGATTCATACGATTGAAAAATCTCGAACCCATGATCAATGCATGAATGATATGTATGCGATGCGCCTATTAATTAAATGTTAGCCAATTATTTATAAAAAATGAGGAGGGTAAATTTTGGGGTACAACAGCTGCCCCTATTCAATCATCCTCTAGCTTAGGAGCGAGATTGGCGTCTGCCTTTCGAGCGACAAGGTGTGAGGTGATTGAATACCAAAACGGACCCAGAAATTTACGCTCTGAATTTCAAAAACTGCATCAAGAGATAGGTGTGGACACTCCAAAATTCTAAGGAACCTCACTGGAGAAAATGAGCATGTTGCGCCAGAGCTTAACTGGGCCACAACCAAAGAAAGCACAGAATAAACGCTGAACTCTGTGAAGGCAGGTACAAGTGCTAACCTGACTTAAGAAGAATTGGCCTCTACCCAATTCAATCCGCAATGTCAGGGGAGAGCTGACACGTAAGCGGAAGCAAAGACTTGATACATTGACTAGACTACCACATTACGCCAGGGAATAACCGGACGGGTTAGTGATGCAAAGGCTAGAAAATGCCGAATAGACTCTGCGAAGAGGAGAAAACAAGAGTATTCTTATTCTCAAAAGACCCACAATGCCAGGGAAGGACTGGTCATGCAAGTGGTAATAAAGACTAGATACACCAAGTAGACTAACCACATTTACGCCGACAGCTCGGGCGGATATGTGATGCAAAGACTAAATGTGCCGATTAGGCTTTACTGGCGGGAAAGTCAAGTGTAGGGCTTGCTTTCGACACTGAAGACGTGTTGTACCAGGGTAAGGGCTGGCAGTTTCAACGCTTATCAGAAGAAAATGGACATATCATGCCGGAAAAAAACCGGGACACAACGGATTCCAAACGAAACTTGACATTGCTGGGGATGAAATGCATTTTTGACCTGTAATCCTATGAGATGTATGACTCTTTTATGGGATTATGTCAATGTAATGATGCATGCTTGCGAGACATATATAAAGTGAATGAAATAAGAACTCAGTCGGGGATTATAGCATCGAGGAGTGCCCGAAAAATCTCTCAAAACAACTGAATCTTGCTTGATGCCTGTTGAGGAAATGATGCCACGAGAAACCTGTCAGTTGGACAGAGGTCTGCTTGGGGAAATAGAATATATGCTCCAAGAAAAGATCTTCCACCGTTACCCACCACAACTCTGGCTAGGGACAAACACGTGTTGACCGCTGGGGAAGCTGAATGGCCAAGCGACTTCACTAGGAGAATCAGGAGAGGCATATCTCGACTCTTCCGGGGAGAAGCCAAGATGCACTGGCATTCGTATTAGGCATGTTTCGAGAGGCGAACCCGCTGGGGATGATCATCTCTGCAGGGGTAAGAGAAAATAGCGCATTCCGAATTTTAAAGGACATCCGCTGGGGAGATAGCACGGAGAAACCCGATTCGTCTCCATACTGGTGCAATTGGGCATCCTGCAATACAATGTTAGTAGAGTGACCCTGACATGATGTGACAAGTTTGTCTGCCATCCAGATCACTCAAGCCTTAAAGCAATATTCAAAAGTTTCTGATCATGGTAAAACCATCAATGTTTATATATGCAAAATTTTACCACAAAACTTTGAACGTCTTTTGCAAACAAATCAGTAAATGCAAGAAATTAATTGACAAGCAAAAACTCATTTTATTAATTGAAAGTGCGCCTGTAAACAGACAAGTACAATAGGAAGCAATTCCTGAAATGAGGCAATTGCAAAAGTAAAATAAGAGGAAAACTAAAACGCATGGCAATGCGACAATGGATCCTCTTTGGGTTTCAACCCTGCTATCAGTCTTATAACTCCAACTATCTCATCACTTCGCTTTTCCCGAAAAAGGTGATTGGCTTGATCACTGCCCTTCGGAGTAACTCGAGATGTTGTCATAGAGTGCGACCATTGATCTGCTAAGCATGCCTATGCATAGTATTTTTTGACTACGTCCGCGTTTACGGGTAGTGGGAAGTCTTCTCCGTCCATTGTTGCGAGCATCATGGCGCCACCTGAAAAGACTTTCTTCACAACAAACGGCCCTTCGTAGTTTGGTGTCCATTTGCCCCGCGGGTCTCCTTGGGGAAGGATTATTCTCTTTAGCACAAGATCACCAGGTTGGTAATTCTGAGGTCGCACTCTTTTGTCAAATGCTCTTTTCATCCTCTTGGTAACCGCCCATGACCAACGCCGCTCGTCAATGAGGCATAGCTGGTCTAAGCGGTTCTGTACCCACCCGTCTTCATCAAGCTCGGCGTCTTTCATGATTCTTAATGAAGGGATCTGAACTTCGATTGGAAGCACGGCCTCCATGCCATAAACAAGAGAAAATGGAGTTGCCCCTGTTGAAGTACGGATGGTAGTCCTGTAACCATGCAATGCGAAAGGCAACATCTCATGCCAATCCCGATAGGTTACCACCATTTTCTGCACAATCTTTTTAATGTTCTTATTCGCCGCTCAATCCGCTCATCTTCGGGCGATACGGGGACGAATTGTGGTGCTTGATCTTGAAAGACTCACAAAGCTCCTTCATCATCTTGTTGTTAAGATTCGACCCATTATCTGTGATGATCTTGTCGGGAATCCCGTAACGGCAGATGATATTGTGCTTGATAAAACGAGCGACCACTTGTTGGGTGACACTTGCATAGGATGCTGCTTCAACCCATTTGGTGAAGTAATCTATTGCAACCAGAATGAAGCGATGTCCATTGGACGCTGTCGGCTCAATCTTTCCGATCATATCGATGCCCCACATAGCAAATGGCCAAGGAGAAGTTAGAACATTCAAAGGCGACGGTGGCACGTGCACCTTATCAGCATATACTTGGCATTTGTAACAAACTCGGGCATGATTAAAACAATCAACCTCCATGGTCGACCAATATCCATTTCAAGATCTTTTTAGCCATAGTGTGCCCACGGAATGAGTTCAATGAACCCTCATGCATTTCTTCGATGATTTTGCAGCTTCATCTTTATCAACACATCCGAGCAACAGTCATGATGTCTACGGTATAGCACACCGTTGTTGAGGAAGAACATGGAGAATCTTCTCAAGAACTTCTTATCTCACATGTGCTTCATCGGGATATTCTTGAGTCTCAAGATATCGCTTGACATCGTAAAACCAAGGATTACCATCTTTCTCTGCTTCGATCTCAAAACAAAAGGCCGGCTCATCCAATCTCTGAATAGTTATCGAAGGCGCTTCATTAGCCCATTTGACTTTAAACATGGATGCTAGAGTGGCCAAAGCATCAGCTAGGTTGTTCTCTTCCCGCGAGATGTGATCGAAAGTGATTTCCTCGAAGTAAGGAATCAACTTCATCACATGCTCTCTGTAGGGGATCAAATTTGGGTGACGAGTCTCCCAGTCTCCGTTAATTTGACAAATCACAAGTGCAGAGTCTCCATACACTTTCAGATGCTTAATTCTCAAATCAATCGCCGCCTCGATACCAAAGATGCAAGCCTCATACTCACCATGTTATTGGTGCAATCAAAGCAAATTCGAATGAACGGAATATGGTGACCGTCCGAGTAGTAATTATCGCACCAACACCATTGCCTAACGCGAGGCTCCATCAAAGACCAAAGACCACCGATCCCGGTTCGGGTCCTCGTCGACCGGGATGTTACAATCCCGAATGTACATTATATCCTCATCAGAAATTCAAACCTCATTGGTGGTAATCATCCACCGTTGGTGGGCAACATAGTCCGCCAACACACTACTCTTGATAGCTCGAGTAGTATATTGAATGTCATATTCGTTAAAATCATTTGCCACCGCGATCCGGCCTCAAAGCGGCTTCTCAAATATGTACTTGATCGATCCATCTTGATATCAACAAGGTTGTGTGGGTCAACATATACGCCTTAGTCGGCGAAAGCCACTAAAGCACGAAGTTTTCTCGAGCGGAATATTTTGTTTCACATGGTAAACTTTTTGCTTAGGTAGTATATTGCATGCTCTTTTCGACCGGATTCATGTTGGCCCAAAGACGCACCCCATCGAGCTTTCAAGCACTCTCAAATACATGATCAACGGCCTACCCTCCACGGGAGGCATGAGAATCGGAGGTTCCTGCAAATACTCTTTTATCTTATCGAATGCGACTTGGCAATCGTCATTCCACCTGACCGTCTGATCCTTTTTAAGCAACTTGAAGATTGGTTCGCATGTGGCAGTCATGTGAGAGATGAATCTAGAAATGTAGTTTAACCTCCCTAGAAAACCACGGACCTCTTTCTCAGTTCTTGGTTCAGGCATTTCTTGAATTGCTTTTATTTTAGCAGGATCAACCTCGATGCCTCTTTCACTTACGACAAAGCCTACCAGATCAGACGCAAATGTACACTTGTTCGGATTCACCTCAATCAACTTCCTCAACCGATCAAACAACTTCTGTACCAGATGTTCTTCTTCATTTTGAGATTTAGCAATCATGTCGCGACATACACTTCAATCTCTTTGTGGATCATATCATGAAAAGAGTTACCATTGCGGGTAAGTTGCCCGGCATTTTCAACCGAAGGCATCACCTTATAATGAAAGTTCCCATGGGTAATGAAAGTTGTCTTAGCCATGTCTTCCTGCCATTTTGATCCGGTTATACCCTAAAAGCCATCCATGAATGAAAACACTTTTGCATGAGTGATTATCCACCAATATGTCAATATGGGGGAGAGGAAAGTCATCTTTCGGACTTGCTCTGTTCAGATCCCTGTAATCCACACACATTCTAACTTTGCCATCTTTCTTTGGCACAGGAACGATGTTGGCAACCCATGGGTGATAAGAAATGACTTTCAGAAAACCTGCATCAAGTTGTTTCTGGACTTCCTCTTTGATCTTCTTAGACATCTCAGGATGAGTTCTTCGAAGTTTCTGCTTAACAGGAGGGCATTCCTCTTTCAAAGGCAACAGGCACCACTATATCGGTATCTAACCCGGGCATGTCTTCATAAGACCAGGCGAAGATATCAGAATACTCTCGGAGTAATTCAATCAATCTCTGTTTCACGCTGTCTTCCAAAGCGGCCCCGATTTTAACCTCTCTGATCACATCATCATTGCCCAAATTCACATTCTCAATCTCTTCCTGATGCGGTTGAATAACCTTTTCCTCTTGCTCTAACATCCTTGCTATCTCTTTAGGGAATTCACAATCTTCCTCACCCTCTTCTTCGGCTTGGTTGATCGGATTATCGAAGTCATAAAGAGTGATAGCAGAGTCGTTATCAAAGGGATCCATTAGGAATGTGGGATTATACCTGCATAATTGATTTTAATGCCTATTTTAAAATTTTTTTTAGATGATAAAAGAAAAATAAAGCATTGCCATTTTGCGTTTTAAAATTGTGATGTAAAATTGAAGGAAAAGGAACAAAACATTTGAATGAAAAAGACGTTCTTTATTTCATGGTAAAAATATTGCATATACAAACAAGGTGGCCCTACATATGATTCACCGTGCCTTGGGCAGAACACAGGAATTATTGCATGATAACAGAAACAAAAGAAAATTACTCTTTGACCATCGTGACTGGGACGCAGTCTTCCGAGGTCCAATTGTTGAGCTCCATGCCAGGGACACTGGGACGGATCCACTTGTCAACGTCAAACTCATTGTCAGAATCATCCAAGGCATTCGCCTGCTCGGAACTGATGCCAGCACTGGAGAATCTCACGGGCGTAGCCAAGTTGGGTGCTTTCAGAATCTGACGGCGCAGAACAGGGTCAAAACCCAACCCGAACTTGTTGAACTTAGGCGCTACCTCCACCACACGGCCCAACCTTCAGGGCGTCCAGCCTCGACCACAGCTTTTGCATCTTTCAAAGATGCCATGAAGGATTCTGGCTTGTCTTTCTTAGCCTCCTCCTGTTGAGGGGTCTTCAACATGTGTATCGTCTCAAAGCCTTGAAACGGGGTTTCATGAATTTCACCATCGACCTCGACGTAGCGGAAGGAAGCAAGATGGCTCACAATGTATTCTTCTTCAGCACAGACTGTGATAGTTTTCCCTTCAACGGGGTACTTCAGCTTCTGGTGAAGAGTTGAGGTAACAGCTCCAGCTTTGTGGATCCATGGACGGCCCAAGAGGCAACAATAGGCGGGTTGAATGTCCATGACGAAGAATGTTGAAACAAAAAGTTGAGGGCCAACTTTGATGGGGAGATCCACTTCTCCAAAAACAGATCGTCTTGAACCATCAAATGCTTTTACGATCAGATCACTGGGCTGGAGTTCAAGACCGCCGTAATCAATCTTCATCAGTGCGGATTTGGGAATCACATTAAGCGAGGAACCAGTATCAACCAACACTCGGGACAAAGTTGTGCCCCGGCACTCTATGGAGATATGCAAAGCTCTGTTATGGTTCCGACCTTCCGGTGGTAGATCACAATCGGTAAAACCCAAACCGTTGTTGGCCGATATACTTGCACACACGTTTTCAAATTGTCCAACCGAGATCTCTTGTGGTACGAAAGCGGTGCTCAACAGCTTCATCAAGGCATTTCGGTGTACCTCAGAATCTCGTAGCAGTGAGAGAATAGAAATTTTGGCGGGTGTCTGAGCAAGCTGATCAATCACCCGGAAGTCACTTTTGCGGATAAACTTCATAATTTCCTCTATATCCTTCTCTAGATCAGGATTGGCGTTTTGCAAATCTGGTTGCTTCATAGGTTGCTTACCCCTAGCTTTGGCAGCAGCATCCGCCTTGAGTTTTATTGCTGGATCAGAGAAAACTCGCCCGCTTCGGGTCATACCACTACTTCCAGCAATGTTGTCAGTATTAGCAACATCTAACACATCACCTTTCTCAGTCGGGGAAGAGACGTCTTCCTGTTTCACCCCATGGTAATAAACATCTGACCCATAGTGCCATGGCACAGCTTTATCACTCTCGTATGGCAAAGGACCAGGTTTGGTAATTGTTAAGGGAATAGACTTTGTCGGTGCAGATATCACAATCGGAGTATAAGGAATGGTAATCACAGATACAGCCCGCATCTCAACCTTCTCATCCTTTCTGATCCGATCAAATTGTAACTGACCATTATCAATCAAACTCTGAATACCAGCTTTCAAATTTGCACAACCATTAGAGCAATGTTCACACCTATCACAAGCAGCTTCACAACCCGGAAAGACACCTCTTTTAATTAGATACTTCTTGACAAAAGGCAAAGGCGTTTTCACCAAGTCCACACTCATGATCAGATTAGGGACCTCCCCATCTTCTATTACAGCTTGGACAGCCCCATGACGTGGCATCGGGTTCTGAGTAACATTAGGTCCAGCAACTTGTGGTCGAGCCTCCAATTCAATAGCCTTTGAATCAATGAGGTCTTGTACCTTGCATTTGAATGCGTAACAGTTTTCAATACTATGCCCCAAGGTTCCAGAATGGAATTCACAACTGGTACTAGCGTCATAATTTCTGGGTCGTTTATCCAGGGGAGGAGGTGCAAGAGCAGCTGGAACAACCAAAGGTCACTCAAGCGGACAAACAAATCAATAACTCATAGGATAGCATCAAATCTCCTAGGAGCACGATTCTCTGTTGCCTCGATTCTGGACGCGGTGCTTGTTGAGTTTGAGGTTGGTCAGCGGATATAGTCACGCATTGACCGAGCCCCGCTTCCACCATATACAAGACCGGCTTCTCCTTTTCTTTCTTGGGATAACCAGATGCTTTCTTAGCACCGTAAGAGCTTCCTTCAACTGTTGTATTTTGCGGATTTCACACTCTCAATCCGTCACCATATCGGACCATCTCAAAGAAAGCTTGAAGCATGCAATATAGTAGTGTCCAGACAGAGTACTGGTGAACATATCAATCATTTCTCGCTCGACCATGGGTGGTTGAACTCTAGCAGCAAGTTCTCTCCACTCCTGGGCGTACTCTTTAAATGTTTGCCCCGATTTTTGAGACAAACCCAACAATTGTGTGCGATTGGGAGCCATATCAATGTTGAACTGATACTGCAAGAGAAAGGCATTCACAAGATCATGCCATGTCTTGATATGGCTTCGTTCCAGATGCATATACCACTCTAGAGATGCCCCAGTAAGACTCTCTTGGAAAAAGTGCATAAGCAACCTCTTGTCTTCAGTGTAAACCGCCATCTTGCGGAAATAAGCAGTGACATGAGTTTTGGGACAAGTTGTCCCATTGTACTTGTCAAACACTGGCACTTTAAACTTTGGAGGGAGCCTCACTCGAGGTGCCAAACCCAAATCAGACAAATCCAACCCAGATAATTTCTGACCCTCAACTGCCTTCAAACGTTCTTCAAGCAAACGGTACCTGTGGTCATCTGTGGGGAAGTCAACTTCACTGCCATTCACAGAATAAGCTTCATCATTCTGATCAAAATCTGCGCCCTGAGAATGAGGACGACCCCGAATACGATGCCCTTGCATCCCATCATCAAAGAAAAGTTGCTCTTGAGGTGGAGTAGGTGGTGGAGGAGGAAACCGACCGGTAACGTGTGCACCTGGACCACGAAGGTGGTCGTTGACACCCAAATCAACAATATTGGCTTCAACACGGGGCTGACCCACAGAAACATCCTCAAACGGATTGCGCCGACCATTCTCTGAACGATTCCTTTCAACCAAAGCCCTCAGCTCTTGCTGGCCCTGATTCATATTGGTGATGACTTCCATGAATTGAGCCATCTGCGCCTCCATCTGCGCTTTCATCGCGGCCATGTCTGCCTGAAGTCGTTCCATCTGTCGTTTCTCGTTGCTCCGAGTCGGGTAACGGTGGAAGTTTGCAATCTTTCTGCTAGATAAGAGTAGAAACCGAGGATGAGAACCCCGGACAAAACCTGTTAAGCATGGTATGTGTATGCATGGTTAATGCATGATGCATGAAATGATCATTTCCAGGACGTTCCTGCAATTTGTTATCAAACATCAAATAATAATAGGATAGTGACAACAATGATTATCAAGACTAGACACACAATCAGGTTGATAATCAACTGCTCAAGTGCATAGATGAAATAGAGTCATACAAAAGTCAACGATCACAGAGTATTAATACGAACACAATAGTGAGCGAACCCCATCCAACAAGCCTGGAGGTGATTCGTCGAATCAGATAACATCAAATAACACTTGCAACTACTTATTTAGGAGCCGCTTGCGTCTTGAGCGTATGGATTTCGGCTACCAGCTTAGCCACATGAATGTCTCGACCCCTCAACATGGTGTATGCTGCATATTCTCCGTCTTTAGCATATTGCCACTTAGTCTTCAAATCTTCAGCCTCTTTAGAAAGTATAGCCATCTGCTCCTGTCGACTTTGGGCTTCAACTTCAAGTTCTTTCCTTCTCTCAAGGGACTCTTTAGCATCGGATTCTTCCTTGCGGAGTCGCTTCTTTAAAACCCGGATTTCTTCACCATGCTTGGCTTTCAATTTCTCATTAGCTATCTGCATATTCTTCAACTTCTCTTGTACCCTGTCAAACTCTTTGGTCATCTGATCAAAAGAAGAGGAATTACCGCCTTTGGCTCTCTTGGTTTCTTCAAGTAAGCCATAAGCCTTTAGAACTTGGTCTTTCTGCTCGATTTCAACAGATAACCTCTTTTTATCTTGAATAGCGAATGCTAGGTCCATGGCTTGAGCTTGTAATTGTTCTTTCAAAGCTGAATTCTCCGATTGGAGCTGTTTGTAAACCTCAATACGCACAAAACCTGGGGGGAAGATTACGGATGAAGAATAGGGAGTAGTAGAATCAGGTACCAGACTTTCAACCAAGGAATCAGGTTGAGGATACAAAGGTGCTTCCTTTTGTATGGAAGCCGAATCTTGAGACCCGATCTTTTAACCAACTGTAAGAATCAAATGCATAATTTCCTTTTGGCCAAAGAAAACTGCGTTTTTTGTGGACCGAACTCCATGCAACAACAACTGATTTAGCAAACCGGTTCTCATCATTTGCAAAGAAGATACTTTCCGTCAATCGACGATCAGGTACCTCACCAAAGGATATCCTAATTGACGCGTACAATATAGGATTATAATCGATGCAACCTTTAGTTCCCATCAATGGTACATTTGGAAACTCTCCACAACTAGTAATGATCTCAGAACCGCTCGACATGGTATTCCAAACTATATCATATGAGGTGAGTGCGATGATTCGGCTAGACCACTTCATAGTTTTAGCATAATCAACAAATGCTCCTCTCTTCGGCAAATGTGTGTTGAACCAACGATAAAGCAAAGGCATGCAACCCATAACACGTCCCTTTTGACCGTGGCGAGAGTGAATGGCATAGTACGTATCAGCCAATATGGTAGGAACCGGATTATCATTCATGAAAATAGAAATTGCAGCAGAATCCACGAACTTCTCAAAAGAGGGAAAAATCACCATACCATAGATCATGACGGCTAAGATAGTATTGAAGCTTTTCCAATTACCAACCTTGGCAAATTCATCAGCTTTGACTAAAAGGAAACCCAACGGAAGTCCACAAGTGCGATCTTTCGGAACCCAATTGTCCCTTATTTTACTAACACGCAAACCAAGGGCTTTAGCAATGGCTTCAAAATCAGGAGTATCCATTCTTTTGACAAAAGGCAAGCTATTTGTGATATTGATACCCAAGAGGAAAGAGTACTCCTCAAGAGTAGGTGCTAATTGATAATCTTGAAAGGTAAAACACCTGAGCTCACTATCATAGAACTGGAGTAAAGATTGCATGGCATAGAACTCATAATCCTCCATTAGTAACGGCAATATGTTCCCATGATCTCTTCTGAACTCTCTTTCAATCAGATCCTTCACAAGAATACCTCTGGCTCTTACTTCAGAGATGTCGAATGCACAAAAAGAGTATGAGGAAGTCTTCCTTAGGGCCTCGGTGTTGGTTTGATTGTTGATATCCATCCCGATGTTGATAGTAAACCACAAGGAGTCCTGGAAATGATATGCATGCGGGGTTAGATAAAATAACATACTTTTTCTGACATTTCTTTTAAAAATAAACATGCTATGATGCAAGTACATTATGCATTGATCATGGGTTTACTACTTCCATGAACACTGATCAAACTGCTATACTGCTTCGCTCGATTGAAGAAAACCGAAATCGGACGAGTAACGGCTAGAAAATGCCACCCAAATGGAATCAAAGTCACCACGAAAACCATCGATCATCAATAGAAAATACCAAGTCACCAATGAACATAGTCACCAACAGAGCATAGTCACCATCGTAACATAGTCACCATCTCACTGCTTGAAGTATTCCCGCCCACCTGTGAAACTAAAGGCTGGGTAAGGTCAAGGTAACCTGTGATCTAGTTCGCCTAGAGAAACTAACATCTTATCACCCACGTGAAGATGATAGCCCCGATTGAACCTCCTCTCAGCATGGACGACATGCCGACTACAAGATCTACATCCGATCCGACATGTTCCACTCTATTCCTATGTGTTCCTATGTGTCCCTTGGCCGGGTACGAGGCCTTTACCTCTTGTAACTCCCACCCAAATCGAAATGATCACAGCAGTAACACCCAACCAAGATATGAAAGCAAGAATATGCCACATAGAATGCAATGCAAAGCATACAAAGGATGATAAAGCGATAAAGCAGAAAAATAGATAAACAAATAAATAAACACCCAATAGACATGAAAATAAAAGCTAGGATCGACTCGATCGGACCAAGACAGTCTCCCGATCCCCTGAAGTCGCCAATGAAACAACCTACCGAACATCATCCGATAATCGATCAATGAAGTCGCCATCGAACGCTTTTATCTCACAAAAGGAGAAAGGTGAACGCATCGCGAAAACCTAAAAGGGATAAGGCACGGTCTTGCGACCGAGAGATAGGGTAAGGGAATCTATTACGCGAAGGGAAGGTATTAGCACCCCACACGCCCGTAGTACTCTACGGTATCCACTTCTACTTTCTGTCTAATGGGTGTGTTATATCTATGCTACTGCTTAATTGCTATAATGTATGCTAAAAGAGAATGCATGCGAAAGAAAATAAAATAAAGAAAATACGGGGAAAAGAAGGAAGTATTTACAAAGTTCGCTCGGTCGAGCCCCGTGACAAGATGCCTACGTATTCCCGCGTGCAATGGGAAAGTCAGAGCGCCGTAGTTCGGCTCACTTGTTTTGATGGGTTGTGTGTTTTTTAATTATGAAAATAATTTAAACACAAAAGAAAGAGAGGCGAAAAAGAGTTGGTGTTGGTTGGTTGTTTTTACCTTGAGAAAGGAATTTAAACCATTATTAAGTGTTTTGTTTTTGAAAAGAAAAGAAAAGCAAGTTTTAGTTTTAATTACATGCAAAGATGCAAAAAAGAACTAGCAAAACAAAAGGAAACTAACTAGTATTAGCCCTAATGTTGTCATGCAAAGATTGGACTTATGGTTGAGGATGTAAGGGAATCTCTACCTATGTTAACATGCAAAGGATGTAAATCCTAATGTCTAGGCTCGAGAATCTATCCTAACCGAGCAGCCCTACGGGAAAGCTATCCTATATCCGTCTTGGTTGTGGAACCAAGGGATGCAAGGATGAAGCAAGTGCTTTGCACACAAACAATGCAATGCAAACAAACAAATGGCACACAAGCGCAGGAAAAGGAGGAAGTCCCATAGCCTCGACAGTAACGAGCATACCGTGAGTCAACCAGGAGCCGACACATCCAATTCCTGTTTGAAGAGCAAATGATGCGAGTTCAGCAGTAAATGCGAATCCCGGGAAAGCGTGGAGAGTCAGAATAGGGAACTCTTGCCACTTTTATTGACTCGATAAAGAAAGCAACACGATTCGCGTGTGCGGAGCTGACACGGACTAGAACTGTGCGGGGGTTCGTTGCTGACCCTGCCTTCCGCTTGCCCATATATCAATGACTCGATGACATGAAATATAAAAAGCGGGACTTTGCTTAGTGGTACCACGTCGGGCGTCCTAACCACTCTGACCTATGCAAGCACAAATGTAAACACTTACTGAGAATTCACCTCCCTATGCAGATGGAGGATTTTAAACAAACCACACACAATTAGCACACAGAATTGCCCTAAACGGGTCTTTAAATAAACCAGAGGGGTTCCTGAACATGCTCCAACTACGGAAGCCCCTTCATGCATCTCTATTCCTACTTCTCATGGCAAAAGAAAGTTGTAAAGCCCTACTTCTCATGATATCTAGGAAAAGCTGTAAGAGAATGCAATAAACAGAGTAGCAAGTACCGAACGGATATAGAATCCGGCACGCAAGCTAGCGAAATAATCCTAATACTTCAAGCATCGCACCATGCAACAAAAGTAAACCGTGAGAATTGCTCAAAGCATCAATACAAGCGGAATACGGTCGACACGCATCCGCGACAATGCCCGCAAGAACGAGATAATACAAGCAAAACAAGGTAGGAATAGTGTACACGGGTGTACAAACTCAACCGTAACCCGCAAGAAAATCGATGGATATGCATGGAATGCAGATCGAGCGATAAAACCAATATCCATACCAAAGTGATGCATGAACATATGAGGAATGCAAATCGAATCGATAAAACCAATGCCCATATCAAAGTGATGCATGAACATGCGAGGAATGCAAATCGAATCGATAAAACCAATGCTCATATCAAAGTGATGCATGAACATGCGAGGAATGCAAATCGAATCGATAAAACCAATGCTCATATCAAAGTGATGCATGAACATGCGAGGAATGCAAATCGAATCGATAAAACCAATGCTCATATACATGTGAAGATGCATGAACATGTGAGGAATGCGAATCGAAATCGATAAAACCAATATTCATGTACATGTGAAGATGCATGAACATGTGAGGAATGCAAATCGAATCGATAAAACCAATATTCATGTAAATGTAAAATGCATGAACATGTGAGGAATGCAAATCGAAATCGATAAAACCAATATTCATGTAAATGTAAAATGCATGAACATGTGAGGAATGCAAATCAAATCGATAAAACCAATATTCATGTAAATGTAAAATGCATGAACATGTGAGGAATGCGAATCTAATCGATAAAACCAATATTCATGTAAATGTAAAAATGCATGAACATGTGAGGAATGCAAATCGAAATCGATAAAACCAATATTCATGTAAATGTAAAAATGCATGAACATGTGAGGAATGCAAATCGAAATCGATAAAACCAATATTCATGTAAATGTAAAATGCATGAACATGTGAGGAATGCGAATCGAATCGATAAAACCAATATTCATGTAAATGTAAAATGCATGAACATGTGAGGAATGCGAATCGGAATCGATAAAACCAATATTCGAATGCATGTGAAGATGCATGAACATGTGAGGAATGCGAATCGAAATCGATAAAACCAATATTCATGTAAATGTATTATTTAGAAATGAATTGGAATTAATAAAAGATATTAAAAAATATTAAAATAATGTCAATAATATTCTAATATCCTAAAAAATATCAGAAACTATTCTATGTATTCTTTATGTGTCGAAATAATCGGAATCGGGTATTAAATTGAACTAAATGTCAAAACTATGGAAATGTCAAACTGGGGTGCAAAACGAAATTCTGGATTGAACTAATTCTAGTTGTAAAGGTGCACAGGCCTGGAATGCAGGGGTAAGAGCAGTAATTCGCTAGGCCTAACAACAAAACTACACTAAGCCCGTTTCAATTTTTTGCATTAAGTCCAGTATCACTCTTTTGTTTCTAAGTCCATTGCTGTTTTTTATTTTCGTCCAAAAAACCATTATAGTTATTATTATTTTTATTTCAGATTTATTATAATTATGTCACAGTATGTCACACTATATATTTTTTGCTGTCACGTTTTTATGTATGCATGTATACATAATGATATCAATCGGTCCACTTAATACTTAAGTCATTATATTCAGATTTTAATCATTATTATTATTATTTTTTTTGAAACAAAAACAGCATGCCACTTGTCAAGATCTGTGCGGTGGATATGGAAAATAGCATGAATGAATGGAATTGTGACACGCAGAGGGCATCGACGCATGGCAAGGGACTCGCCGGAAACGGCCTTCTTCTCCGGCAATCTCTCCGCCGGAATCGGTGAAAACTTGACGGAAACGCACGGAAATTACATCATGATACTCGCCTTGTCGCGTAGAACACGAATCCGACCTTATATCTCCGTAAATCTAACTCTAAAGCCACGGGATCTAGACGCAAAGGTTAACGGAAAATCTACAAACTACTCTCAAGATCACATTTAACTGGAGACAGAGCAACATAGGCCATTTTCATAACACTTATCGTATAAACGGCGCAAGAATTTCGAAATGACTTACTTGCGGAAAGTTTCAAACGGATGAGATCTTCGGAATACTTCACTGCTCCGAGCTTCGAATCTTGATTAGAACAATGATCTTAGATGATCTTGGTACATTGAGAAGTAAACTCAGTGTTCTTGCTTGAACTTCTGAAGGAGGAATCGGATCGTAGTCGTGGTAAGTTTTGCTCCGATAAGTAGAAGAATCCGGCGTTGAAGAAAACCATGGCGGGAGTGAATGTACCGAGTGTGAAGGTGGGAGAGAGTAGGATGCGGCAGTGAGTTGAGGAAGACGAGAAAAAGATGGAGATGAGGCGAGAGGTCTGTTACAGTTGAGAGAGAATCCGCATGAGAGAGATAGAATTAGTTATCCTTTTTTTGTTGTGAGCATGAGGGGATTCGGTTAAGAGAGAGGAGAGGAAACGTGTTGTTAGAGAGTGAGTCGAAGCTGTGAGTAAGAAACGGAAAAAGAAGAAGAAAACAATGATCTGTTATCAGTTTTTTGAGTTCGTTACAATTGAGATAGAAGTGGTGTTGTTGATCACAGTGGAAAGAAAAGAAGAGAGAGATATGGGTGGCGTTATTCTGTTGCCGTTTTTTGTTATGAAAGTGTGAGGGGATTATGATGCAGAGAGTGTGAGCGTAATGGCCGCGAGTGAGAGAAGAGAAGGTGAGATGCGTGGCCATCAGGGAGAGAAAAAAAATCGGATCCAAGAAAATGGCAGTGGGTTTTATTATGGTTGGGAAGGGTGTAGGAGTGTCTGTTAATGGAGAGAAAGGAAAGAAGGTTGGTTATAGTGAGATAGAGAAAGGGTGCGTGAATAGAGTCAAAATGGGGATAGATATGGGAATGCTGTTAGTTTGTTGTGGTTATGGCAGTTGGTAAGGATGCTGCCAGTGAGGGATGCTGCGAGTGAGGGAGGATTTCGTTCAATGGTGAGCTGTAGTGTAAAAAATGAGACATGCTTGCTATCTCCTGCCATGTGCACTATTTTACGAACTTATAACTCGACGTATCAACCCCTTCCGGACGAGATAGCAAGACGAAAGTTACGGATAACATTGGCACGAACAACTTATACGTTGAAACTTTTTCGAACTGACACTCACAACATGCCTAAAATCGGTCCCGAAGTTACGAAGTTACCGCTGGCTGCATTATCACTTGATTTTCTTTTACACATTAATAGCCATTTACTCACGCCGAGTACGCCACTTTATAGCATCATAACTTTTTCGATATTCGACCGGGCAACGCGAACTTGATACCGTTGGAAAGCTCGCATGATATGGAACAATTTTGTAGTTGAACAAAAATCCATACGAAGCCGTTATCACTGAGTAAAAAGTGTTTGAAAGTCACCGCATGAGTGCTCGATGAAATGCCTGTGCTTGCTGGGCGGATTTCATACGTGACATATTGTAATTTTCCAATTTCACGCGCTCACTTACGGCGACTCGTATCTCCCAGCTCCGTTGTCCGAAACGAAAAAGTTTCTAAACGGAATTTATAGAGGACACGGCAAACTTCATCTTTCGTGTTCGGAGTTTTTCCGTGCGGCGATCGGATCGACGAGAAAATAGCTCTGAACATGTGCACATAAACTGTTCGATGAAATGCGTCCGGAGCTTGGCAAAAATATGCATGCTGTCTTGCATTTTAACAACTTCATGCTGACACTTACGGCGTCCCGTATCTTCTAGCTCTGTCGTCCGAAACGAAAAAGTTTCTAAACGGAACTTGTAGACGGAATTACGAACTCGAACTTTCGTGTTCGAAATTTCTTCGTGCGGCGACCGAATCGTCGCCGAAAACGGCCCTGAACATGCACACAAAATCATTCAAAACTTACAAACATAATGATTTCTTATTTTCCGAGCTTTATAACTTCCGATCCGAATCCCGAATGGATTCGATTTCTTCTGCAAAGTTGTAGATTGCCGTAAAATGAACAATTTTCCAGTTGATCATTTTCCGATTCGGAGCAACGAATTATGATAAAATCGACCCTGAAGCTGTCAGCAAAAGCATAGAAATAAGCACTTCAAATTTTTTCTAAGTGTCGAAAATTGAAGAATGATAAATCGTAATTTCCGAGCTTCGTAACTTTTTATCCGTTTCCCGAATGGATTCGATTCCTTCTGCAAAGTTGTAGATTGCCGTTAAATGAACAACTTTGATGTTGAACTTAATTCGAATCGACGTCTCGAAACACGTGTAAATTTCCTCCGAAGTCGAGCGTTTGAACACTTTAAAAACACTTAAAATTTTACTAAGTGTAAAACTTCAAAAGTTATGAACTTCAAATTTCGTGTCAGATAACTCGAAATCCGCATTTCGAAAATCTTCACAGACAAAGTCGGAGTACGAAATATGCTCTTTCCAACGACTATCAATTCACAAACTTCTGACCACAGACGGGTAAGATACAGTTGCGGCAACATTGCTCCGTGAACACAAAGTATCTTAAACTTAGAAATTTTTTGTAAGTTTAAAATTACTTAAAATGCAAGAAACTTCATTTTTACCCGATTCTTCCGATTTTTCTCAGCAGGTGATCGCATTTTCTCAAATGTCGACTTTTGACAATAATTTTGACCCGAAGTCCACCCGGTCAAACTTTGACTTTTCGTTGACTTTCTGATACACGCGCTCAAATATCATTTTATCCGTCTGTTCTTGATTTTCTGATAAATCGCGTAGATCGATAAGCCAAATACCAATGCTTCACAACTCACGGAAGGCCATAGAATCAGTTCGGGTTCAAATATTCGACCACAACACACTGTAGCTTGAAATTGTAATCAGCATCCATCTGATAGACGATCAGAATAACAAAACTTGCGAGATAATAATCAGAAGCTTCTGGACACACTTGCGTATTGAAATGACGCCCGAATTGACAGAACCTCAAATATTCAACTTTGGAGAAACAAACCTCTTCTTCAGAATTGTACAGATTCATACGATTGAAAAATCTCGAACCCATGATCAATGCATGAATGATATGTATGCGATGCGCCTATTAATTAAATGTTAGCCAATTATTTATAAAAAATGAGGAGGGTAAATTTTGGGGTACAACACTAACAGTTTCAGAACAGGATAGATCGTGTGTGTGCTCCTAGAGTCAAATTAGGGTTTTATCAAAATTTCATCTGTTCAAGATATGATCAATTAGGGTTTGAGTCTCCACTCACCTCGATTGATCTATCTTAATCAATCGTCAATATTTGTTCTTCAAATTCCTAACATTTTCTCATGATCTACCTTGAATCGACCAATTAGGGTTTTGATCGAAGATAGTGAATCATTGACTTTCTGCTCAATGAATGACCTATTTGCTTGAAGATTGATCTTAACATCATCAATGCAACATATTGACCTAATTTCTTGGTTCAAAACATTCCAAAATCCATGTTTCTTCATCAGACAAATTCTGAATCATCTGATGAAAATTCAACTGTTCAAAAAAGTCAAACTTTGACTTTTGGTCAACTTTTTCAAATCCAAATTTTTTCAATCATAAAATCATTTAAAATTATCCATCATGATCATAAAAAATCAAGAAATGTGAAAAGGTAAACAAAAAGTCAAAGTTGAAATTTTTTCTAACACGGAAAAATTTTCAAGTGTTAAAAAACATGGTTTTTCCTTACTTTCATGGCCATTTTTCACTTAGATCCATTTTGATTCAAGAAAAACTCAAAACATGAAAGTTGTAGATCATGTTACAAGCTTTCCAAAATGTCCAAGAACTTACAAAAATACTTTGTGTAACTAGGGTTTTGATCTTGAAACATAATGGTCCATGGCCATGAATTTTCGAAATTACTCATAAAAACTACAAGTTATTTTGCAACTTTCTTCCTTCTAGAAGCCTTGTCACCAAATGAGATAGGATTTAAGGGATAAAAATTTGATGGCAATGATTTGGAAAGGATAAAAACACTTGAGTTTTTTTAACCAATGTAAAGAAAGATTCCCTTTGCATTTAATGAAGAATATTCCTTTCTTACACCTAAGCTTCCAAGTCGCAAACTCTCCAAGCTTATCTAGCCTTACCATTCCAAGTTCCTTGGCCTATAAATAGGAATTCTTACTTCATTCAAAATCACACCAAAAACAATTCCAAACTTGTTTTTCTCACTTCTTTCTTATTTTGCAAGTTTTTAAGTTTCAAAGAGGTTAGAATTCCAAATTGCAAATCCTGCAAATTCTAACCAAAGGTGTCATTCAAACATCTTCTAAACATCATTTAGAAGTTGTTTGAAACTTTAAATCATCAGAAAATAAGCCAAGAGTCAGTTTGCTCCAGAAAACTCCATTTGTGCAAGTTTTGAGCCAAAACTTCCAAACTCCAAATCCACTCGTGCTTGTTCTGATTTTTCACTTCAAACACACTCTATACAACATATAGAGACTGTCCAAACACTTAAACCAGTTCTGGAACATCTCCACCATCAACTTCCAAAACCATACCAGAGGTCTGCAACTCGACTTGGTCAGGGAGTTTCAACAACTTTCAGAGTAAGCTAGGGGTTGGAGCATACTCACCGAGGTCCAGCGAAGCTTTTTCGATCATCAATTTGTACCTAGGAGTCCTCGTACTCGATCTGGTTTTACATATCAAGAGGTAAGTTTTCGAATTCTTGATATCTTCATACATGCATCTTTAGCTTAAATTTTAAAAAGGAAGATGTATATATCATGTTGTTAAAGCTATATGGGTTCTCAATTTGAATTAAAATTGACTGTGTTCATGGAATCATTGATTCATTCAGTTAGGGTTTAATTTGGGATTCTCAAAATTCTTATTCACCTTTGATTGTTAGCTTTAATAAGTTATATGGTTAGAATCGTGAGGAAATTCTGGACAATTTGGTATTTTGAATTTCTCAAATTGATGAAGCATCAAGTAAGTCCAGGTTTGAGCCATGAATGTTTGTTTTTGGTTCCACGAAGAAGATGAAGTGGGAAATTCAAAAATTCAAAACTTGAATTCTAATATATATTTGTGGTTTGAGTTAAGATAACGGATGTATTACTGCCCCAGCGGTTGCCAGCACGCTCTTAAATCTCTTACCTCGCCTAAAGGCCCAGGGTTCGAATCCCCCTGGGACCTTTTTTTAATAAAAGGCACATCCTTCGAAGCATCACCGATGTCGACTCTTCGCAATTCGACGCCGCTCCTTCATAAGCACTTCTGATGCTCACTCTTTCAGAAGCATCAAGCTTCTGACTCTTTCAGGAGCATCAAGCTTCTAACTCCTTCAGAAGCATCAAGCTTCTAACTCCTTCAGAAGCATCAAGCTTCTGACCTCCTTCAAAACGTCAACTTCTGACCCTTTTTTTCAAAACTTCATTTTTACTCATTTTTAAATATTTTTAAAAACTCCTTCAAGACAAGGTGATTAAATGACAAGTCAAGCACATGGCTCACTGTTAAAACCTTTCACTTCTAAGCCAAGAGTCATGGGTTCAAACCTCCTTAGGACCAAAAACTCTTTTTTTTATCACTAATTTCCTAAAGTTTTTCAACAAACTTCAACATTTTCAAAAACCTATCAAAACTTCTCATTTTGAGATGATTTTTTGCACACTTGTCATTTAATATACCTATTTTATGATTATGTCAAGAAAATCCAAAAATATTTTCTTTTTGATTATATTTTTAATTAGGTTACAAATGAGACATTTTAAGTATTTTTAATACTTTTTCAAAAATGTTTTCTTTCCAATTTTAAAACCTAATATTTTTAAAACTTCTTGTGAATATCCTTCACTTTTCAAAACCTTTTCAAAAACCTTCCAGTAAACTTACACACCTTTTTCCATGATCGATTCGATTTGAAGATAAACCGAACCAGGTTTCTCCTTGATTTTCTTTCAAATTGATCATGGGCCTCCCTCACGGTGTAAGTCCCAACCCTCCTATGTACATATTTATTTCCTTGTACATATCCACCCATTCTATGTACATATTCAATTCCTTGTACATATTCAATCATATTTGTAAATATTCAAGTATAAATAAACTTTGTTCGTTTGTTTTCATCCGCTTGTTTATACATCGATTCCATTGGTATTAAGAGGAGCATTATTCCCGGTGAAACTGCTCTTAAACCAATGGGTCTCCCTTAAGGTGTAAGTCCCAAACCCTTTGTATATATTCAAGTTACACTTGCTTTAATTGCTTGTTTTATACACTTGTTTATATATTTCCTTCATAAACTCCTGTGAATACACATCACACACTTGTTCGTATAACTGATCAGTTATAACATAACAACTAGTCTAACAACTAGGTTCCCTTTAGCCTCCTCTTGGGCTTTGTACAAGATAACTCATTTATTGAGTTGGCCTCCTCATAGGCTTAGTATAAGACAACTCACCGGTTGACTTCAGCCTCCGCTTAGGCTTCATATAAGACAACTCCCCTGCTGAGTTAGCCTCCTCTTGGGCTTCATTCAAAAGAACTCCCCACTTGAGTTTAGCCTTCTCTTGGGCATCAAACAAGAAAGAGACTTGGAAATCTCTTAACAGTCTCCTATTGGGCTTCCATTACAAAGAATCACCCACGCTAGGATAGAACCCTGAGAGTATGATTTCCCGGTGAAATCACTCTTGAATCCTAAGAGGATGGTTTCCCGGTGAAACCACTCTTAAAGCCAAAGCCAGCCATACCCTATAGCTTCCTCTTGAGCTTCATACAAGGACCCTCGATGACCCTCGGAATGCCTCCTCTTGGGCTCACAATTCAAGGACCCTCGATGACCCTCGGAATGCCTCCTCTTGGGCTTACAATACAAGGACCCACGTGCTTCTTAAAAGCATCCCCTAATCAATAATCAATTTGTCCTAGAGATTTAGACATTTATCATCTCTATGGAAGAAGTATCTCATCTATAACATCACATACAAATCAAACACTTTTCAAACACTTTTCAAACAAAACATATTTTAACTATAAGTGGTAACGCTTGTACACTCAAGCAAAACACCAAAACTTACAATTAAAGATTCAATCATCTTTAAAACATCTTTCTTAACTCGTAAGTGGTAACGCTTGTACACTCAAGCAAAACACCTAATACTTACGATAAAAGATTCAATCAATCAACCCTTTAAAAATGTATGTGATGAAATAGATTAGATACATTTTTCATTAAGATAACATTTGTCTTTGTCACTTAATAACATCCTTTGCTTCCACTAGCATAAGTGGGAACTACGATTGCTCTGACTTTCTCAACATCCCTTTGAGAATACGTAGGCACAAAGTCTCATCCTTGGCGAGCATACTTCTTTCTCCCTCAAACCAAACAAACCATATCTCTCTTAGATCCGAGCTATAGATGCTCTAATTCCCACTAGGGGATATGTATGCAGAGGATCCCAATGATCTTTGCGAGCACAATAATAACAAAACTTAGGACCTCACCTAACCTACCCTTCTTAAAACCCAAAGGAGAAACTTTCCCAAGAATAGAATAGCAAATTAAAACACACAAACATACTAAAATATTCATATATATATATATATATATATATATATATATATATATATATATATATATATATATATATATATATATATATATATATATATAAGGCTATAGATAACTATATATATAGGGTGCCACATCTTTCCTTTATATAACAAACCCTCTTACTCGATCTCTCCCCAATGCGTATGCCTAGTTCACGCTAGTCGCACCATATATCTTTATTTATTTAGGGTATTGCAGCTTTCCCCTTTTTCATCTCATTTTCTTGTTTTGGAAACAATAAAGCTTGATGCTCACGACATCTTTTTAAAAACAAATCAAAAGAGTAAATCATTTTTGAGCTAGAGATTCGAATTCTGATTCGATTCCCTCGTTCGTCACTTTTTACCGCGAACAGAAAAATGGCGACTCTGCTGGGGAGAACGCTAAACTTTTATTTTCAAAAAAAAAAAAAGTGACTCTGCTAAAGAGCACGAAGATTTTTTGTTTTCAAAAATGAAAAAAAGGGGTTAATCTTTCATCTGTGCATATGTTTGTTTTACTTTATTGTATGTTTTAGTTCTCGCGATTTCATCTGATGGAAAGAAATCATAACCCGGATTTAAGAAATATTTTAAGATCTAGGTGGGGGTATAGTCCTATTAACTTGTGATAAGTCTCATTACTTACTAAGTTAATTTGAGATCCCTCTCTCAGTGGAGGTTGTCTTGGGAGTACTTGTGTTTAGCAAGTATTTGCAAAGACATTTTGCTTTCAAGGGAACTAACGGTCGAGTGGTCAGAGAACACATAACCCATCCCGCCATTTAGGATGTAGTGCGGCTATTCGTGTAAACTTGGATTAGTTGTCATGCGAGACTACGATCAAAGTAGTTTTTCGAAAATATTATTGGACTTCAAGTATTTAACAAATCTGATAATATTTCAAAGAGAAGCGTTGAACCTGTATTATCAGTAGAACATGTTTTGCAGGTGAATAAGCCCTTAGAACTTACCCACATTTGGTTCTTATCGTTGGCCTCATGCTCGTGACTTCAAACTCTTGAACGTGTGTATAACCACTAACCATGTTTGTATCTTTGTGGCATTCATGCATTCATTCAATAAACCTCGAATTCTCATTTCTCTTCCCATTTCCAAAGAATTTAGAGATTTTTCTTGGTAAACATTTTAGGTCAGAGGGATGGACATAAGAAGAAGATATACCAAGAGGTACGGTTTTAGAATTCCTGATGTAGGAAAGTTAAAAGAGTTAGCATCCTTGGTAGAAGATCCCTCGAATTTCAGAAAACGCTATGGAACACTTTTAACTATCCTAAACACTAACGTTGATGAAGGACTTCTCAAAACTTTCGCTCGCTTTGATCCGCCTATCGTTTCACTTTCCCGATTATCGTTGATGCCTACTTTGGAAGAGTACGCATATTTTAGGTATCTCGTTCCACAAGGTACCTTTCAATGGTTTGAAGCCACCTTAAGCCACCATCATTGCAAGAATGACTCATTTAAGGAAATCGAGATAGACAAAACCCGACTACCAAAGGAAATCTCTTAGGACTAACTTCAAAGTTCCTAATGGAGAAGGCTTTTAAATTTGCTGAAGCCGGTAGCATGGTAGCTTTTGAAGCTGTTTTGGCTTTGCTCATTTATGGATTGGTGTTATTTCCTAACGTCCCAAGTTTCGTTTATATCAACGTCATAAGGATCTTTCTGATTGGAAATCTCGTTCCCACTTTGCTTGGTGACACGTATTTCTCCATTCATCATAGGAATCGTCAAGGAGATGGAATTATCGTGTGTTGTGTACCTCTGTTACTCAAATGGATTGTCTCACACTTGCCTAAATCTCCCATCTTCCGAGAAAACAAAAATGGTTGGCATTGGTTTCGAAGACTCATGGCTCTTACTAACGACGATATCCATTGGTATACCTTGGCCAACAATGAGATGGAAATCATTGAAAGCTGTGGAGAATTTTCCAACGTACCTCTCATTGGTACAAAAGGAGGAATTAACTACAACCCATTATTGGCAAGACGTCAACTTGGGTACGCAAACTCCAGTAAACCCCTTGGTTTTACAGTAGAAAATTACTTTTATCATGAAGGGGAAGATTCCCAAGGTTTGAAAGCCAGAATGATAAGAGCTTGGCATCACATTCAAAGGAAAGAAAAAGGTGATGCAAAGAATTGTGTAGCTATGGAAATCTACACTTCTTGGGTAAAGAAAAGAGCGAAGGAATTTTGAATGCCTTATGCTTATGAAGAACCCATGTTCCCTGTGGTATCTAAATCGACCACCATTCCCATCAAGACTATGGGAGAATACTAAGAAGCTTTGGCTAAGATGAGGCTAGAGAAAGAAGCTTTGGAAAACAAGTTTCTCAAGACTGACCTTGAGAATGTAAAGCTTAAGAAGCAAGTCAAAGATCACGAAAAAATGCTCTACTTTCAAGATGGATGGCTCATGGAGAAAGATGAGAAGATTCGTCGAAAAGATGACGCGATCAAGAAATACATCAAAGAAAGGAAAAGAAAGCTTGAAGAAATGACAATTAGCAATCCTGCTCCAGACGATTGGAAAAAAGTCGTTAACAAGCTAAAAGCTGAGAAAGCTGAGCTGAAAGCTTACTATGGGAAAGAAATCCTGAAGTTGAAGCTACATCAAGCATTTGGTTCTTCATCAGACGAAGATGCTTAATTAGTATATTTTAGCTTTATTTTATCATTTATTCTATCATTGTAAGAGCTGTGTTGCAAAAAACTTGTTGTAATCTTCTTTCGAATATTAATAAAATAAGAGTTTTCCATCCAAATGTTTGCAAGAAATTTCTCTTTTAGCGTAAATTCTTTGGAAATTCTTTTCTCTTTACATTCATAATCATGCATCATACTTTGCATCTCAAGTTTGTTATTTAGAGTCTTATCTTTTGGAATTTTTTCCAGAGATCGTCAAGTTGTCGCGTCTTAGAGTTTCTCGACTACGTTCACACTCAGCTTCCAGATACAATACTCGTGCAAACAGAAGAAAAGCAATGGAAGATTTTGAACAAGAGAATATTGAGCTTCGTGGTACGGTAACCACACTTCAAGAAGAGGTGGAAAGACTCACTTCTTTGGTAAGCTCGTTGGTAGCTGCACAGAATCAGCAGAACTCAGTGTTTATTCCGTAACACGGAGTAACCATTCCTCAAGTCACTATGTCGGTTTCTCAATCGATTATGACAAATTCAGCTTCTGTGGTTCACGCTACTGCGAACGAAGAAGTCTATCATAACCTAGGTGACAACACGAATCCTCGTGGCTAAATGGAAGACCTCCAGGAACAGTTCCATAAGATGCAGCTAGAGATCAAAACAATCCGTGGAAAGGATTTGTTTGGGAAGAATGCCCACGATCTGTGTCTGGTTCCTCGCGTAAGGATACCCGCTAAGTTCAAAGTCCCCAACTTTGAAAAATACAGAGGAAACTCTTTCCCGCAAAGTCATCTTACAATGTATGCTAGGAAGATGTCTACATATAACGACAATCATCAATTGCTCATTCACTATTTCCAAGATAGTCTTACTGGAGCTGCTCTGAAGTAGTACATGGGATTAGATAGTGCAAACATCCAAACTTTCAATGACCTAGGCGAAGCTTTTGTCCAAAAGTACAAATTCAATCTGGACATGGCTCCAGATCGAGATCAACTCCGGTCAATGTCTCAAAAGGAAAAGGAGACTTTCAAAGAATACGCCCAACGTTGGAGGGAAATTGCTGCCCAAGTTAATCCACCGTTAGAAGAAAAAGAAATGACCAAGATCTTCTTGAATACTCTTGGCCCTTTCTACTACGAACGCATGATCGCCAGTGCTCCAAGTGATTTTACTGAAATGGTAAACATGGGGATGCGGCTAGAAGAAGGAGTCCGAGCAGGACGCTTAACTAAAGAAGTGGGATCTTCAAGTCGAACCAAAAGAATTGGAACTGGTTTCCCGAAGAAGAAAGGTTGGAATGGTATCCCTAGGGAAACCCAGGAAAAATGTTAATCACCGACAACAGGTAGCCACGGTCGCCCCAGTTGTTAGTACAAATTCAAACATGGGAATTACCCCATAATTCCAGCAAAATCAGCATCCTTGACAATAGGCTCAACAATTCAACAACAATCATAATCGTACTCCTAGAATCTTGCAGTTTGATTCAATTTCGATGTCTTACACGAAATTATATCCTGCCCTGATAGAAAGAAATCTTGTTCAAACAAGATTACCACCTCCAGTACCTGATAAGTTACCTTGGTGGTACAAAATAGATGTGTCTTGCCCTTTTCATCAAGGGGCACCAAGTCACGATCTTGAACACTGTATAGCATTAAAAGCCGAAGTTCAAAGATTAGTTAGGGCTAATCTTCTCTCTTTCAGGAATAAAAATCTGAATGTGCAAGTGAATCCACTTCCTAATCATGGAGGACACGCTGTGAATTAATAGCTAGAAATTCAGATTGATACCAAGTCACAGATGTAAATTTGATAAGAGAAAGCTTGGTACAGCTACACGCTACATTCAGCACAACAGGAATTGTTGCTAAATATGACTACACGGCTTGTAGAATTTGTTTTATAGATTCTCGAGGATGTCCAACTGTAAAAGCATACCTTCAGCGGTTAATTGACATCGGCGACATTCAAAATTTCAGAAACAGGAATGATTGTGACGTAAATATGGTAGGGTATTATCCGCATGAGCTTTTAGTCTCAGATATTAACTCGGAAATTCCTGAAGTAAACGTCATTATCCCTCACTTCAATATGCCCAAGCGCGTAGAAGTTGAATACAACAATCCAAGGGTTCTGACTCTCCTTTGATCATCTGTCTACCTGGACCTATTCCTTATAACTCTGACAAAGCAGTTCCCTACCAGTACAACACAACTATGATGGAAAATGGGAAGGAAATACCCATACCTACTCTTTCAGTCGTAGTTAACATTGCCGAAATAGGACAAGTAACTCGGAGTGGGCGTGTGCATACCCGTTGCCACCAAAGTAGCCTATTGCTCCAACAGTTAGACAAAATCCTGTTGATGTACCTGTTGAGAATCCTATAGGAATTCCCGTTGGTAATCCAGACTTCAACATTGGTCCGTCTAATGGAACCAATGTCAATTCAGACTTTGACGAAATTCTGAAGCTGATCATGAAGAGTGAGTACAAAGTTGTGGATCAATTGATGCAGACTCCTTCCAAAATCTCAATACTCTCTTTGCTTTTGAATTCCGAAGCCCACCGAGAGGCCTTGATGAAAGTGTTGGATCAAGCCTATGTAGATCACGACGTGACTACAGATCAATTTGGTGGAATTGTAGGCAACATAACAGCTTGCAACAACTTGAGCTTCAGTGATGAAGAACTCCCAGAGGAGGGAAGAGATCACAATTTTTCTCTATATATCTCTATGAATTGCCAATCAGATTCTCTGTCTAACGTACTAGTGGACACCGGCTCATCCTTGAATGTAATGCCAAAAATGACTCTTGCTCGTTTATCTTACAAAGGAACGCCAATGAAATTCAATGGTGTAGTAGTCAAAACCTTCAATGGATCAAGAAAATTCGTTATTGGAGAAGTTGCCTTCCGATGACGATTGGTCCACATACTTTTTAAATCACTTTCTAGGTCATGGACGTGCCAGCTGCTTACAGTTGTTTGTTAGGATGACCTTGGATACATGAAGCAGGAGCAGTAACATCCACGCTCCACCAGAAATTGAAATTTACGACAAATGGAAAACTAGTAACCATTATTGGTGAACAAGCTTTATTGGTAAGCCATTTGTCCACTTTTTTTTCATCACTGCTAACGATGTTGAAGGGACACAATTCCAAGGACTTTCGTTAGAAGATGAATCTACAAAGAAAAATAGATCATCTATCTCCTCCTACAAAGAAGCAACGCAGATAGTGAAAAAACGGTACTGTCGTCAGTTGGGGACAAGTGATAAATCCTGTCAACAACGAAACCAAAACAGGACTCGAATTTGCTCCAGTACTTCCAAAAGCCAATGAAAGGGATGAAACTCTTCGTCCGATCAAAGAAGTATTCCACGGCAGAGGTTTTCTAAACCCTATTCCTCAAGAGGTCAATGTCCTTGTTGATGAAGGAAATGAAGACAATCTCTCTAGATCCGAAGAATGGAAAACTTATCTTAATAAATCTGAATACATGTCTTAGGAAGAACAACATACGCGGTTGTATCCTCCTTCAGACAAATTTGAAGGCATGTTCTTGCAAAATGATGAAGAAGAAATTCCACCTATCCCACCTGAGATTTGGGATACCTTGGGAGAACCAAGCGGAAAATATGACTTTATGGTGAGATATACTGCTCCTGAAAGTTCAAGAATTAAATCGAAGACATCCAACCAACTGGATGGGACAATCCTTCTGAATATCTCAGTCAACCAAAAGAGGCATACATGCCTTCTCAATCTCATCATCAATCTGAGATCACAAATGAAAATCTTTGCTTCAATACGCTTGTTGAGGTTGTTGAACCATATTTTGATTATCCCCAGATTAACGCAATTTTTGGAGATGATCGAGAAGACAATTCTGAAAATGATTTGGAAAGTGTCTCTAATAATGAGTCTCTTCACCCAGAGGATTAGGAAGTACATCTTAAGAATCCAGAATACATGTCGCCTGAAAACGCATATACTGCATTCTATACTCCTCGACCTGTCAATCAAGCAGAAGAAGATCGCCTCAGCAGTACAAAAGACAAGGTCAACCGACCAAAGTCTTCAAAACCTGTTCGACCAACGATCAATGTCAACACAGAAAATGATTCAAAGGGAAAACTACCAGAATACATAATCTTTCAAGGAGTTCGTCACTATTGGAAAGCTGTTGAGGTTCAGACTGTTGTTCATCGTCCTAAGTAGTTTATCTCGCTTTTGTTTTGAACTCTCGTCCCGCCCAAGGCTAAGAGATGTTTTATAGGGTTAGCTTTTAAATAAATTTCTCTTTGTCTTTCCAAAGACAAATGAGTTTGTATTTGTTCGCGTTAAAAGGTGACGCGCTAGAGGATTCGAATATGAATTGAGATTCTCTGGATCGAAACGATTTACTCTTTTGATTTGTTTATAAAGGTGCCACGAGCATCAAGCTTTATTATTTTCAACACAAGAAAAGATGATTTAATGATTATGAAAAAGGGGAAAGCTGCAATACCCTCAATTGATTTTGATATGCGTAACGACTAACGCAAACTAGACGCAACGCATTGGGGAGTATTCCGGGTAAGGGGGTTTGTTATATAAAGGGAATAGATGGAGCGCCCTAAATATATATGGTTATCCATAGCTTTATATATGAATACGTTTGATATGTTTGTGTGTTTTTTAATTGCTATTTCTATGATTGGGAAAGTTTCTCCTTTGGGATTTTTAAGAAAGATAGATTATGTGGGATCCTAGTGTTTGTTATTATTGTGCTCGCAAAGATCTGTGGATCTTCTGCATACATATCCCCTAGTGGGAATCAGAGCATTTGTAGCTCGGATCTACAGGGATCTATGTTTTGTTTGGTCTGAGGGAGAAAGAAATTTCCTCGGCAAGGATGAGACCTTGTGCCTACGTATTCTCAAAAGGAAGTTGAGAAAGTTAGAGCAATCGTAGTTCCCACTTATGCTAGTGGAAAGCAACGGGGATGTTAGTAAGAGACAGACAAATGTCATCTTAATGAAAAATGTATCTAATCTATTTCATCACATACATTTTGAAAAAAAAAATTTATTGATTAAAAATCTTCCATCGTAAGTATAGGTGTTTTGCTTGAGTGTACAAGCATTACCACTTACATGTTTAAGAAAGATGTTTGAAAAATGATTGAATCTTTTAACTGTAAGCATTGGGTGTTTTGCTTGAGTATACAAGCGTTACCACTTACAGATTAAGAGATGTTTTTGTTTGAAAAGAGTTTGAAAAGTTTTTTTGAAAAGTTTTTGACTGTATGTGATGTGATAGATAAGATACTTCTTCCATAGAGATGATAGATGTCTAAATCTCAAGGAGAAATTGATTGGATTAAAGGGATGCTTTTAAGAAGCCCATGGGTCCTTGTATTGTAAGCCCAAGAGGAGGAATTCTGAGGGTCATCGAGGGTCCTTGTACGAAGCTCAAGAGGAAGCTATAGGGTATGGCTGGCTTTGTTTTAAAAGGGATTTCACCGGGAAACCATCCTTTTGGAATTAAGAGCAATTTCACCAGGAAATTATACTCTCTGGGTTCTATCCTAACGCGGGTGATTCTTTGTATTGGAAGCCCAATAGGAGGCTGTTAAGAGATTTTATGGTCTCTTTCATTGTATGATGCCCAATAGAAGGCTAAACTCAATGAGGAGTTCTTTTGAACGAAGCCCAAGAGGAGGCTGACTCAATAGGGGAGTGTTGTCTTATATGAAGCCTAAGCGGAGGCTAAACTCAGATGAATGAGTTTTCTTATATGAAGCCTAAGAGGAGGCTAACTCTGTGGGAAGAGTTATCTTGTATAAAGCCCAAGCGGAGGCTAAACTGTGCTGAGGATGAATTATCTTGTATAAAGCCCAAGAGGAGGCTACAACTGTGGGGAACCTATTGGTTAGACTAATTGTTATGTTATAATTAGACAGTTGTATAAACAAGTGTGTGTGTGTGTGATATGTATTCATAGGAGTTTATGAAGGAAATATAAATAATGCATGATGTTTATTTAAAAGAGTTTATGAAGGAAATATAAACAAGTGTCTGTGAAACGAACGTTTAAAACGAGCGCAACTTGTTTATTTACAAGTTTGAATTGTGTACAAGGAAGTAAATATGTACACGAACGAGTATTTATGTACAGAGAAATGGATGTACATAGGAAGGTTGGGACTTACACTGTAAGAGAGGCCCATTGGTTTAAAAGCAGTTTCACAAGGGAATAATGCTCCTTTCAATACCAATGGTATTCAGCGTATATACAGATGAAACGGAAACGAACGATCGAAGTTTATCTGTGTTTGAGTATTTGTAAGAAGTATCTGTGTTATGTACAGATAAAAGTTTGTATAAAAAGAATTTGATATGTACAAGGAAAATATGTATGTACATAAAAGAATGTTGGTTTGAGTATACACAAGTGGAATGAAAACAAACGATCGAAGTTTGTTTGTACTTGAGTATAAAAAGTATTTGTATTATGTACAGATAAAAATTTGTATGCATTTGAAGAAAGTTTGATAAGTACAAAGAAATATTATGTACACAAAAGAATGTTATGGGACTTACACCGTGAGGGAGGCCCATGATCGATTAAGAAATTCGAGAGAAAACGAAATTGGTTTTATCGTTTGAATCGGATCGATCATGGAAAAAATGTAAGTTTAATGAAAAAAGTTTTGGAGAAAAGATTTTGAAAGTGTTTTAAAATGTGAGGTTCATTTATGATAAGTTTTGAAAAGAATCGGAAGTCGAAAGTTCAAAAAAATTCACCTTTTAAAGTGGTTTTGAAAAGTGCTCAGAACGTCGTTTTCGGCGCGATTAAAATATAATCAGATGAAAGTTTTTTCTGAAACTTTTTGCACTATCATAAAATAGATGTATTTATTGATAAGTGTTTAAAAAATCACCTCAAAATGAGGAGTTTTGATTGGTTAAAAAAAATGTTGAAGTTTGTAAGAAAAATGAAGAAAATATGAAAAGTTATGAAAAAAATGGTCCTTTGGAGAGTTGAACCCATGACCATTGGGGTGGATACGTGGCACAAAGGACTACGGGCAAGCTGGCAACCGCTGGGATAAACGCGCTTTTATGTTTGTGAATCAAAACACGTGTTGATACATGTGATACGGTGAACTGACTTTGTAGGATTTTTGTATCCAAATGTGCGGATAGCAAGAGTCGCCACCGACTTTTATTTTTATCCAATTAAGGGAAGGTAAAAGTAACAGAAAAAGACCTTCGTTAGATTCTGAGTTCGGGAGAATGGTTATGAAAAGGGAAGGTATTAGCACCCCTTTCCATCCGTAGTTATCTACGGGCTCTTAGTTGCTCTAGATCACTTTTTAAAATTGCTTTCTGTGTGTTTGACAAAAATGTTTTGAAAAAAGGCATTTCGCTTTGACTTTGTAATGACTCATGTAGGAGTGTATACAAAGTGTTCGGAAATGTTTTTGTTTTGAAAAGAATTTGAACTTTGAAAAAGTGTGTGGTGTGAAAAGCATTTGATTTAGAGCAAGCAACTAAAAGACTTGTTTACCCACCTTAATTGGTCGCTTTGTTGTACTTCATTCCTTTAGAATAGCGCTAGCCATACCATTAGTTAGTAGGTAGCTCCATTCGCTGGATGTAAGCGGACATTCAAGGACATCGGATGGTCATTGAAGGCAACTTGTAGGAAGTATCCTAGCACATTCGGACTATCATCATTTTTCGTAGGCAACAATCGAGGGTCAAGATCATGTATTCGGAGGCGACATCGTGGGTCTTATGATCTTTGTATCGAAGGGACTATGATGATTTGTTTGGAAGGCAACGGTGCTAGAATACCTCTACGTTCGAGGGACATGACCATTTTGAAATCGAAAGGCATCGAGAGAGAATTACCCTAATGGGTGCGTGTGTGATAGAAGTGTGTTGATTCAGAATATATTATCTTGAAGATTAGTGGGCTATGTCCATTATTATCCTGCCATACACGCCTAGTTACTAACAGTTTATAGGGTGCGGAAATCAAAATGCGGAATGTAAAGATGCGGAAAGGTAAATGTCCTACGCTATTACATGGCTTTGGGGCAGATACATAATTAAAATGCGGAAAAGTAAAAGTCCTAAATTAAAACTATTACAACCCATGAGCAATTACATTATTGGAAAAAAATAGAATAAAATAAAAACGGAAGAAACGTCCGAATCGGATGAACCTGTGAAAGAAGAAGAAAATCGGGAAATATGATGAAAATGAAATAAGAGAAAATGTTAGGAAAAATGCAAGTTTTAATATGAGAAAATTATTATATGCTGGAAATAAGATAAATAAGCTAAAATAATTTTTGGGATTTTTTTGGAAAAGATTTAATAATTAAAATGCAATTAAAAGTGAATTAAATGCAAAAATATAAATAAAAATAAATATGCATGCAAAATTATATTTTTTAATTTTAGAAATTAAATAAACATTTTATGAAAATAATGCAAAAAGAAAATTAATTTTGGTAATTTTTTAATGCAGAATAAAAATTATGAAAAGAATTAAAATAATGCAAAAATATTAAATAAAAAGAAATAGGAAAATATGAAATTTGCAAACTTGTAAAAATAAAGTGTTTGAGCCAGGGATCGAACTGGAGACACTAGCTTCAAACTTTGAAAACCAACGCTACGACCAACCGAAATGGGTATGCATCGCTTGAAACCAACGATTTGAAAATAACACGCCGCTCATCGCCTTCCCCGCGCCAATTCATCATCTTCTTCGCTTCAAATATTCAAAAGCTGCGCCTTCCTTCGACGCTACAAGCCCCGCAAAATGGAAAACACAAGATACATAATATAAATGAAATCCAAGGCCATGGTTCGATTCAAGACATCGTTATTAATTCAATGGCATAGGTCTTATTGTCCAATTTTTCCTGTTTGAGGAAACCCTAATTCAAACCGTAAAACCTAACTATGGCATAATACGATTCCGGCCATGGAAACTCAATTGGTTTGCCCAGAAAGCTTGCAAGCTTGATTCTAAACACAAACAAACAATCAAAACAAGTTAATAATGCATGAATATGAGAAATCGAAATTTGAAAATTCAAGAACAAACCAAACACAGATTGCTTGATTCTTGATGTTTTTTGGCAAAGTAAATATCCGAATCACTCCGGGTATCAAGGAATGTGTTTGACACCTTAGAATTGATTGAAAACGGCTGGAATAAGGATTGCTATTTGCTTCAAGAACTCGATTTTTTCAATTTGAGAATAGGGTTTCTGAGCCAATTTTTTCGTCCTTTTGCAATTGGTATGCATCAAGTATATATGCTGGATGGATTTGGCATTGTTTTTGGAAAGACTTGATCAATAATCAATGATAATCAAATTTGATATTTCCATGAAAATCAAATTTTCAAAACTTGACAAATTTCAATCCAATCTTGCCTTTTTTGATCCAATTTCGAAATTGCTGGCATTTATGGGTTAATTGGATCACAAGGAAGCAATAAAAATTAATCTTTCAATTAATTTGGATTTTATACTTTATTTTTCAAATTAATTTGTATTTAAATGAATAAATTCCAAACTAAATAGGAAAATAAAATAGAAAATCGTGGCATTGGGCTTGGACATTCCTAATTGCATGAGGAACAAGTTAGAATGAAGAAAAAGTAGGCCCATTTGCAAAAGATTTGATTTTTTGAAGTATCTCTCTTTGTGCATTCTTTCAAAATTGCCCAACTTGTGAATGGTGTATCTTGCTCAATTTTCCACATTTTTGAGTGTTCTTGGACTTTTTGGAAAGCTCTAAGAGTCCTATAAACAATGTCTTTGGTTTCATCTCAATTGGAATTACCATGCTCAATATATCTTCAAATCAAAAAGTTGACTTTTTGTTGACTTTGAAAATGACCTGTAATGTTTTGAGCTATACCTCTCAAATGAAGCATTTTTGGGCATTCTTGTGAGACATGAAGTTGTAGAGAATTGAATTTCCTTCAAAATGAGCTTTGTGGGAAAATTTCGAGAATGTATGAGAAAGTTATGATCACCAAAGTTCGCTTGACTTTTCACCTAGAAACCCTAATTTAGAAAGTTTGACTTTGAGCAAATCTTGAGTTTTCTTGATGAATCATGATCAACCCTTGATCAAATGATGAATGTAACTTCAAAATGAGGATGTTGACCAAAAATATGAAGTTTGATCAGTATGTTGACCACTTGACTTTTGTCCAATACAACTGATTTTCAACCATCTGAGCAATTGCTTGAGGAAACTGGACTTGTGAGGCTTGAAATTTGACATGGAGAATCTTTGAAGCATATGAGGAGGCATGAAGACCATTGGAGATGTTGGAAATCCATCTTGACTTGAGAGATACCAAACCCTAGTTTGGGTTGATTGTCTAGGAGAGAGTTTGTCTGATCAACTCTTGAGGAATCCTTGAGTATGGATGTATGAAATCTCTTGAGTAGATGGAGGGAAAATTTTGGGGTATGACAATACAACATTGGAAAATTTAAATTTTCAAACTCAAGAACACGCGCGCAGCCTTGTTCTTCATCTTTGATTCTCAGATTCTACAATCCATGCTATAATCTTCGTTTCTCAATGAAATTAGATGAAGTAAACATGAAAGTTGCTCGATTTTTCACAAGGAATGTGATGGTGGATGTTAATTGCATTTATTTTTGGTCTAACACGTTTGAATTTTTGGAAATCGTGAAGAACCCTAGAACTGAAAACTCTAAATTAAATGATGTATGGTTGATGATTTTTCAATTTGTTTGAGGGCTTATGATCGTGTTAGGTGCAGAAAGAGATTGGCCATGAGCTTTTTCATTTAAATGCAAGGAATCATGGGATTGAAGTTTGAGTTCATACCTGTTCAAGTTGAGATCGAAGAAGGTGATTGAGTGTTTCCAGAACTTGTTTTATGATTGCTGTAGCATCATCGGCCTATGTGGAAGCTATAAGAATGGTCTGCACTCCTTGAATCAACCTGGATCGTGCTACACAAGTTCACCTACATAAGCTCAAAATGGAAACTAGAAATCGTGTTTTGAGTTGTTACAGATGGTGGTTAAGGGTCTGGATCATTCATATGATGTTTATGGATGATGTTTGAATGATCAGAACATTACTTGCTCAAGCAAAACCATGAATTCGAGCTCTTAGGAAGTTTTGGCAAGCATGATGAACATGAAATGCAATTCTGGTTTCTAGCTTAGTTTATGTTGATTTTAGTGTTCAAACAAGTTTCATGTTGATGTTAAAGTATGTTAGACACCAAAGTTCCTCATGGTTTTCATCAATTTTCAAAAATGCAAGTTTTGGCAATTTGACATATGATTCTTGGATTTTGAGTAAGTGGAAGGAAAGCATGTATTTGCATTGCTTTGGTGTGATTTGAACTTGAAATGATGCTCTATTTATAGGCCAATGTCTCTGAAATGTTAGGCATGAGTACAAGGCTTTTGGTAAATCAAAGATAACTTAAAGGGCAACAAAGACTTTTTCAAAAGGAAAAAGGAAGCTTCCTCTTTTTACCATGTGTGAAAATCACAAATTGATCTTATCTCTTCTCAATTATCTCTAGCTGATATTTATCAGCTCTAAACTCCATTTGGCAAGGTGGCAAGTGTTCTAGAAGAAGAAATCACAAAATGACATATAAATGTGAAGTTTTGACCTTTGAAAATCATGTTTATGGAGCCTTATGTTTCAATTTCAAAAGTATAGCTAGACTCCATGGATTTGAGAGTTCTTGGAAATTTTGGAAAGCTTGTTTCAAGAGCTACAACTTTCATGTTTTGAGTTTTTTCCAAATCAAAATGGAACTAGGTGAAAAAATGGCATGAAGTTTGGAAAAAATACAAAATTTTAACACTTAAAATTTTTTCTAAGTGTTAGAACTTTTGACTTTTTGTTGACTTTTCCAAATTCTTTGATTTTTTATGATCATGATGGATCATTTGAAGTATGTTGATGTTGTAAAAAGTTTTGTCTTGAAAAAGTTGACCAAAAGTCAAAGTTTGACTTTTTTGTGCAGATGAATTTTCATCAAATGTTTCTAAAATTGACTGATGAAGTCTGTGAACTTCTGTGATGTTCTGAATCCAGAAATTAGGTCAAGATGTTGTATCTAAGATATAATGACCAATCTCTATCCAAAAAATTCATTCATTGCTCAAAAAATCAGAGAATACTCATGCTCAACCAAAACCCTAATTGGTCGATCCTCGATTGATCATTGAGAAAAATGGATATCTGAGGATTGAAGGCTGATGATTTGATCAAGATAGATAAAATGAGGTGAGAAAAACTCAAACCCTAATTGGTTTCCTCTTGAATCAGATGAAAATTTGATGAAACCCTAATTTTGACCTGTGAATGCTACACCCGATTAATCCTGTTCTGGACTGTTAGTGATGCAATGATGCAAATGTAAGGTGGTATATTAGGTCAAAAATTGGGGTATGACAGTATTTAGGGCTCTGTTTCATATGTGAATCATAAATAAAGCGTTGTTTTGATTCCTATATTTTGTGTTTGTTTTTTCGTTTTTTACCCTTTTCTGGAAATGGTAATCCTAAAAAACCCAATAAAAAGAAACATCTTCGAAAAAATAATAATCTGCATACACTTTTGCATTAACTTTTTCTAAAAAGAATCAAACATAAATCGAACATGCAGATTAACAATGAACAAATCCATTGAACGCAATAACTCTACGACCTCTCTCGACTTTGAATTCCCTGTGTTCGACAGAAGAGGATGAAGAAGAGATTCCGGATGAGATTTCCCGACTACTTAAGCATGAGGAAAGAATCATTCAGCCTCACAAAGAGCCTTTGGAAATATTCAACTTAGGTTCTAAGGAAAACATAAAAGAAATGAGCATCGGAGCTCTACTCGACAATGATGTCAAGAGAAAACTGATAGATTTTCTCAAAGAATATGTCGATGTGTTTGCTTGGTCCTACCAGGACATGCCAGGGTTGGATACCAACATCGTAGAGCATCACTTGCCATTAAAACCGGAATGTCCGCTAGTTAAACAAAGACTGAGAAGGATTCACCCAGATATGGCCGACAAAATAAAAAAGGAGGTTCAAAAGCAACTCGACGCAGGTTTCCTCGTCACCTCCGAATATCCTCAATGGTTAGCCAACATAGTGCCTGTCCCAAAGAAAGATGGAAAGGTCAGAATGTGTGTTGACTACCGGGACTTGAACAAAGCTAGTCCAAAGGACGATTTCGCACTACCGCATATCGACATGTTGGTGGATAGCACTGTTAAGTTCAACGTCTTTTCCTTCATGGACGGTTTCTCTGGTTATAATCAGATCAAAATGGCTCCCGAAAACATGGAAAAGACATCTTTTATCACGCCATGGGGCACATTTTGCTACAAAGTAATGCCGTTTGGATTAAAGAATGCAGGCGCAACTTACCAAAGGGCAATGGCCACTCTATCTTCCATGTTCAAAGTCAACCATTGGAACGATATGCTTAAGATCAGCATCTTACGCCAATGTTACAAGACAAGTGGTTGTATGGTTCATCAAGAACAACCTCATTTGTCGATATGGAGTTCCAAGTAAGATCATTACAGACAATGGATCGAACTTGAACAACAAAATGATGAAAGAACTGTGTGAGGATTCAAGATTGAGCATCATAACTCATCTCCTTACTGACCAAAGATGAACGGCGTTGTGGAAGCCGCCAACAAGAACATCAAAAAGATCGTCCAGAAAATGGTCATCACTTACAAAGACTGGCATGAAATGCTGCCATTTTCTTTACATGGGTATCGTACTTCAATACGTACTTCGACAGGGGCAACCCCTTTTTCCTTAGTATACGACATGGAAGCAATGCTCCCCGTAGAAGTTGAAATTCCATAAATGAGAGTTCTCGTGGAAGCTAAGTTATCTGAGGCTGAATGGTGTCAAAGCAGATACGATCAGTTGAACTTAATCGAAGAAAAGCGTCTGACCGCTCTGTGTCATGGGAAATTATATCAAAGAAGGATGAAGAAAGCCTTCGACAAAAAGGTTCGACCTCGTGAATTCCAAGAAGGAGACCTCGTGCTTAAAAAGATTTTGTCTTTTCAACCAGATTCTAGGGAAAATGGACTCCTAATTGCGAAGGCTCATCATCAAAAGAAGCTTTTCTAGCAATGCTATGACTCTAACGACCATGGATAGTGATGAACTTCTGCATCCTGTAAATGCTGATGCAGTCAAGAAATACTTTGTCTAAAAAGACAAAAGAACAACTCGGTAAGTCAAAAACCCAAAAAGGGCGGCTTAGGCAAAAATGAGCGTCTCGGTGGACTGAAAACCTAAAAAGGTGGTCCAGGCAAAAATTAGAGACAATAAGCAAAAATTTATCCTAGTAGATTGAAAACCTGAAAAGACAATCTAGGCAAAAATTAAGGATCAAAATGACAAAGTAACTGCATCAGTCCGTACTTCGTCAATCTGAAGAATCTTCCATCAACGGATCTTCAATCAAATCTTTTAAAGCAACAAGCACAGTTGGAATTCAAAGTTGTTAGGGATAATAGCGGTTATTTGCTTTCAATGTAGCCTTTTCCCAATAAATTACCATTTCCAACTTTTGTAAATAGTCCATGGAATCACGCCTTTGGCTGATTACCATTCTATCAATAAAATTTGAGCCTTATGCCCATTTGTTTGCAATTCTTGCTTTATTCTGTTTTGCAAAATAACGTTTTTTCTTGTGAAATCACTTTTGAAACTAAAAAAGGTTTTAAATGAATTTTTACTTCAAAATATTAAAATAAAAGCGAAATTTTCCTTTGAACTGTGAACACAGAAAGAATTTCAATAGTTTTCTCCATGAGTGTTTCGACCTCTGAAAGGTAAACAACTACTGAGAAGTTTTCTTTTCCCTGAAAGAGATCATCAAAGGACGGTATTCTTATCCGAAAAAGAATCCCCAACAAGGTTGCCAGTAAAATTCCTTTTCTAGAAAAGTTTAAAGCATGCAACTCAGATTCATCATCAGTAACGTCTACACCATTGCTGCAGATTTTGCTGAGTATTTGTTTGAACTGTGATGTAGTCCTTTTCCAAATACTCTTTGTTTACTTGCCAAGTATCGTCAGCATGCATATGACATTCATGACATTCATCCTTCATACATAATTGCATCATTAATGCATTTTTGCATTTCTCAATGTTTGCTTCAATATCACTTATTTAGGTTGCATTTATTCCCAAAAACAAGTGTGGGTGTGTCATCTCTCCAGTAGATTATCCCCAAGCAGAAAAATACATTTTTTTTCTCTCCCGTCCCCCAATCGATATTATTCCTCATTGGGTACAAAGTCTTGATTGACCGTTTCTTTCCAGTTCATTCCTGGATAGAACCTCGTCTCTAACCAATTCAGGTCTACATTTCACACAAAAAAATCTACCTCCAAACAATAAGCAATAGCCTCATCATCCGAGCCTCTTATTTTCTTTTCATCTTGAAACTTATCATAAAACGATTGTTCTTCTTAACAAGTCCAATCGTGAAAGTTCAAGAAATCTCCGCAATTGTCTTTCTGTCTGAAGAAAAACCTGTATCTTTACAATCAAAATGCTCGCATCTTCTAAAAAAAAAAGAAGAAGATCCCCAGCAAGGTTGTAACTGTGAAAATAGAAACTCATTTGAGATCTGTTTCCATCATTGTCTGTTATTCACAAGGTTGAATACTCAGTAAAATTATCAAGAATTACCTTTTTATAGTTATCACTTTGTTGATAATCGGTAATATCTTCAGAACTCATTACCATAAACTATCACGGGGCTGATAATTGGTAATGTCATCTTTAATTACCTTGAACATTGTCACAAGGTTGACAGAAGGTAATCTCCTCGTTTCCCAAAGCGAAACAGATATTCACTTGCTTTGAGAATCTATTTTCCCAGTGAAACATATGCTTGTTTCCTAACAAACAGGATTCTCCTTTCTTAAACAGATTGAGGCATCCTCATAATTTTTCCCCAGCATTTCATTCTTTGATACCTCCTGGGTAAACTTTCTGCAATCATTTTGCATCATTCGCATTTTTTGGTATCTTAGGTCCAAAATCACAGATTTCGATATTTAAGTCTCTTCACACCTATCGAGACTAAGATTTTCATCTTCATATCTCGTGTTAAAGAAACTTAAATAGGGGCATCTACACCCCAATTTTGACCTAAGATACCACCTATATCATTCAAATATGCATCATTGCATCACTACGCCACAGATAGATCGCATGGTGCTCCAGAGTCAAATTAGGGTTTTATCAAAATTTCATCTGTTCAAGATATGATCAATTAGGGTTTGAGTCTCCACTCACCTCAATTGATCTATCTTAATCAATCATCAACATTTGATCTTCAAATTCCTAACATTTTCTCATGATCTACCTTGAATCGACCAGTTAGGGTTTCAATCGAAGATAGTGAATCATTGACTTTCTGCTCAATGAATGACCTATTTGCTTGAAGATTGATCTTAACATCATCAATTGAATATCTTGACCTAATTTCTTGGTTCAAAACATTCCAAAATCCATGTTTCTTCATCAGACAAATTCTGAATCATCTGATGAAAATTCAACTGTTCAAAAAAGTCAAACTTTGACTTTTGGTCAACTTTTTCAAATCCAAATTTTTTCAATCATAAAATCATTTCAAATTATCCATCATGATCATAAAAAATCAAGAAATGTGAACAAGTCAACAAAAAGTCAAAGTTGAAATTTTTTCTAACACTTGGAAAAATTTTCAAGTGTTAAAAAACATGGTTTTTCCTTACTTTCATGGCCATTTTTCACCTAGATCCATTTTGATTCAAGAAAAACTCAAAACATGAAAGTTGTAGATCATGTTACAAGATTTCCAAAATATCCAAGAACTTGCAAAAATACTTTATGTAACTAGGGTTTTGATCTTGAAACATAATGGTCCATGGCCATGAATTTTCGAAATTACTCATCAAAACTACAAGTTATTTTGCAACTTTCTTCCTTCTAGAAGCCTTGTCACCAAATGAGATAGGATTTAAGGGATAAAAATATGATGACAATGATTTGGAAAGGATAAAAACACTTGAGTTTTTTTAACCAATGTAAAGAAAGATTCCATTTGCATTTAATGAAGAATATTTCTTTCTTACACCTAAGCTTCCAAGTTGCAAACTCTCCAAGTTTATCTTGCCTTGCCATTCAAGTTCCTTGGCCTATAAATAGGAGTTCTTACTTCATTCAAAATCACACGAAAAACAATTCCAAACTTGTTTTTCTCACTTCTTTCTTATTTTGTAAGTTTCTAAGTTTCAAAGAGGTTAGAATTCCAAATTGAAAATCCTGCAAGTTTTAACCAAAGGTGTCATTCAAACATCTTCTAAACATCATTTAGAAGTTTTTTGAAACTTTAAATCATCAGAAAATAAGCCAAGAGTCATTTTTCTCCAGAAAACTCCATTTGTGCAAGTTTTGAGCCAAAACTTCCAAACTCCAAATCCACTCGTGCTTGTTCTGATTTTTCACTTCAAACACACTCTCTATACAACATATAGAGACTGTCCAAACACTTAAACCAGTTCTGGAACATCTCCACCATCAACTTCCAAAACCATACCAGAGGTCTGCAACTCGACTTGGTCAGGGAGTTTCAACAACTTTCAGAGTAAGCTAGGGGTTGGAGCATACTCACCGAGGTCCAGCGAAGCTTTTTCGATCATCAATTTGTACCTAGGAGTCCTCGTACTCGATCTGGTTTTACATATCAAGAGGTAAGTTTTCGAATTCTTGATATCTTCATACATGCATCTTTAGCTTAAATTTTAAAAAGGAAGATGTATATATCATGTTGTTAAAGCTATATGGGTTCTCAATTTGAATTAAAATTGACTGTGTTCATGGAATCATTGATTCATTCAGTTAGGGTTTAATTTGGGATTCTCAAAATTCTTATTCACCTTTGATTGTTAGCTTTAATAAGTTATATGGTTAGAATCGTGAGGAAATTCTGGACAATTTGGTATTTTGAATTTCTCAAATTGATGAACAATCAAGAAAGTCCAGGTTTGAGCCATGAATGTTTGTTTTTGGTTCCACGAAGAAGATGAAGTGGGAAATTCAAAAATTCAAAACTGGAATTTTAATATATATTTGTGGTTTGAGTTAAGATAATGGATGTATTACCGTCCCAGCGGTTTCCAGCACGCCTTAAATCTCTTTCCTCGCCTCAAGGCCCAGGGTCGAATCCCCCTGGGACCTTTTTTTAATAAAAGGCTCATCCCTTCAGAAGCATCAGCTTTTGATGCTGACTCCTTCAGAAGCACTTATGACGCTCGCTCCTTCAGAAGCACTTTTGATGCTCACTCTTTCAGAAGCATCAAGCGTCTAACTCCTTCAGAAGCATCAAGCTTCTGACTTCCTTCAGAAGCATCAAGCATCTGACCTCCTTCAAAACGTCAACTTCTGACCCTTTTTTTCAAAACTTCATTTTTACTCATTTTCAAATATTTTTCAAAACTAATGACAAGTCAAGCACATGGCTCAGTGTTAAAACCTTTCACATCTAAGCCAAGAGTCATGGGTTCAAACCTCCTTAGGACCAAAAACTCTTTTTTATCACTAATTTTCTTAAGTTTTTCAACAAACTTCAACATTTTCAAAAACCAATCAAAACTTCTCATTTTAAGATGATTTTTTGCACACTTGTCATTTAATATACCTATTTTATGATTATGTCAAAAAAATCCAAAAATATTTTCTTTTTGATTATATTTTTAATTAGGTTAAAAATGAGACATTTTAAGTATTTTTAATATTTTTTCAAAAATGTTTTCTTTCCAATTTTCAAACCTAATCTTTTTCAATACTTCTTGTAAATATCCTTCACTTTTCAAAAACCTTCCAGTAAACTTACACACCTTTTTCCATGATCGATTCAATTTGAAGGTAAACCGAACCAGGTTTCTCCTTGATTTTCTTTCAAATTGATCATGGGCCTCCCTCACGGTGTAAGTCTCAACCCTCCTATGTACATATTTATTTCCTTGTACATATCCACCCCTTCTATGTACATATTCAATTCCTTGTACATATTCAATCATCTTTGTAAATATTCAAGTATAAACAAACTTCGTTCGTTTGTTTTCATCCGCTTGTTTATACACCGATTCCATTGGTATTAAGAGGAGCATTATTCCCGGTGAAACTGCTCTTAAACAAATGGGCCTACCTTAAGTTGTAAGTCCCAAACCCTTTGTATATATTCAAGTTACATTTGCTTTAATTGCTTGTTTTATACATTTGTTTATATATTTCCTTCATAAACTCCTGTGAATACACATCACAAACTTGTTCGTATAACTGTTCAGTTATAACATAACAACTAGTCTAACAACTCATTTATTGAGTTAGCCTCCTCTTAGGCTTCGTATAAGACAACTCACCCGTTGAGTTCAGCCTCCGCTTAGGCTTCATATAAGATAACTCCCCTGCTAAGTTATCCTCCTCTTGGGCTTTGTTCAATCAAAAGAACTCCCTCGTTGAGTTTAGCATTCTCTTGGGCATCAAATAAGAAAGAGACCTGGAAATCTCTTAACAGCCTCCTATTGGGCTTCCAATATAAAGAATCACCCGCGCTAGGATAGAACCCTGAGAGTATGATTTCCCGGTAAAATCACTCTTGAATCCTAAGAGGATGGTTTCCCGGTGAAACCACTCTTAAAGTCAAAGTCAGCCATACCCTATAGCTTCTTCTTGAGCTTCATACAAGGACCCTCGATGACCCTCAGAATGCCTCCTCTTGGGCTCACAATGCAAGGACCCTCGATGACCCTCGGAATGCCTCCTCTTGGGCTTACAATACAAGGACCCACGGGCTTCTTAAAAGCATCCCCTAATCAATAATTAATTTCTCCTAGAGATTTAGACATTTATCATCTCTATGGAAGAAGTATCTCATCTATAACATCACATACAAATCAAACACTTTTCAAACAAAACATCTTTTAACTGTAAGTGGTAACGCTTGTACACTCAAGCAAAACACCAAAACTTACAATTAAAGATTCAATCATCTTTCAAACATCTTTCTTAACTCGTAAGTGGTAACGCTTGTACACTCAAGCAAAATACCTAATACTTACGATAAAAGATTCAATCAATCAACCCTTCAAAAATGTATGTGATGAAATAGATTAGATACATTTTTCATTAAGATGACATTTGTCTTTGTCTCTTAATAACATCCTTTGCTTCCACTAGCATAAGTGGGAACTACGATTGCTATGACTTTCTCAACATCCCTTTGAGAATACGTAGGCACAAGGTCTCATCCTTGGCGAGCATACTTCTTTCTCCCTCAAATCAAACAAATCATAGCTCCCTTAGATCCGAGCTACAGATGCTCTGACTCCCACTAGGGGATATGTATGCAGAGGATCCCAATGATCTTTGCGAGCACAATAATAACAAAACTTAGGACCCCACCTAACCTACCCTTCTTAAAACCCAAAGGAGAAACTTTCCCAAGAATAGAATAGCAAATTAAAATACACAAACATATCAAAATATTCATATATATATATATATATATATATATATATATATATATATATATATATATATATATATATATATATATATATATATATATATATATATATATATATATATATATATAAGGCTATTGATAACTATATATATGGGTGCCATATCTTTCCTTTATATAACAAACCCCTTACTCAAATCTTCTTCAATGCGTTATGCCTAGTTCACGCTAGTCGCACCGTATATCTTTATTTATTTAGGGTATTGCATCTTTCCCCTTTTTCATCTCATTTTCTTGTTTTGGAAACAATAAATCTTGATGCTCGCGGCATCTTTTTAAAAAAACAATCAAAAGAGTAAATCATTTTTGAGCTAGAGATTCGAATTCCGATTCGATTCTCTCGTTCGTCACTTTTTACCGCGAACAACTGTTTGTCAACGTAAGGGACCAATTTGGACGTTTTAAAAGAAAGGGGATCAAAATGGAGCCAAATTTTAGAATAATAATTCAAATGTGAGTAAGTGGGGGAAATAATCTCACATTGGATAGGAATGTGGATATTTGAGCATATATAAGTGGGAGAACCCACTCACCTATCACCTTAAAGTTTTAGGTGGACAAGTGATGTTTATCTCATAAAGGCACCTACTTCTACACTATGTATCAATGCTTCCTAGTGAACTCCTCCAATAAATGGTATTAGAGTCTGGTTCAAGAAAGGGACTGACTTACTTGTATCAAAATGCTTAAGAGGTGTTGTGTTGCAAGGTGTCAACGACGCTACAATTGTCTCAAGGGGGAGTATTGTGGACTCACACTTGAGGGAGAGTGTTAGAATAATAAAGCAAGTGTAAGTAAGTGAGGAAATAACCCCATATTGAATAGGAATGTGGAGAGTTGAGCATATATAAGTGGGAAAAACCGTTCACCTATCACCTTAAGATTTTAGATGGACAAGTGAAATTTCTCTCACAAATGTGCTTACTGTAACATCCTGATTTTTATTAGCTATTTTATTATTTATTTATTTAATTATTATATGATGTGATAATTATTTAATTATTTAATTACTTAATTTTGTGATTATGTGTTAATTGAATTATTTGAATATATGTGTTATTTGAATAATTAATTTTATCAGTAGAAATAGAATTAATTGGCATTAGGCTTGGTAAAACAAATAGAATGACTAAATGAGTTAGACTCATTAGTGAAATAAGTAGTAAGAAGAGATATTAGAGTGGATGTTGTCATAAAAACAAAAGAAGAGAAGAAGAGAAGAGAAGAGGAGAAAGAGGAAAAGATGAGGAAATCCTAAGAAAATCCTACAATCAAGAGGTAACGGGGAGAATTCTTATTGTTATGGGTCTGTATATGATTGGGTAATGATTAGTAACATGAACTAGGTTTGGGTATTTCAAATTCTAGGTTTTTGATTCACTTAGGTTGAAATTAGAATCTCAAATTGATGGTTAGAAATCATGCTTTTATGTTAGGAATAATTTATATATGATAGATACATTCTAGAATATATTTACTTGGTGAATAATGAGTATTAGGACATGTCTCTATGGTGAAATTCGTGTATGAACAGTAGCTGTCTGTAGCAGATTTTTTCTGTATTTCGCAGAGTCCGCTTAGCGGGGTGTAGGGCGCTTGGTGCAGTTGTCTAGGTGGTGAAAAATTGAATTATGCATGAATGACTTAGGATTTTGCTTGCTTATGATTTATCATTAGTTTACATGAATTTTAATAATTCATTCGATGTGTTTTGGTTTGGTTTTAGATGCGTTTTGATGAGAAACATCAAACTTGAATTTAGTATATGTGTTTGTGTTTTGGTGAGTTGTTGAGAATAACATTGGTTGACTTGTATGCTATGTGTTATTTGTGAGTTGTGATGGTGATTAATGCTATGCAAATGTGTTGTTAAAGATGTTTACATGATACATGATATTTGATACAATTGTTGATGGATAATTCAAAATGTTGAATTATTGTGATATTCTTGAATAATTAAGATTGTGAGATAGTCTTAATTGCATATGTTTATTAGTAATTGCACATGCATTCAAGGGGAGATGAAATTTTTGTTGGTTGCTTTGATCCTTGTGTGGAAATAGAGTCGGTGGACTATATGTTCATATTGATGGGCTTTGATCTTGTCCGGATCGAAAGTGTGACTCTAATTCTAGATATTGAATTGAGAGCGAGGTAAGCTTGATGTTCACACTTATCCACATACATGAGTCACATTGAGTTGCATTGAAAGTCTCATGTGTCGTTAAAAGATGTTTGTTTTCTTTAAAATAAAATATGTGATAATTGGTTAGTTGATTATATAGAAGATGTATTGGTGATAATTGTGCTATATATATATATATATATATATATATATATATATATATATATATATATATATATATATATATATATATATATATATATATATATATATATATAAAAGAGATCAAATTATACCCAAACTATGCTAATGGCGCTCCCATCAATATTAAATTTTAATGGTATTGTCATCAAGTGCATGCCATGACATATCACAAATTCACAATTATAATTGGTAGTAGGGGTAGAGGGAATGGAAATCAGTTTAATGTTAGGCGTTAAGGAATTGATTTTATTAATTACTGTATTAGTAAAAAAAAATGTCATTAAGTATCATTAAAAACTTAAATGATTTTGCATTCAACAAAATAACAAATTCACCATAAACTTGCATTTCTCCATTGCTTTCTTTGCCTCTTTGGATGCTCACCAAAATCTCAATGTTACTTTTACAACCACCACTTAAATCTCTATATTTTCGAATATAATATAGCATTTGATTCACAAAATTATAACGAATAAATCGACTCGAATCGAGTTTTAATTAAATAGATGAATTTAATTTAAAAAAAAGTAAGCCTAAATCTGGCTATTATCTATCAAAGGTTTTAATTTTGAATTTGACCTGTCACTTTTAAGTCCAATAATCATAGTTAAGTTTTAGACATATCAATAGCAAACATTAAAATAAATTAGACAGTGAGAAGTCTTAAACAATTAAGACAACCAGACCCACAATCCAAAATTTCAAATAATAGGACCTCAAATTATTTGATCTTGAATTGTATAAATTAAAACTTATAAAATATGTATTGAAAAGTTTACAAATGTAATATTTACAATCTCACGACTATGTATTCTCATATAAATATATTCTTCTCATATATATAATTTCTTATTTCCAAAATAAATAAAAAATCAAATATAAACAACAATAAGATTTAGATCCGCGTCTGCGGAAAGATGAACTGTCACCTTGCTATCAAACTAATATGCAACATAGATGATAATGAACAAACGTTAAAAAGGATATAATGTTTCATTATTTTAGGTTTAGAACTTTTTTCAAAAGTTGCTTCTCTTCACCAAGTGATATAAACTTCATTATAGATAGAGATACTTAACATACGAAAATAGAGTTATACACAATCATTTCTCTATCATTTCAATTATTTTAAATCATCCTTTATTTTATTATTGTATGAGCAAAGTGTAGGAAATATTTTTCCTATAATATATTATCAAAAGATAGGTTTAGTGTGTTTGTGTAATTTACATTAAGGAATCCAAAATATCTTTAAGGGGATTCACGTTTAATATCAACTGCATGTAACACTAGTACAAAAAGATTAATTTACACCCTTTTTATTACAATTACACCCATTAAATTTAATAAAAATCGGGTGTATATCCATTGGGTGAGAAATGTCTACCTTAATTACACCCGTTTAACACTAGGGGGTAAATAGCTTATGATTTACACCCAATTTTTATTAAATTTAATGGGTGTAATTATAATTAAAAAAAAGGGGGTAAATATGTTCTTATCGTTCTTATGTGCACCCTATTTTCATAAAATTTTTAATTAAAATTAGGGGTAAATATATGCTGATTTACACCCTTTTTAATAAATATCGGGTGTAATTACACCCTTTTTAAATAAAAATAAGGTCTGACTACACCCTTTTTATAATACAATTTAGCACTTTTTTTAATATAATTTAAACTCTATTTTAATAATTAAAAGGGGCATTCCGAGAATCGAACTCAGGACCCCTCGCATCCAAAGCGAGAATCATACCATTAGACCAAATGCCCTTAATTGATAAGTTTTAATTTGTAAATAACACAGTTGGGACAAATGTTTCGTGGAAAAAATTGAAGTACATACCTCTTATTTTCCCATATGTGATCACTAAATAACTAGATGAGACTCAACATCTCTCTTCCACGGTCATTCCTGTCACTTCAAAAACAAAATATGCTTAATCAACTTCTAGTAAAACCATATTCCTTCAATAAACATTTATGTATGACAATTCAAGAACATATGTAAGTATCTTAAAAGTAGCTTAACCTGAGAGTAGTATATTTAGGATGTTGTGTCATGCTGATTTCAGAATATTTTGGCACGCCCATATATCCAACACCAAGTCCTAAAAATGTTTAACCATCTAAGAAAAGAAAAGCATTTTTACATGAAAAAATAACAGAGTCGAGAAAGAAGGGACTTACTACTAAAGCATTTGTATAGTCGAAACAGCTGTAAACAAGAGAGATTCTGACAAATTAGTGCGACATAAATGAAAAAGCGGATAAGAAATCGAAACAAGACCAAACTCATGACTCTTAAGATAGAGTAAAAGAACAAATAAATACTTGTAGAAAGATGGAGAAATAACATCAACTAAATCATTTGCTGGTAGACATAAATAAGGAACCTGTTCAAGTTAAAATTGAAAATGAATGAAGCTTTTTGCTTGTGAAGTGAATCCATGGACATACTAAAATAAAGGGTTACTGTTCCATAATTCCATTTATGTGAGAGGTATCCGTTAAACTGTGATACTCTAAGACCGAGAAGAGAAGAAAATCACACAATCGACTTAGAACATTTCCGCATCTTTGCACAGATATATTGACCGGATAAATAGCAAATGTAATTCAAGATTCACAAATCAAGTTATCGCTTATAATCAAGTTTAAGAAGATTATCAATATACCAAAACGAAAACAAGGGTTTGGGTTTAGTTTAAGAGGAGATTATTTTGTGTTGAGGTTGAGATTAAGTTGATATAGTTTTGTAAAGTCACAACTCTATTCCGAACCTATAGATTGATCATTTTTTAGTACTCACGGGAGAAATATAGTAAGATAGTAAAATGCATGGTGACCATAACATATCCTCCAAGGAACTTGAACAAATCTTAACAACTTTTATTTTAAAGAAGCTTTGTCCAGAGGTAACATGCCAGAGTTGACCTAGATCATAAACAAAATTATTTAAAAACAGAATCAAGCAATCAAAAGTACCTCAAAAGAAGTTTCTTAAGAGTCAACGTCGCCCATGCACCTCTTTTGCATGTCCAGGACAGATTTCAAAGAAGCTCCACCGCAAACATAAGTTCACATGGCTCAATTTTTTGATGATTCAATAAACTAAACACTTATCTAAACTTGGCGTGTCAAAATAGTCATTAACTAAATCCATGCATGTGTAACAAACTGCAACCTAAACTGAATGAATCTCATGACAATGGAGTTTTAACTTGAAGGTCTACACAAATTCAAACTGATCAACTACAATTATGATGACAACATCCAAAATGTAGTAAACTCTATAGGACAGTGCACACTAGTTTTGCATGTTAATAGGAAAAGGGAATACTTAAACAGAGCTAACTCTTGTTGATCGAGAAAAAGAGCACACGTAGCTACCTTTATCTAGCATCCACGACAAGTGTTTATTCCAAAACTTCTTTCAAAAGATGTTCAGACTTTACCAATGCCTCCAATCAACACTATCAATCATTTTAATCGAAAACATCACTTTCAAAACATAAACATAAGAAAATCATCGTGGCAACTAGGAACAAAAGCAATAATTGCAAATCGGAGTACCAAAATAATCGATATGAAATTAGTATACAATCGAATCAAACATACCTTTCGATAGGAAGAAAGGATATGAAAGTCATAAGGCCAAGCGGTCATTTGGCAAAACATACCGTCCATTTGGCTTGTTTATATCCGAGCAAACCTATAGAGTAAAATGTCAATAACATATATTCACAATATGAAATTTCCACGACACGTGCAATCACTACAATATACATCACTACTACTTTGGAGTTTCTACGAATAACAAGTGGTTGAAAGAAGTAATATTGATGCATGAGACTCATTGTCAAGTTAGTTTCAAACTCGGTTTTCAAAACATTGCATTAAACGTTACTATGAAAAACTGAATTCTAGATGAATTGAAGATAACCACTCACTCAGTCACATGTTCAAAGACAAAGAACATTTCTTTGTCAACTGATTTTTATATTTGAAATAAACCGCTGATAGTAGTGCTAAAGTTCTCTTGGCAAATCGCAAGAAGCTTCTCCTATCAAGTTCTTCATGTCACCGCAAAAACACCAAAACCGAGCTTCAAAACAAGTAATATCCTTAACCCATTGTTATCGTAAACAAAATGATAAATTGCCATAATTAGAATTGCAAAGAGCATATGAATACTTACATGCGACATTCAACGTTGCGCCATGATTACGAAAGGGCAATCAAGGAAGTGTCAAGTTTATCCATTCGCTTCCTAGGAGGAGGCTTTGTTTTGCTTTCCTCTTTCCCATACCTCAAATTCGATACCTCAAAATCAAGCAAAAAGAAGAAAACCATTGGGATATTTCATCGAACACATTGCAAGCGACATTTTTCTTCATTTCATCCGTAAACACTCATCTCTAAATCCTTCTTCGCCTAAAAACTCTTCATAGAATCCTCCTCCTCGAATCTATCTTCTCCTTCGACTATGGTGCGGGGAACCGATGTCGATCGATGTCGATCCGCAGATGGTTTTCACCATTATCGATGATTTAAACCGAATTAGACATTGTCATGTATTGATGATCATGAAGTGAATGTCCTAATTGATGATGTTGATGATGATGTGTTCTTGATGAAGAAGGAGTTCCTATTAGCACTGGACTAAAGTAATGATCCATTGGTCCTCAAGAAGGACTCCATTGCTACTGCTGTTGTTGTCTAACTTTGTTGAAGAAATTAGGTTCTTCACCGACCTTCTTGGACTCCTTGCCACATTGTTGATTCCACCGAATAAGCTCGGTGAACGAAGCAGTTTGAGAAACAGAAGAGTTAACATTCTACTGATGATGAAAAGGATTACCACCAACATTGTTGTGAGAACAATCATGATTCTCCTTTTCCTTCTTTTTGGCCGTTCTTTCTCTTGCTCTTTCCCTAGCCTTACTCATCTCGAGTGCTACTACCGATTTCGACAATGAAAGATTCTGACTCTGAAGATAAGTATTCTCCCCATTCTCCACAACCATTTCAGCATCTTCACCTGGATTGTTATTATTATTATTATTATTATTATTATTATTATTATAACTAGTATCAGAACATAAAAATTATGCATTTACCTAATGACTTCATGACAACTTCAGCATAATCTTTGTTGTATTTTTTCTCCTTCATAGAACATCTAACATGAAAATCTGTCACATAATCCCACCATATCCACGAATGGTTACTCTCGTTCGCTACTCTATGAACACAAAGCTGCCTCAAATTCTCATACACTACATCCTTCCCTTCATATCCCTCGCCAAAGTCCATCTGTTCATCGCAACAAGGGCCACATTCGTCGTTGTTGTTGGTCCAGAACTCATACTCGACCCGATTATCAGGGTAAGGTACAGTCAATATATGCAGTCACTGCAAATATCAAAAACATAAGTTAGTAATGACATCCGAGGAATATTAACTCACACATTAATATGAATCAGATAAATTTGTCGATACCGGCCATAAACCACAAGCAAATTTAGAACACATCCAATATCATAACCTGATAGCCATACCCTCATAGGCCAAACTAGTTTATCCATATTCGAAACAGCCAAAGTGAACGTAGAAACAATGATTTGTACAATCAAAGCAATAAACTCCAACATCAAGCATGTGCTAGAATTGAAAGGATTCAAGCCAAGACTAGACCTCGGCCCATTTTGGGTTTTAGAATTTGTAAAATGGGTGAAAATGAAAATTAAAATATTTGTTTGCAAATTGTTATATTTTTTTATTCATTTAATTCAATATTAATTCTTTTTTTAAATTTTAATATTCAGATTACTTACCAATTTAATTATCAAAATCCAAATTACTTACCAATTTGTAGACTACAACTAATAGGCAGATTTTACTACCTCCATTTTTTTCAGTACGTCTTCAAAGCTACCAACCTGCTTAATTATCAAAAGTAAGCAAATAAATAAGAAACATTCAAATGAATAATATAAAACAATACACTCTAGCATTTAACTTCTATTACCATTTGAAAACCAGATATCTAGCAGAGTATCCAGATTGAAATCAATGAGGATCATGTGATTACTCAGTTCCCAAAAGATGCTATTGTTAGCCATAAAATTTAAGAGAGGTTAACAAAAATCAAATCATTTGCAGAACTAAAAATAGTTATTTACATCAGCATAATTGTTTTCAAGGCCATACAATTTTGTTTGGAGCAATTTTATAAATAACATACACACTTTTTGCCTAAATTATTGACTTATAAGGAACTAATGGCATGGCAATCCAAAAAATACACCACAAATTACAAATATATTACACAACACTATAATTCAACCAATTGTTCAGCAGATTTTCAAGTGATCATACTGGCAGTTAGATGTTAAATTATTCAAGACGAGTCTTGGACATAACAGCTTTATTAGTATTATTGTATTAAATAAAATATAATGTCTTTGCCAAAAAAAAAATCTACGTTGTCATTTACTATGTCTAAAAAACATTAGCAAAACTAGTAATCAGCTCGACAAAAAAGATTGAAGAATTATTATAATGTTTTAAAAATTAAAAATAAATTAATGATAAGTGTTATTACATTTTTTTTTCAAAAAAGATTGAAGAATTTTCTACGTTTAAAAAAAAAAATTGTTTTTGAAACTTCATCTTCCTCCGAACTCTCAAACAAAACTAAAATATTTGTCTAACATTTTTATGGTCAAACATTTTGTCTATCTTTAGTAGAATGTAATTTGGTTATAGCATATTTTAAACTTTGATATAATTTTTAAACATTTTATTTGTCATTTATAATTTTTAATACACTTGTCATAAAAAATATTCATGTAAAAAAATCAATTTGGCCTATTTGGCCTCTTTCTTGTACCATATTTCGGGTATGCCAATTTAGTCTACTTGGTTACAAAAATTCATGTAAAAAATAAAATATAACGCGTCAATTTAGAAATATCAATTTTTTTTTGACTAATTTATATTATACCAATTTTTAATTGTATATAAAAATTATTTTGTATATATAATTCATTTTATATATTTATTTTTATTCTAACTATGTAATTGTTATGATCGTTGGAGGTTTAAAGCATTGTTGAGTAATTGATATATTTGAGTATTCAATCGGATTTATGGAGGTATTTTATCTCCTTATTTTTGTTTCATTTTATTATAATTATATTCTCAATCACAATTGACAATATAGTGTTTGATTTAATTTGTTAACGAAACTATATTTTTTAAGTAAAAAATTAAACAAAAAATATTTTGACTAATTTACTTCGGTTAAAAAAAAACATAAAATAAAAATAAAATATTTAAAATAAAAAACCTAATTGTTAAATATTAATTGTTAAAAAATGTACCGGTTGAGACAATTTAATTGAAAATTAAAATCATAAACGTTAAATATTAAAGAGGAAATAAAAGTAAGTATAACAAATAAAAAAAATATTATAATATTTGTTTAATAAATTATGGATAGACTAAAATAAAGTTTCAATAAATAAAAATGTGAGAGGGTATGTGAACATTTTTATTTAGAATTTATGAATTAGAGTTTAGGTGTACATATTTATTAAGAAAAGTGATGTAATAAAAAAATTGGAAGTGAAAATGTGAACGTGACTATATACATTCTTTTTTGATAAAACAAAATTTTGAGTTTATAAAAGCATCAAAGTAAGCTTATTTTGTAACCATTTATTTAAAAATATATAGTTCTTATTTATCAAGCTTAATTACAAGCAAATCAAAACAATTTAGAAATTTATCTTTTTTTCTCTTAATTTTAATCCAATTATTTTAATTTAAAATCTATACATTTAATATTATTTAATATTTATTTACTAATTCAATTATTAATTTTTACTAGTTAATCTTTGAATAATATATCCTAACTTTTTTACTAATTAATTTTGTATAGGCTTAAGAAAATATAATAGTACCTTTTTAATAATAAAATACAAAATAATATTATTATAAAAATTTTATATTTTTGTTTGGGGACTCAAGCCTCCGATGCACTGATTGTGCATGCTTATGTGCTTAACCGATTTTTAAAAAAAATATACTTATAATATTTGATTAATTATTTTTATTTAATATTTCTCAATTAAAATTTAAATATGTTTATCATATTTCAAAATAATAAATTTTACTTTTTATAACAATATTTTAATTAAATTTTAGAAATTTTTTATATTGCTAAGTTTTAAAGAAAATTTTATTTTAATTATAAATTAAAAAAATTGTTTAATTATTGCAGGGAGATACATTTGATTGGAGAGATTATGAAATTTTAAATCCTATAAGAAATCAAAGAAGTGGAAGTAAGTATTTAACATTTTTATTATATTTTTTATTTTTAATTATTATAATAATAATAATTTTTATAAAATATGTACTAGAGTGTTGTTTTGCGTTTGCGGTTTGTGCCGCAATTGAAGCACTGCACCGCAAAGAAGACCCGGACCCCATATTTCTCTCGCCACAAGATCTTTACAGCCATTTGGTTCGTGATGAAACCACAAATGATGGTGGGGTATCATTTCCTAAAAATTACACTTTGGGTCTTTTGAGTGAAAATAGTGGTAGTTGGTTGTTGAAATATGCATGATAATAAAACAAAATGTAACAATATTACTTTGGGTCTATTGACTGAAAACAGTACAAAATGTAACAATATTACTTTGGGTCTATTGACTGAAAACACTAGTAGTTGGTTGTTCAAACATGCAATATGATAATAAAACAAAATGTAACAATATTTTATATGGTTTTCTTATTTTAGCAAGAAAAAATTTCACCAACTGCATTATATTAACAGTCTTTAGAATATTTCTTAATTGAGAAAATTTCACAAGACTCATTTACCAAAATCAAATCAAAATAAAAATAAAAGAAAAAGGTCATTTTATTTTCACTCCCTATAAATACCACCACTCATAAAATTGTTGTTGTATCATTTTCATCTTTATTACTCTAAAGGTATAGTTATAATAATTATATTATTTTTATTGTTGTTTTTATTTGGTGTCTCATTTTTCTCTTTGTTTATCTTAATTATTTATGTTTTTTTTTTTTAAGTTTTGTTTGAGAGTTTGGAAGAAAAGAAAAGAGAGGGAGAATTTTGAATAAAAACAGATTGAATAAAAAGAATAAAAAAATTTTGATTGAAAGAATTTTTTAAGATTTATTTTTATTCATAATATATAAAACTCTCAAATTTGATAATTAAACTCAAAATTTATGTTGAGGAGAGTTTTGAAGTGTTTAGACAAATTACTCAAATATAATTTTTATTATTATAGTATTTTAAAAATTAAAAATAAATTAATGATAAATATTATTACATTGTTTTCCATAAAAGATTGACGAATTTTCTACATTTAAAAAAAAAAAAAATTTTTGAAACTTCATCTTCGTCCAAACTCTCGAACAAAACCAAAATATTTCTTTAACTTTTTTATGGTCAAACATTTTTGTCTATCTTTAGTCGTTTAAACATTTTATTTGTCATTTATAATTTTTAATACACTTGTCTTAAAAAATATTCATGTAGAAAAATCAATTTAGCATATTTAGCCTCTTGTAAAAAATAAAATATAACACATCAATTTAGAAATATCAAATTTTTTTGACTAATTTATATTATACCAAATTTTAATTGTATATAAAAATTATTTTGTATATACAGTTCATTTTATATATTTATTTTAATTCTAACTATGTAATTGTTGCGTATCAGGTCGGAGGTTTAAAGCATTCAATCGAATTTATGGAGGTATTTTATCTCCTTATTTTTGTTTCATTTTATTATAATTATATTTCTCAATCACAATTAACAATATAATGTTTGATTTAGTTTGTTAACGAAACTATTTTTTTTAAGTGAAAAATTAAACAAAAAATATTTTGACTAATAATTTACTTCGGTTAAAAAGAACATAAGATAAAATAAAATTAACTAAAAAAAAAAACTAATTGTTAAATATTAATTGTTAAAAATGTACCGTTGAGACAATTTAATTGAAAATTAAAATCATAAACGTTAAATATTAAAGAGGAAATAAAAGTAAGTATAATAAATTAAAAAAAAAACTATACTATTTGTTTAGTAAATTATGGATAGAAAAAAATAAAGTTTAAATAAATAAAAATGTGAGAGGGTATATGAGCATTTTTATTTAGAATTTATGAATTAGAGTTTAGATGTACAAATTTATTAAGAAAAGTGTTGTAATAAAAAAATTGGAAGTGAAAATGTGAACGTGACTATATACATTATTTTTTGATAAAACAAAATTTTGAGTTTATAAAAGCATCAAAGTAAACTTATTTTGTAACCTTTTATTTAAAAATATATAGTTTTTATTTATCAAGCTTAATTACAAGCAAATCAAAACAATTTAGAAATTTATCTTTTTTTCTCTTAATTTTAATCCAATTATTTTAATTTAAAATCTATACATTTAATATTATTTAATATTTATTTACTAATTCAATTATTAATTTTTACTAGTTAATCTTTGAATAATATATCCTAACTTTTTTACTAATTAATTTTGTATAGGCTTAAGAAAATATAATAGTACCTTTTTAATAATAAAATACAAAATAATATTATTATAAAAATTTTATATTTTTGTTTGGGGACTCAAGCCTCCGATGCACTGATTGTGCATGCTTATGTGCTTAACCGATTTTTAAAAAAAATATACTTATAATATTTGATTAATTATTTTTATTTAATATTTCTCAATTAAAATTTAAATATGTTTATCATATTTCAAAATAATAAATTTTACTTTTTATAACAATATTTTAATTAAATTTTAGAAATTTTTTATATTGCTAAGTTTTAAAGAAAATTTTATTTTAATTATAAATTAAAAAAATTGTTTAATTATTGCAGGGAGATACATTTGATTGGAGAGATTTTGAAATTTTAAATCCTATAAGAAATCAAGGAAGTGGAAGTAAGTATTTAACATTTTTATTATATTTTTTATTTTTAATTATTATAATAATAATAATAATTTTTATAAAATATGTATTAGAGTGTTGTTATGCGTTTGCGGCTTGTGCCGCAATTGAAGCAATGCACCACAAAGATGACGGGGACCCCATAGTTCTCTCGCCACAAGATATTTACAACCATTTGGTTCGTGATAAAGCCACAAATGATCGTGGGGTATCAATTCCGAAAACTCTAGAATTTATTAGGGATTATGGGTGTGTTTTAGAGGAAACATGTCCATATAGAGAAACATATGAAGCTCCAGGGGAACATCAGGTAATTTTTTTATTCTCTTAATTTTTTGTGTCTCTTTCATAATAATTAAACTTTTATCGAAACTATTGTAGGTAGTATTAAGAATTGAGACAATTGTGCCTATACCGCTTATTGACATGGACTGGCATGTGAGACATGAAGGACCTGTCATGGTCATAATAGATTGGATAGATGAAATGGATGAATTGGGAAACGAGGTAAATAAATTTATATTTTATTTTACCAAAAACTAATTATAATATTTAGTTTAATTTGTTTTTAATATACTCACAGGATGTGATATACTGTGGACCAATTGATGAATCAGCTTTTAACGAAATTGAAAGTCATGCTGTCCTTATAGTAGGTTTTGGGCCCGATTATTGGATCGTTAGAAACTCACACGGAACTGAGTGGGGAAATAATGGTTATGCTAAGTTCACTCGTAAAATGGTTCATGGCAGATTCTTAATAAATAGTGGGTGGTTATGCAGAGGAATTGTATATAATGAAGATAATGATGAAAATAATGAAGATAATGAAAATGATGAAGAAAGTGACGAGGAAGATGAAGATGATGAAGAAAGTGATGAGGAAGAAGAAGAAGAAGAAGAAAATGATGAGAAAGATAATGAAGATGATGAAGAAAGTGATGAGGATGAGGAAGAAGAAGAAAGTGATGAGGAAGAAGAAGAAAGTGATTAAAAGACTCTAGTAGATATAGCTTTAGTAGATATAGTTTTATATAATTATGGTTGAATCTATTTATATTTATGTTAATATATGTACTGCACTCTTTTTTCCTTCTTCAAATTTATTCTGTTGAATATTTTTGATAGGTTTTTAATGAGGCAGGTTTATGTTCTCGAGTTTCAGTTTAACAAGACATTTCTTTTATTATAATTTTTAATATAATATTTTATTGGGAATTCAAAAAAATTATATTTTTATAAATCTGTTGACAATATATTTTAAGTTTTATTCTAAACTCTTTTATTTATCTTTGCACAAAATTGATCACTTGATAAAATTTTAAAATCATCCAAATGGATTATTAATTAGTAAATTATTTTTAATTTTATTAAAATAAAATTATTAAATAAAATATAAATATAAATACGACTGTTAAATCAAAGAATTACGTTATTTTGACACTTTTATATACTTACATCATATTTTACACCGGAATCTTTAACAAAGTTACACAAATTTATACAAAGACAAAATAAATTATTAAAAAAATAAAATATATACACAATATATACATAAATACGGTATTAGTGTTAAAAATAGTATCAATTTATTATTTTAATAAATCTAAATATCTAACGGCCTCACTTTTCCAAATCCTAATTAATAGTAGAAATAATGAATGATTAGTGGTGACGTAATCATAACTCTTTAAAAACTAATAAAATTCATTAGCACTAGTAGCAAAGAATTTTGGTCATTTATATAGAAAATGATATTTTGACATTCAAATTTAGATGTCAAAAAAGTGTTTAGTATAAATTTTAGATGTTGTAGTGTATTATTGGAATTCGTGTAAGTGTATAAAATAAAAAAATAGGAGAGAGATAGAGACATTGGTATACAATGTCATATACCGCGTCAAATATTGAATGTTCAAATAACACTACTCTTATATATATAAACAAATGCAAATTGGACTTGTTACTAAAAATGATCAACTCATACTTTTTAGGAAACTATTTATGAAGATTATTTTTATTTTTATGGAGAATATTCTGCATAGATTTTTCAGCTGAAAATTAGAGTTATTTGAAGAATGCAAGTCAGTCCAAGTCCAGTTACAGAAGCTTATTTAAGGAGTCGTTTAAGACCTAGTTTTTAAGCAGAGTTTTTTATTGTAAAACCTTACATAAAAAATAAAGGTTTAAGGTTGGTAGTTCCTTAGGTTCTCCATTTGTTTTGCTTGTACGTCCTCATGTATCTCTGATACATTTGAGTTGACTGATTGTTGCTTATTTATCAAACTATTATTCTCACTCAATGCCCGTAGCTATGAGTTGAGTATTGTTCTTGGGCGAAGCTTTTAAGCAAGACGGAGTTTTTTTTTTTGGAAGTGTGATCATCTTGTTTCTTTGTTCAAGTTGTTGTGACTGTGACTTGTTGATAGGCAACCTCTATGGCTGGGATATGTCTTTTACCACTGTAGTAATTGTAAGAGGGATGACTATTTCCATGACTTAGGAGGAGGTGTTGAACAAGTAACCAAGAAGATTCTTGAATTAGCTAGAGTCATGCTTCATTCTAAGAGTTTACCTTTGTACTTTTGGGCAGAAGCTATGAACACTGCATGTTATGTCCATAATAGAGTCTCTCTAACAAGAAATGCTTCAACTACTCCTTATGAGCTATGGAAAAGAATGAAGTCTAAAGTCAATTACTTTCATGGCTTTGGAAGTAAATGTTACTACTAGACTAACAAAGGTAAGAAGGGCAAGAAAAAGAACATTAGAGATGAAGGAATTTTTATGGGATACTCCTTGAAAAGAAGGACTTATAGATTTTTCAACTACATAACTGACATGTCTTCGGAACCTATCAATATAATAATAGATTAGTAAATTACTGAAGAAAAGGAGGATGTCAGAGAATATGTTGAAACTTTCTATGTGCAAACTGATGAAGCACTAGGAGAGGGAACTTGTGAATTCATAAACTCTAAACCAGAGAATGCTCAATCCAGTTCAAGTCTGTCTACTAAGGAGCAGATATAACAAACCAGGAAGATGATTGTAGGTCACCTTGATAAAGGTAACATCACTAAACTTAAACAAAATATATCAGATACTGATGAATGTGTTGCCTTGAGGAAAACAGGTGGAAGGTATTCTGAATTGATTTTGAAGAGGTATAATGACAAGAGGATGTGTTGTACCCCAATTTTCCCCCCTAAGATTCTCTCATGCTTCATACAATTGCATTGCACAAAGATCAAAAATTGGTTCTCTTCTCTCTCTCTCTCTCTCTCTATTCTTTAGGGTTTGCCCTTTGGGAGATCACCAAGCACTTTGTGGAAGTGATTCTTGCTTGTGTGTGATGATTGATATTTGACTAACCATGATGTATATACTTTGATCTCTAAATATTGTAGGTGAATGGTGCACAAGTTCCTCAGGGAGCTGATAGGTCCATGAGTTTATTTCCATGCCTTCTCTCATTAATTCTCAAGATTTTGAAAGTATTGTCTCTCATTGAAGACTTCTCTTATCATCAACCATGCTCTCTTATCTTGAATGTATGCTTCATGCTTGAAAGAGATCATCAAATTCAAAGAATTCTCCATCCTATGGCCATCTCTCTTGAAACTAGGGTTTTGGACTTCTGAGGACCATATCTTGATGTTTGTGTAAAGTTTGTGGATGAATTCAAAGCCATTTGATTCTTAAGAGGACTTCCAATTGAATATGCTTGGATCCAAGAAGTTTAATTGATGAAAAGATTATTTTATAAGTCTATGATTGCCCAAACTCTAGATTGATGCTTTATCTATCTTGTATGACTTCAAAGGATCATAACTTGGCCATCTCTTGTCTAATTGAGCTCATTTTTATTTCACAATGAACCTAAGGATTTTTCATACAACTTAGTTCAATTGGTGAAAAAATAAAATGCTTGGAAACTTGCCTATGAGGTCAAAAGAACACAAGTCCTTGATGAATTCCTCAACTTTTGGTCTATCAACTTCAAATGAACATATCTCGATCATCATTTATCATTTTGAGGTCATTCTTTTTGCACAACAATCTTGAATATGTGAACCTTATCTTCATATAAGCCTTGAAGATTGGAAGTGTTTGAAAGTTGCTTGAAGAAGTCAAAAGATTATAGGTCATTTCACAAATTTTCATCAAATTCACAAGATCATAACTTTCTCAATTTTTGGAATTTTTGAGTGATTCTTTTTGCCAAATGTTCCTTGATAGGTCTACTTCATATAATCTTTGAAAATCAAGAGCAAATTTTGAGTGGAAGGGTAAGTTTGAAGAAGAAACATTATAGGTCATTTTTAGAAAGTGGCATGCTTGACGAAGGCCTAGCCAGAAAAATCAATGATTTTGCCAGAATCCTAAAGGCTCAATCTATCACTCAAGCATCCATTTGATTTTATTCTTTTTGCATTGTGTTCTACTCTTTGAATACTTCATTTGACTCAAAAAAAAATCAAGAAACGCACGAGAGAATTAGATTCGGCCTCAATTTAAAGTTTGAGCCAAAACCTGTTTTAAACTCATCATCAGTTTGTGCATTTGCGCGCGTGTAACTTGATTTTAAGCCAAATTAAGCCTTGCTTTCGTGACTAATTGTGATTAGGAACTTCCCAAGATTAATTAGCACATTAAAACACAAAGAATGATTGAGTTTTGATGCACGTGAAGTCACACTTTTTTTCATGAACACGGGTGCGCACGATTTCGCTCTAAATTGCATCATTCACCCTCCCTTTTGATTCCATTCACTTCTCCTATAAATAAGGGACACATTCCACTCATTTCCTCAAGCTGTGAGAGCGATAAAATCACTGTCAAACTCACACCAAACCTCACATTTATGAGATTTCATTTTCACTTTTAGACCACTTCTAGTTTGAAATTAACCCTTGATTCTTCTTCCTTGAGCCTCACTGAAGCTAACAGAACAAGAATCGTGCCTTGAAGCCTCCTTAATCGTGATATCCAAGTCCAGTTTCATAGCTCTCAAAGTGAACTTCGTTCAGGTAGAAATCTCCATTAAATCTTGCAAAATAAAACATCATTGCATTCTCCTCATCTCCCTGATCCTTGTGATCTTCACCATTTGCATTTTCATTGAGAATTGACTGAGAATTTCTAAAAATAAGTGCTCGCTATTATTCTGATTTTTCTCAAATTGCTCTTTGTACAGGTGAAATAAATTATTCACGAGGGTACCATTAGAATCGTCTTGAAGAGACGAAGCGAATGGTACTGGTATGAGGAGTTTATTTCACAGTTTTGGAAGCTTGGTTTTGAGAGTGACTGGAGGTTGAAGACGATGACATGTCTCGTCTCAACCAATGACAATTCTCCATGCATTTTTTTAAATTTCTGAAATAAGTGATCACGTGTGATATTTCAGGAGGTCCATGATATGCACAGCGCGCCATGTCCATTGAATGTGATTACTAACGCGTTTTGACATTATCTGATGGTCCACATTATTTTGTTTTAATTTTAATTTTAAATGTTGGTCCAGTGAAAACAAAGGAGGTCCATATCAAGCACAGCGTGTCTGATCCATTGAATTAGCTTACTAACGCGTTTTGATTATGATAAAATGGTCCACATTTTTCTGCTTTTATTTTATTTTCTGATTTTATATTTTAAATGTTTTAAACTTCAAAAAATCATATAAAATTCATTTCTAGCCCAAAAATTATGAAAAATTCACAAAAATATTTTGAAATATTATCTTTCTGAATTTTATTTTTTCATAATTTTATTTTCAGATTTGATATTTTTATGAATTTTTCTCTTTTATTTGATGTTTATAATTATTTTAAAATACTTTTTGACATTTAAAAATTCTGAAAAAAATTATGGAAGGATCCAATGGTCATTTGGCAAATATTAATGACCTTATTTTATTTTTATTTCTGATTTAACTATTTTTTTCTATTTTTGGTTTGTTTCATCATTTTCTTTTTTATTTTAAAAATAGTTTTTGACTTAGAAAAATTCTAAAAATTTTGTCAATACTTGTTGACCTCTGTTTGACTTTGCGTAATTTTCTTGGAATTTTATTTTGTTGAAAAATACTATTTATGTATTTCATCAATAAAGTCCAATTAAATAACCTAATTTCAAATTTACTTTTAATTCTTTTACTAGATTTTTATTTTCAATTTATTTTGCTGACTTTTGAATTTAATTTGGAGTCACAAATTTCCTCAACATCAATGTAATTTGGGTGTTGATAGGTCTCTTGACTAAATCCACCAAGAAAGTTGATTGATCTTGACGAAGTTAGACTGAATAAAATTCATCTGATGCAAAATAAATTTGGAACTTATTTCTTCTTCTCCATCTTAATTTTATTTTGTCCCGATTCAAAAAAGTGATTAATTGGTGGCATGAGCTTTAATGTTCTAACATAAGCCCCAAAAGATGACTTGAGCCTTGATCTTGGTTCAACACATGTGGCGCTTGTCGTGTGGTCGCGTTGATTTCTAATCAAGCTTCTGGCAAGTTTCCAGAGACTTGTACCAGCACATAGATGATGAAGCGGATGAGTCCTATATGGAATTCCATTAATGACGAGTATACGCAGTGACATTGCCTACGTGGCGACACGGCCCCGTCAATCATCAATACACACATGTGAGGGATACACAGTTCAACATAGTACAAAACTCCATCTTGATAACACGAGCCTATCGGGTGAAAGCCTAGTAGTGTAGCCTAGGTGGCACCACTAGAGGTGAGTTAAAACTGAGGTATCGCCTAAGTGGCATCTCCTCCCTATGATACCAAGCACACAATGTTATTAACTGTTGGTGGAACGCCACTAGAAGACCCACACAAGCGTATCACAATGGTACCTCAGATGTGTATGATGTAGCGATAACACCGATGAGATCACACAGAACATTGCAAAGGTACAATGCATATAGCAGTAATAAGTGATTTACTATCTATTATTCAAGTCTACTTCGATTCAAGCATATGTCAAACACAATCACATCAATCCACATAGGCAAACACATCCGAAAGTTCAACCATAATGAACGATAATCATACAAATGATCATATCATAGCATTTATCATACAATGTGATTTCATAGTGTTACACATATTCGACATACATACCTATAATGTATGAAATCAAGCATCTCCAATATTCTATGTTTTGATGAAGACAAAATGCATGTGTATCAAAGAAGGATGAGCAAAAGATCAAGAAGGATATGAATGAAGATTTCACTTTTTTAAAACTAACTTTGATTGGTTAATCTTCATGATTTATGGTACAAGTTTTAAATTCATGCCTTAGTATATTTTGGTGCTAAAAAATTACATCTCCTTTCATACATATGCATAAATATTTGTTAAAACTCATTGGCATTGGTTCCACTATTTTTATAAAGTTTTTAGAAATTTTTCTTCGAGTGTAACCGGTTACTTAAGAATGGTAACCGATTACATCAACTTTTATAGAACCTGGTTTAACGTTTTTGGAAAACACTCGGTGAAGTAACCGGTTACTTCAACAAGGTAACCATTTACCTGAACAAGGTAACCAATTACTTGAACAATTTTTTCAAAATATTGTTAATGTTAAAGCAATGTAACTAGTTACCTCAATGAAGTAACTGGTTACCTCACTGAAGCAGTTCCGTATTTATGTGGAGAATGATTTAAATAAATTTGGTTTTGTATCCTTTGATCATGACATCTTTTCATCATTTAATACACATTCAAAGAGGTATTAAGATCATTTCATCATTAAGTACCTAATTCACCCCCTCTTAGGCGCAATCTGAACTTACAATTGGCATCAGACCAAGTTATATGTAACATGTTCCTAAAGATCCAGAATGGCTTCCGCAAATCAAAATCTGATTTTCAAAGATGGTGGAAGCAATAACGAACCTCCATTGTTTTATGGTGAATACTTTGTTTTTTGGAAATTCGTATGAAGGCACATCTAGAGTCTCAAGAAAAAAAAGTTTGGAAAGCCGTTGTAAATGGTCCTTTTGTACCAACATGTGTTGTTAACGATGTTGGTACTCTGAAGCCCGAAGATTCATGGAATAAAGATGATGAAGAAAAAAATTCTTTATGATAAGAAAGCAATTAATCTTCTTCAAGGTGCTCTTAGCATGGATGAATTCTTTCGAGTCTCGGCATGTACAACGGCAAAACAAAAATGGGATACCTAGTAGAAACCCATGAAGGAAAGGTTGAAGTTAAATGATCAAGATTAAATACTTTAGGTCAAGAGTACAAGTTATTCAGAATGGAGCTCAGAGAATCATTCCTTAATTTGCAGAAAAGATTTGTATATTTGACAAATCACTTGAAAGCACTTGGTAAGACTATAACTAATGATGAATTGAATCTTAAAGTGATTAGATCTTTAACCAGAGAATGACAACCAAAAGTGAGGTAATATCCGAAAAGAAGAGCCTATCAAATATGACTTTTGCAACATTATACGGGAAACTTCAAGAATATGAAACAAAACTTGGAAGGCTTGAAAAACATAAGAATCAAGATAAAATTTCCAAAGGCATCACTTTGAAAGTTGATTCAAAAGAAAGACAAGATAAAGATGCATCGGAGGAAGGTGACAACTTCATGCTTATTGTAAAAAGGCTTGGTAATTTCTTTGGTAACAATGAAAAATCTTCTTCTTATGCAAAAATAAAGAAACATTTTAGGAAAAGAGAGACTTCCACTTCAACACAAGATGTTACTTGTTATGAATGTGGTAAGCAAGATCACATTAAGCCAGATTGTTCGAACCTCTCCAGTAAAGGTAGCTTCAAAGGCAAAAAGGAGTTTAAGAATAAAAATAAAGCATATGTTGCATGGGAAGACAATGAGATAAGTTCTTCATCTGATTCAGATATTGACGAAAGTGCAAATCTAGCATTGATGACTTCACACCATTCCGATGGTGAAGATAATGAGGTTAGTAATAAATTGTATCTTTATGATAATGATGCACTAGGTGCCATAGATGAACTCTTAAATGAATGTACAATTCTGTACAAAACTATTTCATCTCAAAAGAAACATATTTCATCTTTAGAAGAAAAAGTTGATAAAATGGAGAATGATTACAAGGATGAAAAACAAAAAATTATTAATGAACAAAAACAAAATTTTGAATGCAATAATTGTGAATCACCTTATTTCCAAATTTTTCAATTAAAAAGAGTCCTTGAAAGATATAAAAAATGACAAGTTGGATTGGAAAATGTTCTTAGCAAACAAAGTTATCGTAAATATAAAAGTGGACTTGGTTATTCAAAGTTTTCAAAACCAAGTCCCAACAAAACTATCTTTGTTAAGTATAGTAACCAACCAATCCAAGAGAAAGTGAACAAGCCTAAAGTAGTTCATCATCATCGTAATAAGAAAAGATTTGTTAAAATAAATCTTGTCCTCCTAGATATAGAAGTAATTTTAGATCTACTTACTTTTATTGTGGTAATATAGGCCATACAACTAATTCTTGCTATGTTAGAAAATTTAGTGTAGAAAGTGGGCATTATATGCGGGTAAACAAAGGTACTAATTATGAAGGATCCAAAGCAATTCGGGTACCTGACAAAACCTAATTTGTTTTGTAGGAATGCTTGAAAACCACTTTAAATATATGGTATCTTGATAGTGGTTGTTCCAAGCATATGATGAGAGACGTAAACCAATTTTCAAATCTAGTGCTAAAGGCCAAGGGTTTTGTAAATTATGGAGACAATAATAAGGGAAAAATTCTTGGTAGTGGCAAAGTTGGTGCGCCACCTTTTACATTCATTGAAGATGTTCTTTATGTCGATGAAGTAAAGCATAATCTTATAAGTATAAGTCAACTTTGTGACAAAGGATTCAAGATCAACTTCACCAAAGATGAATGCTTGATTTTAAATGAAGTCACCAATGAGGTAAAACTCAAAGGTAAAAGAATTGACAATATCTTTATGATTGCTTTTGATGATTTACTTTGAAAGTAAAATGTCTTATAGTAAACAATAATGAATCATGGTTATGGCATAAAAGAGCAGCCCATATACATATGGATCATTTAAATAAATTAACCAAACATGATCTTTTTATTGGATTACCAAAGATAAAGTTTGTCAAAGATAAATTTTGTGATGCTTGTCAAAAGGGAAAACAAACCAAATCAACTTTCAAATCAAAGATTGTGGTTTCAACAATAAGACCACTTCAATTGTGCATATAGACTTATTCGTTTCATCAAGAACAATGATCTTCAGAGGTAATGTGTATGTTTTAGTTATTGTTGATTATTTTTCTAGATATTATTGGACTTGTTCCTTGTGCAGAAAAGTGATGCTTTCAAAGCTCTTAAGAAGTATGAAAAGAAAATTCAAAATGAAAAGTCATTAAAGATTGTATCCATAAGAAGTGACCACGGTGGAGAATTCTAAAATGCATAGTTTGAATAATTTTGTGAAGAACATGGTATCTCACATAGTTTTTCAGCACCAATGACTCTATAACAAAATGGAGTAGTTGAAAGAAAGAATTAATTTCAGTGGAACTTGCAAGAATAATACTTAGTGATGCAAATCTACCAAAATATTTTTTGGAGGATGTGGTTAGTATGGTATGGTATTTGAGAAACCGAGTTATCATTATACATATCTTGAGAAAGACTCCATATTAACTCTTCAAAGGAAGAAAGCCAAAAATTGGCCACTTTCATATATTTTGGTGCAAGTGCTTTGTCTTCAACAATGACAAAGACAACCTCGGTAAGTTTGACGAGAAATCCGACAAAGGTATATTTCTTGTTTATTCTCTTTATAGTAAAGCTTATAGAATATATAATAAAGGAACTTTAACTATTGAAGAATCTATGCATGTTTCTTTTGACGAAACTAACACCTCTAAGGAGGACATAGTTGTTTGTGATGATTATGATGATATATTAGAAGTTCCTCAAGAGAATACTTCCAAATATATAAATAAGGATCAATTGAAACAACAATAAGGAGTTTCACAACAAGATACAAATTATAGTGATCTTCCTCAAGAATGGAAAATCCATCTTGATCATCCTACTGACAAAGTAATTGGTGATATAATCAAAGGAGCTTCAACAAGACTAAATCTCAAATATGCTTGCTTGAAAATGACGTTTGCATCTCAAATTGAACCTTCCAAATTTTATGAAGCCTTAGGATACGACCAATGGATAATTTCTATGCAAGAAAAATTAAACCAATTTGAAAGGAATCAAGTTTGGGAACTTTTCCCTAAGCCAAGCAATAAACACATCATAGGAACAAGATGGGTGTTTAAAAACAAACTTGACGAAAACGGTATAATATTTTGAAACAAAGCAAGGTTGGTGGCTTATGGTTATCAAGAAGAAGGAATTGATTTTGAAAAAACTTTCGCTTCGGTTGCAAGGTTAGAAGCTATTCATCTTTTAGTTGCTTATGCTTGTTCATTAAATTTTTAGCTTTTTCAAATGGACTTTGAAAGAGCATTCTTGAATGGCTACATCAATGAATAAGTCTATGTCAAACAAACCCCGAGATTTTAAGACTTCAATAATCCTTCACATGTCTTTAAGTTGAGAAAAGTTCTTTATTGCTTGAAGCAAGCACCAAAAGCGTGGTTTGATAGAGTTAGTAGTAATTTTCTATGCGAAAAAGGATTCGAAAAAGGTAAAGTTGAAAAGACTTTGTTCATTAATAATATCAAAGGTAGCACTTTATTGGTTCAAGTCTATGTTGACGATATCATCTTTAGCTCAACAAACAAAGAAATGTGTGAAGAATTTTCATTGATGATGCAAGAAGAATTTGATATGTCCATGATGGGTAAGATGAACTATTTTATTGGGTTTCAAATTAAGCAACTAAAATATAGAATCTTCATAAACCAATCCAAGTACTACAAAGAATTATTGAAAAAGTTTGATATGGATAGTTGTAAAGCTCATTCAAGCCTCATTCATCGTTACTCGTCAACTTTATCAGTTAGTGACCGAATGCTCCATTACTTGATTTCTTATATTTTGTTGCCTAAACACTCTAATCACTATAAAATTAGTGACCTTGATTTATAATTATTTATGCTTTTAAGAACAACATTAAGGTCAATTGGGCATTTTTTATTGTCTATAATATCGCACACCAATGAAAACTCAAAGGTGGATTTCCATATGCTCTTCCTGTTACTAAATTTTTGGAATATTGTGAGGTTGATTTGAAGAGGGAACCAAAACTTGAAATTAAGGTTAAATCTTTGTAGGTAAGTGTTAAAGAGACTAACAAGAATATGTGAATTTTTCAAGATAACGATGGTATCTGCAAACATATTGAGCAAGCACATCCAAATCTGAATCTGGCTCCGGATCAATATCCTATTCTTAAATGTGGCTATACAAATGAGTTTCTCTATCATTCCATGCGTTCCATGGAAGACCGGGTTAATACCCGCATGCACAACCTCTCCATAACAATCCTTAATGAAATTCAAAATTCTCATCACAACCAAGGAGAGAATGTGGGAGAGGAAATGGATGAAGAAGAATACTAAAGGCTTTTTATGTTACGTTGCTTTATCTTTAAATTTTCTATGTTGCTTTCTCTTATGTGTTGTAAGACAATGGTTCCATCATGCTTGCTATGTTTAGACAATGTTTAATTTTGTCATGCTTTGTGATGTTTAAGAATTAAGTGGTTTAAGTATTGTGTTATATTATGTATTTGTTCTGTTGTGATGTTAATTTGTTGCATCTTATGAAAATGTTCAAAAAACAATTCTTCCCCCCATCCTTTTTGATAATAACAAAGGGGGACAAGAAGCATGTGTATGTGCTTGTATTTTGCTTGTGTCCAAATTTGTGCAGCCATAAAAGTGACTGTGTCAAACTCACTCCATGTATCGAGAAGAGCATTGATTTAGGGGGAGTCATCAACATAGGGGGAGCATGCACATTAGGAAAATTCAAGAAATCCAAAGTCACTCACACTTCTCAAAAATTTTGTAGGTTGTCATCATCAAAAAGGGGGAGAATATGAAACTAAGCTTCTCCACTATTCTATGTGAAGCAACTCGATTTTCAAAAATCATTTAAATTTCAAAAACTAGTGAAATCGCCACATAATTTTATTTGTTCCAAAAGGAACGGGAAAATATAGATAAAAACCCAAAGATGCGGATAAGGCGGTCTATGACCAAAAACATGGAATCAGGAGTCGGTTATGTAAGAGGAAGGTATTAGCACCTCTTACATCCATCGTACTCGATGGGACCCGTTTAGTTCTACGTGTTTGTGTGTGTGTTTATTGCTAAGTTATAAATACCAAAAGAAAAAGAATTTGTTTATTATTATTTTGAGTTTGGCACGGTTTCAGAACCGTGTGCCTACGTATTCCCTAGTGCAATGGGAAAGTCAAAACTCCGTAGTTCCTCTTAAAAAGGTTTTAAATTGGTTGTGTTGATTTTATAAGAAAAATCATGCATTAGACATTTCAAATGCTTTGAAATTGGAATTGTTTAGTTTGTTTGAAAATCTTAAGTCTTCGTTCGTGTTTGAAATGACTATTGCACACTCTTTGTAAGAAAAGAGTTTGATGATCGCGTATGAGCGATAAAAGGATTTTGATCGCGTATGAGAGATAAAAGAATTTGAATGAGTTGAGTTTATTTTAAGTTGTGGATGACAAGTATTGAAACATTAGGCTATCATCTAATGATTCAAGTACTCGAAATTGGCGAGCAAGTTCAACCAATCGTCTCTCATCCAAAATCTTTATTATGAAAACGGTGAAGTGAAACAAAGTTCACGATTATTAAGTATGCGAATAAAAGTATTTAAGTCATTAGGCTATCATCTAACGACCCAAATACTTTAAATTCAATTAAACCGCCGGGCTATCATCCAATAATTTAATTGAATGTCGCAACACTAAGTTTTTTATTAAAACATGAGTAGAAGTTTTTTAACTTATTAGGCTATCACCTAACAACCTAAAAAACTTCAAATTTGTTTAAACCATTAGGCTAACATCTAACGGTTTAAACAAACTCCATCTAAGTTTATTAAGAAACATTTTGAAAGAAAACAACTCGACATTGGATCGAGGTTAAGAATTTTTAATTATGAAAGCATTCTGAGATACGTGCTGAGATGAAATGTGGAATCGGGTTATGATTAATCAAGTATATGGACTTGATTAACCTCGTGAGGATAGGTGCTCCTATCCCTAACCATGAGACCCTGGTGCATGGAAAGTTGGTATATAGACCAATATCATTTTCGGGTTATGATTGATTAAAGCAACAAGGGCTTTAATTAACCTCGTGAGGACGTGAGGATGGCCATGCCCATCCCCAACTATGAGACCCTTTAGGAAATCAGCATATGAGCCAATCGAAACAGAATCGGATTAATTTTAACATTCAGTTGTGTGTGAAGTGTACAATGGTGAATAAATGCTAAATAAACAGATAATCATCACACAATACAATCGGAAATTTAAATAATTATTAGAAACGATTTTTCTGTTTGATGGAAAATTGACTAATAGTTTAATCGATAAGTCATCAAATAGAAACTATCAGAGCTAATTATTACTTAGTACATCGCACAAAAATATCATTTACGTAAGAATAAATTAATTGAAAAGATGAAAGTTTAGAGTTAGCCTGTATGAAGCAAGTCTGAGCGGTGCGAAAAGAAATCCAGAGATAACACTCTTGAGCCCAAATAAAGGGCCCAATGAGCCTTCAAAAAATCCCATGTGGAGTATCAGAGGATGATGCATCGTTGATCAGAAAATCGAAAACTCGAGGCAAACGGGAAGCAAGATGGTACGGATATATCATGAAGACAACATAGTATAAGTAAATAAAAGAAAAGAAAATACTAAAAAAATTCCTAACTAGAGATGGTGACAAATGTCACCACCAAGCAAAACCTGATCTAATTATTTAATTATTATTATTATCATTATATTTTTCCCTTTTTTAAAAAAAAATGGTATATTAGTCACTGTTTTATTAACTAATAAAATAATAATAATAATAGATAAATAATATTAATATTAAGCTAATCCTAATATTATTAACAAAAACAAAAATTAGAAAGAAACAACACTCATCTGCCTCCTCTCTCTCACAATACATGTGTTTCTCATCTTCTTCCTCTCATCCTCACGCGTTCTCACGGTTGACCCAGAAACCCCATGGATTCTTGGATTCTCGTCGTTCTCTCTCGTTCCTCACTGGTCCCTCATCGTTCTCTCACTCGATTGTTTTGACAGAAACCTTCATTTTTCTCTCTCAATCGCCTTCGGATGGAACCCTAACCTCTCTCGATTTTGTATGTTGTTTGGCTTATCTCTTTCATTTTCTGATGTTTTCTAACACTTGATGATGTTGATTTTGCAGATGTATAATAAATTTTGGCGGAAAATCCAAGGGGTTTCTGAAACCCTAGACTTCCGACATGATTTCGGCAAAGGTGAAGGTACCTGAACCTTGGAGATGCGTTTGGAATGGCTTTTGAGTTGTACTTCGGGTGAGATCGTTCCTTGCTTTATGTATTTTCCTCTCTTCTTTCTCTATTCAGAAACTTGATTTCTGAAACAAAAGATTCTGAAGGGTTTGTGTTGGGGGAAATGATGAATGCGTTGGGGTTTTGTGTTATTGTTTTCTGGGTTGCTGGTTATACTTGGTCTCTTAGAACAGATACCATTTGGTCTTTGCTATGTTTTTTTTGAATGTTAGAACAGGTATTGGTATTTTCTGTGAACAGAGATTGCTTGGTCTTTGGTTTTTCTTTTGAACAAATATTGCTTGGTCTTTTGGTCTTGGTTATGGTTTGTTTTGTAGAACAGATGTTATGTTTGTATCTTGGTGTTCTGGTATATTTTTCTGTTGTTTTTGAATTATGGTTGGAACTTGTCTTTTGAACAGATTATCCTTGGTCCTTTTGCTATCTTCTGATCAGATATTATGCTTGTCCCTTTGGTTATCTTTGAACAGATACTATGTTATTTTCCTCATTGATTTCTGATCTCTTTGTTCTCACTGAAAAGGCTGTGTGTTGCTTATTGGGAAATTTGCTCTGTTATGTTGCTATCTGTTACTTTTTACCCTTGGCGGAAAAAAAACTCCTTGGAACTATCAGTTTGGGATTTTTTTTGATATTATCCCTTTGAATTTGCTTCTGCTCATTATAGTTTTGTTCTTAGCATCAAATCTTGGAACTAGCATTTGCATCTTTGATACCAACCCTGCTGATGCTACCTTTTATTGCCATTTTGAATCATAATGCTGCTATGTTTTCCAAATAACTTTGCTACCTTGACATATCTGGCTTTCTGCTACCAGTTCTGCTAGTTGCTTGCTGCTGTGGGTTAAATATTTTTCACTTTTTGCTGATAACCATGGCCTGTTGGGTAAAATGTTGTCCCTCTCCCTTGCTGCCTGTTCTGGTTGCTGATATTATATTAACTTTACATTTGGGCTGAACTTATTTTGGAAGTGTGATACTGTTGGGCTGGATTCTTTTGATTGCTTTTGAAAAACATGATGTTTTTTCTGATTTTCCACTTCACACCTCTTTTTGTGAACCAAAAACAAAGGTTGTTGTGATTTGCAATAGAGGTTGTGGCCGATGAAGGAACTTTTTAGTTCTGAGGCTCTGGTTGCTTTGAACACAATTAACCTTTTAAAACCTGATTCCCTAACACAACCCTCATGATGAGTCTGAAAAAGCAAAGTTCTTTTAATTTATGTTGATGCTCAATTATAGTTACTAATCATGTTTTCTTTTGTTGTTTACATGTAACGATGTGATGAAGACAGCGACGATAAGAGGACAGCCTGGATGTGAAGAATGGCTCGGAGGAAGACAACGATTCACTCGAACCAAAAAACAAACCTTAGAAACTTGTAGCAGTAGAATTAGGACATCTTTGTAATTTTGTAACCTTGTAACTCACATTTGTAATTGAATTTCAATGAAATAAATTGTTTTTTCTTTTCAAAATCAAGCTTGTAATTCCGAAGGCATTGTAATCTTGTAAATATTTAAATAAATAAATACAACTTGAATACCATTCGCATAGCATTTCAATTGAACGAACATTGCACGAAAATAATCCCAACTTGAGTACTTTTGCTTGAAACAAACAGAGCGAGTGATATACTCAATGCGAATTGAATAATTACATGTAACTATTGTTTCTCTGCTAATGAATTCAAAATCCAAGAACAACATCCTTCCCTCCGTTGGACTTAAATCCCCCAAGAAACAAAGAATCCCTTTTAAAATTTAAATTCCAAAATAAATAATAATTATTATTATTTTTGAATTCAAATTCCAAAAAACAAATAATTCTTTTCGGACCAATAATTCCAAACAATTCCTTTTGAACCAATAATTCGAAACCTCTTGAATTTTGAAAAAATTGAATCAGTAACAAAACCAAACTTTCCTTCGAAATCCAACACAATTTTTTCACGAAAATTTCCCCAGTAGAAACTCCTCTGAAGCCACCATGAATGTACGTCTATGATTAGAACAAACAACAAACAAATGAGGTGAAACAAAGGGGAAAATTTTGGGGTGCGATACTATGTTTTGATGAAGAAAAAATGCATGTGTATCAAAGAAGGATGAGTAAAAGATCAAGAAGGCTATGGATCAAGACTGTACTTTTAAAGACTAGCTTTGATTGGTTAATCTTCATAATTTATGATACAAGTTTTCAATTAATGCCTTAGTATATTTTAGTGCTAAAAAATTACATCTCTTTTCATACATACGCATAAATATTTGTTAAAACTCATTGGCATTGGTTAGACTATTTTTCTAAAGTATTTAGAAATTTTTCTTCCAGTGTACCCGGTTACTTGAGAATAGTAACCGGTTACATCAACTTTGACAGAACCTGGTTTTAAATTTTTTGGCAAACACCCAGTGAAGTAACCTGGTACTTCAACAAGGTAACCGGTTACATGAACAAATGTTTTGAAATATTGTTAACATTAAATCAATGTAACAAGTTACCTCAATGAAGTAACTGGTTACCTCACTGAACCAGTGCCATATTTATTTGGAAAATGAGTTAAATGAATTTGGTTTTTCATCCTTTTCTCATGACATCTTTTCATCATTTCATACACATTCAAAGAGGTATTAAGATGTTATAAATACTCTACTTTTCAGATTTAATTTCTCCCATCTTTCATTGCAATTTCAAATCATTCACTCTCTAAATTTCAAACAAGTGTTCTTGATATCAAAAATTTCATTGAAATTTTTCTGCACATTTTATGAAACTTATCTAGAAAATTTCTGCATCATACACATTCTCTTGAGCACTTGTATACTATTGAGAATTTCTTACTTGAAAGGGAAGATCAATTAAGTGATTGATACATCGTCTATATCCTTCTAAACTCTTATAAAAATTCAAATATACTTTGTGTAACCTTGATGTCCAGGATTGCTGGAATCAAGAGAAATCACTTTGATAGGATTGTTCTCTTAGTGGACTTAGTGAAAAATCCTAGAGGATTTTTCTTGGCGGTTTTTGGTTTTGGTCATGTACAAGTCCAAACAATAATGACATCTCTTTCGTGTTGAAAGGGGACTGGAGTACTCTCGGAGTGTGAGGGGAACCAGGATACAACCTCGTGTTCTTTATTTTTCTGCATTTTACTATTTTCATACACTCATCATAAACATGAAAAATAATCCAATTATCACTAAAAGCCGATAAAAAATTTGAAATACCTAATTTACCCCTTCTTAGGCGCAATCTTAACTTACACAATGATCATAGCATGGCATCATACAATACATAGAATCAGTCACATAGACATTTGTTATACTGACAAAGAGTCTTCTGATCTCCAACACGGATGGAAACTATATTCAAGGGGAAAACATAATGTTCTGCATAAGCATGTTTGCTAAGAAAACCTACAACAAGTCCTCGCATAGGGAACCAATAGAGAACAAAGTCAGAAACTTCAACATGTTTTGGAAAGGGATGTTTTCTAAGCAAACTAGCAACGAGGTACCAATTTTCTAAGCGAAGTTCCATCAAATAAGTATTTTCTTTCTTTTCTCCAGCCCCAGAGTGTCGCTACGCGAACTCTACTGCGAAGGGTACTTTCACTAAGCGAAGATTGCTTCACAAAGCTTCTTGCCATCTTCATACCATCGCTAAGTGAACTATAGTTCGCTAAGCGAAATTCTCTGCATTCAGAGAAACAAAAATGTCAGTAAACACGATTTTGGGTTCCAAACCCCAAAATATCCACATGCATCCAACAACAAATGAAATACATGTCATGGGAGAGATTCATGTATAAGTGTTAAACCCCAAAATTTTCCCTCCTACTTCTCAAAACAATTCACATATCCATACTCAAGGATTCACAAGGGTTGACCAGACAATTGCTCATATGATTGAAAATCAGCTGCATTGGACAAAAAGTCAACTGTGGTCAACATACAGTCAAACTTTATAATTTTTGGTCAACACCAATATTTTGAAGTAACATTCATCATTTGATCAAGCGTTGATCATGATTCATCAAGAAAAGTCAAGATCTGATCAAAAGTCAAAGTTTCTAAATTAGGGTTTTTCAGACAAAAGTCAACAGAACTTTGACCAAGCATAACTTTCACATACTTTATCAGAAATTTTTCCACCACAGCTAATTTTGAAGAGAATTCAATTCTATACAACTTCATGTCTCACAAGCTTGGGCTAGAAATGCTTCATTTGGAAGTTATGGATCAAAACATTACAGGTCTTTTTAAAAGTCAACAAAAAGTCATCTTTTTGCAAAGGGATGTTTAGAAGACATCTTTAGATTTCTAAAAAGTCCAAGAACACCCAAAAATGTTAAAAATTGAACAAAATACACATTGTGCAAGTTGAGCATTTTTGAGGAGGTGCATAAAGAGAAATACTTGAGAAAATCAAAAAATTTCCAAATGGGCCTAACTTTTCTTGATTCAAACTTATTCTTTATCTGAATTCGAACCTCCAAGCCCAAAGCGTTTTTTATCTTTTATTTTTATTTATTTTGGATTTTTATTCATTAAAAACCAATTTAATTAAAATAAAAGATATAAAATCAAATTTTAAATGCAAGATGGATTTTCTCTCATCCTTGAGGTCCAAGCAAGCCAATTAATCTGATTATTTCGAAATAATTAAGATTGACAAGTGATTTGATTGAAATTGGCTCAAAAAGGAAATATTTGGTTTGATTCCAAATCAAATAATTTTTCATTGATTGGCATGATATTTCTTCACAATTCTTGACCTAATTCACTCTAGTATATATACACAATGATTCCAAATGCCACAAGGACGAAATTCTGACCTCAAGAACCCTAAACCAAGTCCAAAAAACCGTGGCCTTCAAGCAACATACCAACCATAATTTTGCTCCAATTCAGACAATTCCAAGCCTTGCAATCGATTCCTGGAGGTCCTCTGAATCGATCTAGATACTCACAAGCCAGCCAAACCTCCAGAATCACAAGAACACGATCACGGTTTGCATATTCTAACTCAAAATCGATTTCTTATTTTCATGCATAATCAATTGGATTTAACCATGTATTTGTGTTTATCATGAAGTTTCGAAGCTTTCTACATAGCTTGATTTAAGTTTCAGTACAGGTATAAGAAGTTGCCATGGCTAGGGTTTGAAGTTCCAAATTAGGGCTTTATGTTTTAGGCAAAATTAGGAGAAACGATGGCCACCATCATACTCAGAGGATGATTTCCAATCGATTGATACCCCCAAAGTTAATTTATTTTGTGTATTATGAATGATTTGATTCTGCAGGGGTATAGCTACAGAAGCGATCTGTAGGTAAAGGTTATTAATACGAACAAAAAACCGTAGCTAAAAGCCTGTGTCTCAAGGAAGAAAATGAAGGCTGCGCGCATTTTTTGATTTTAAATTAATTTCAGAAATTAATTTCCCTTATAAGGTTTTTGTTTCATTCCACTAACACAAATGCAGGATGCTCAGATGACAAAGGCAGCGCACGTTCATCCCAGAAGGCCTTGGTTCGATCCCTGGCTCCAGCATTCTTTTTACACCTTTTCAAAAACTAACATATTTTCTTATTTTCTTCACTATTTTTCTTATTCAATTTAATTTCTTTTCAAATATTTTTCTAACACATTAAAAAACCACAAAAAATATTTTCTTTTTGCATTTAGGTCAGAAAAATGCTTATTTAATTTTTAACATAAAAAAAATTATATTTTGCATGCATATTTTAATTAATTGTTAATTAATAAAAAAATTGACTTTTAATTGTTTTTCCATACTAAAATCAATCCAGAAAATTCCCAAAAATTATTTTCTCATCTAATTAGGTTTGCTAACCCTAAAAACTTTTTTCCTAACTCAAAAATCTTTTTCACTAACATTATTTTCTCTTATTTGCAATTCGATTCTTTTTCCGATTATTGTAACTGCTTCCAGGTTGTAATAGTTAGGATTATTTTCTCGCATTTTTTTCTCCAAGATTATGTAACTGCTCATGGGATGTAATAGTTTAATTATGACTTACTTTCCGCACTCCTATATTATGTAACTGCCCCAAAGCCATGTAATAGTGTAGGATTTACTTTCCGCACTTTACATTTTTGCACTTTAATTTCTGTTTATATTTAACTGCTAGTAACTAGGTGTGTATGGCAAGATAAATTCAACATAGATCACTAATTGCAAGGTAAATATCTGAAACAATACACCCTTCTCACACATGCACCCCCTAGGGTATTCTCTCTCGTTGCCTTATAAATGATTAAGTCCCTCGAACGTGGGGTATCTTAGCACGGTTGCCTACGAAATATCATCACAGTCCCTTCGACTTAAAAGATCATAGTCCCTCAATGTTGCCTAAACAAATACATGATCTAGTCCCTCGGTTGTTGCCTACGAAAAGTGATGATCGTCCCTACGAATGTGCTAGGATACTCTTACATGTTGCCTTTTATGACCATTCGATGTCCCTTTTACATCCAACGAATAAAGTTACCTACCAACTAATGGTATGGATAGCTTTATTCTAAAGGAAAGAAAAATAACACGGAAACGACCGTTCTGAGTAGGTAATAAATCTTTTTTGCTTGCTCAAATTAAAACATCTTTTACACTCACACTTTTCTCAAAAAACTTTTGAAAACACTTTGTATACCTTCCAGCGTGAATCATTGCAAAGTCCCTTTTCTAAAATCGAAATATTTCCGAACACTTCGAATACATTCCAGCATGAATCATTACGAAGTCAAAGCGAAATGCCTTTTTAAAATCTTTTTCAAACACACAGAAATCAAATTTTAACATGAGCTAAAAGCAATTAAGAGCCCGTAGATAACTACGGATGGAAAGGGTGCTAATACCTTCCCTTTTCATAATCACCTCCCTTACTCAAAATCTAACGAAGGTCTTGTCCTGTTCTTTTCACCTTTCCTTAATTGGATAAAAGAAAAGCCGGTGGCGACTCTTGCTATCCGCAACATTTGCGAACAAACTCAAAACAAAATAAGTCAGTTCTCCCACCGTGTTACAATAAGATAATATAATAATGAATCATTTCATGCATGATCAAGGATTATTAATGAACATATTTCTCAAACCCTTATCCCAACATGCATTCAAACAATACCCATAAAACCCCTCAAGGTTTCTAAATAAGAGACTCACCTTGCATCGAAGGAGGTTCAGATGATGATACAACTGCCACTGAGTTCCATTCCTAGACAAATTTAACCTCAAAGCTCATCAAACCCGTAGCACCCTTTTTCCCATTTCCAGAAAGAATCACCAAACTTAAAACGTGTTTTCTCCATGATCATAAATATCCATAATGAAAAGTTTATTTGCAAAACATAGGGAATTTTGTATGCTTTCCATAAAGTCCAGAATCACTGCGATCGTAGTTACGAGCAAAGAGATATTACATGTTTAGTGAGAACTATCCTTAAGGTGCAAAATTTTTGTAAGCTTTCCAAAAAGTCCAGAATCATTGTGATCAGAGTTACAAGCAAAGAGATATTACATGTTTAGTGAGAACTACCCTTAAGGTCCAAATTTTTTTAGAGATGGTGAACATGACTTTTCCTCTCTCTCTCTCTCTCTCTCTCTCTCTCTCTCTCTCTCTCTCCCCTCTCTCTCTCTCTCCTAAGCTCTTCCTCCTTCTCTTAAAAATTCTGATTTGAAATATGAATTACTTGTACATCCAAACAAGTCCTTAAGGAAGCATGCACATGGAAAATTGCCCTAAATGCCCTCCAACTAAATTATATTCATCAAATCGCCATGTAGTCCAAATCCAACCAATTCCTTAAGATATCCAATTATTCTCATTTAGTACCATTAGATTTGGACATTAGAGATTGTTAAGTGCCAAAATGTGTTAATATTTAGTATAGTTAATGGTATAGTTAATGGTGCTTTTTGATTATGTCTTATCGTGTATTCGGTTGTTTCCCTTTTGTTTCTATGTAAATAATCATATTTCTATTTAATCAATTAAATAGTTTATAGAAATCATATTTTATCTTAAATTTGTAGGAATGTTTTCTTGGGATTGAAGCTTGGAAAATGGATTAGCTCTAGGATCGAATTCAAGAATTTTTGGGATTGGAAGCATGCTACAAGGCGCGCTAAGCCCGATCGTAGCGCAGAGAATCAGGTACAAATGTGCTAAACTCGGTCTGAGGGTGCTTAGCGTGATTTAGGGTGGTTTATCATTTAAGTAGGTGCGCGCTTAGTGGGTCTGCGGAACTTGGCACTTGTATATAAGGTTGTCTTTAGATATTTTGATTCCAACCACTCTCAAAAGACTTCCAAATCAGATTTCTAGGTCAAAGAACACACTTTCTTCATTTGTAATTCAAAATCAAAGATTAAGATCTTGAATCTTTAATAATTTTTCATCCATGTTCATCATTCGCTCTCTCATTTACTTGTTGTTCAAGCTACCATGACTATAGATAGCTATACTTCTCTTGTTTCAAGATTAGAGATAGTTAACCTAACTATTATGTATTTCTTCTGATCATTTTGTATATGAACTTGGTTGATGATTAATATATATTGAATATCTCTACTTTTATTATTCTTTTTATGGTTTGGATCATTTTGAGAATTAAGTTTCAAACTTGACCAAGATATTCATCTATTAATGAGCAAACTCTAGACATAGATTTATGAGTTAATATTCACAAGTGTAACGCCGCGAATTTAATTAATTAGTTAATTAAATTATTAAAAGATTTAATTATTGGAATATAGCCGAAGTTGGATTTATCAGTAGAATTATAAGGACGTTAATAGATTTATAAGTTGATTAAGTGAATTATCGGAATTTGGGAATAATTAGTGATGAATTAATTGTGGTAGAATATTATTGAAAATAATATTAGAAATAAGTGTGGAGTTAATAGAGTTATTTATTTGGCGTTAGAAGTATAGAAAGAGGTGTGAAAATTAACCCAATAGAAATATTATTATTATTATAAGTTGGATTTAATTATAAGAGTTATAAAAGGAGAATTATAAGGGACATTAACGGATTTATAAATCGGTTTAAGAGGATTAAGTGAATAATCAATTTAGCCGGAGAATTATTATTATGAGTAGAAATTAATTAATTAAAGTATTTAGTGAATTTTATTATAAGGTGAGAAATAGAATGAGAAGTATTATTTAATTGGCCAATAAAATATATGATAGAATAATACTTGAATTATTAAAAGAGTAGAATAATTAATTAATTAATAATAGAGTATGATATTAAGGAGTATTTAAAGGAAGGAAATATTAGGAAAATAGGGTTTACGGGGAAAAAGGAAAATTCAAGGAGAAAGTGGAGGCACAAGGGCTAGGAGAGGATACCGAAAGTGCACAATTGGAATCGAAAAATAGAAATTCGATCGAAGTTATAACCACCGTCAAATCTAAGGTAAGGGTGAGATTCTGACTCTATAATAGGGTATATGATGAATGATATGTGGGATTAGATTTGTAAAAATTGCATCTGTTATTGTTTGAAATTGATATATATATTTGAAATTGAGAAATGATTGAAAAACCAATTTAATATATATCACTTCCCTGTAGCGTACCATCATGCAATGTTTGTTTTCTTCTATCTCATATTGTAGCAAAAACCATAACAAATATTGGTACATGCAAGTTGATAGAATTACTATTATACTGATAAAGTTGTAATTTAACATAGTGTTATAATATAACATATATATTGTAGCGTGTGTCAATTTTTATATGACATATATATAGATGCTACTTATTTATGATATATACACATATAATGATAGATAGTTTACTTTGGAAAAGAATATAAATAGTATAGTTTATAGACCTCAATTCGAGAATGAAAGCTACAGTAACGACATCCTTGGTCACTTTGAAGAAAAAATAACAGATAGTATTTCAAGTTTCTAAGCTATTGATATATATCTTACTTACTACTATAGTAATGATACCTTGATATATATTATTTATTACTATAACAATAATGATAATTTAATATTATTTATAAAATAATTTTAAGAGTTTTGAAATTAAATAAATAATTAGATTAACAAGTTAATTTAATTATTTTTAATTCTGATAGAATTGTAAGAGGTGTTAATAGAATTGTCAATATTATTGTTAGAGTTGTCAAAAATAGTTGTCAGAGTTGTTTTGACTTATTAAGAGTCATACTTTATTTGTTTTGCGTAATTCTGTCATGTTTAAAGTTATCAGGAGAGTAAGTTGGAACTGCCAAATAATAATACATCTAAATTATTGATATTTTAGTTATGAACTTTAAGAGATGACAAAGAGAGTGGAAGGCTACGAAGAAAGAGATGACAAAAAAAAGTTTATATTTTGCTTCTTTGTGAACAATAACAAAATTAAAAGTGTAGTTGTAATTTGTGCTAATAATATTATATATGTGTGTGATTTATGGATATAAATATGGTCATTCAATAGAAATTTTGTTGATTTATTTTAGACAAAAGTAATGGATAAGTAGTGGGTTATTTGAAAGTTATATAAATAATAATAATTATTTATTATTTAATTGAGATGTAAGGAAGATAGAGGACTTCGTGATGTATGATACTATAGTTAGTAAATTATTGGTTACGCACTTTATCACATTGTTATCACATTTTTACTTAATATTTTTTTAGTTATTAAAATTTTAACTTATTAAATTGACAAATTAAAAAATATAAATATTTAAACACACATGAATATTTAAAGTTTTTCATTATTCTGTTTTAAAAAAAACTAATTCACGTTATGACATTTTTAAATATTATATAATTTCTGTCGAAATCCATATTTTAAATAACAACATTTAAATGTTTAATTTATTTATTTATTTATTTATTTATTTATTTATTTATCTAATAACTCTATCCGTGCATTGCCCACAAAGTAAATTATAGTAATGATGACTTAATATAAAATAAAAATATAGGATATAATAAATAATTAATTGTATAATAATTAATTATTTTTTGAATTGTATAGACGATAAATTTATATGAAAATAAATTGGTGGTTATATTTTAGGAAATTGATAGTGAGACAAGCTTATGTCTTATAATTTATAGTTTATAAGTTCATATAATATTTTAAATCTGTTTAGTAACGATTTTTTGATCACGAGTTTATGGGTGTGTTTAATAAAATTAGCGATTGAGTGCTAAATTAGTTGATGCTTATAGCTTATGACTGATGGCTGATGGTCGATCGCTTATAGTTGATCGCTGTGAGTGATAACTGATACGTTAATTAAAGTGTTTAGTAAAATTAGCGGTTTAACTAGCTGATAAATATAAAATGACATAAAAAGATATTTTTTAATTAATAATTTAAATGTATATTTAAAATAATTAAAAGTTATAAGGATAATAATAGAAGAAAAAATGATAAGCGATAAGTTATAAGTTAAAACGCTATTTAAAATGGCGTCTGAAAAATAAACTAAAACTAGTAAAATAAACTATAAGTCTGTGATGAAAAGACTGTTACCAAATAGATCTTTTATTATCATACGAACTTATAAGCTATAAGCTATAAACTCAAAACATGACTTGCCAAACAGACTCTATGACTCTGTTTAGTAAGACGAATTTTTGAGCTATGACTTATAGTATAAGCTTATAAACTCATATGACATTTTAGACTTGTTTGGTAACGATTTCTTGATCACAAGCTTATAGCTTATTTTACTAGCTTATAACTTATTTTTTAAATTTTAGCTTATAGCTTATACCTTATTATTTTTTCTTCTTTTTTTATCTTTATTATTTAACAAAAATCCACTTTTATCCTCAATAATTTATTTTAATTTACAATTAAATAATTACATATTAAATATCTTTTATGTCATTTTATATTTATAAGTTAGTTGAACCATCCGCTATAACCTATAAGCTATAAACTAGCTTATCAGCCAACCACAATTTTTACCAAACAGACCCTATAGTTTATTTTGCTACCTTATAACTTATTTTCTAAACGTTATTTCAAATAACGTTTTAGCTTATAACTTTTTTTTTTTTTCCTTTTGTATCCTTATTATTTTAACAAAAATCCACATTTATTCTCTATATTTTATTTTAATTCAAAATAAAATAATTATATATTAAATATCTTTTAAGTTATTTTACTAATTTTATCAAACACTTCAATTAACATTTTAGCTATCAGTCTTAACTATCAGTTATAAATTATAAACTATCAATCATCAATCATCAACTATAAACTATAAGCTATCAACTAACTTATCAATCTATCACTATTTTTATCAAACAAACCCTTAGTGATGAGTGATGTGGTTGAGTGAGTTAATTTTCTAATTAATTATTAATGAATAAATAAGAAATCATAAATGAACTTAGTGGAATGAAGTTAAGAAATTAATTTTCCTTAACCAAAAAATCACTTAAAATTTGTACCTACACCAAAACATGATAACAATTAATAAACAACAACGAAATTAAGAATTAAATAAATGAAATATCAAAAAAAATAAAGACAAATTTAAATATTAATAATGAAGAGAAATATCAATATTTAAACACAACCACTTCAATTTATTTTATTTAAATTATTTATTCATTTTATTTATTAAATTGACAAACTAAAAAAATATAAATATTTAAACACGTATGAACATGTGGGATGTAACGCCCCAAATTTAATTAATTATTTAATTAAATTAATTAAGGAATTACTTGTTGGAACTAGTCGAAGTTGAGAATTATTGGTATTATTCTGAAGGCGCATTGGATTAGTATGTTGATTGGAATTGTTAAGTTTAAAGTCAGATTAAATAGTCGGGTTAGTCGGAGAATTATTATTAAAATAATATTGGAATAAATAGAAATATTTTATTGGGCTAAATTGTATAAGTTGTAGAAATGTGGAGGCGTGGTTAGTAGAAATTCGGAGAATTTGACCGAAAACCAAAAGGTAAGGTGGGGTTCGAATTTTATAATCGAGATTATGATGATTGATATGTGGGATTGGGATTTTATGAATTGTAACTATGATGTGTTGATTTGTAGTGTTCTAGAATTTTTATAAATTGTGGTTGTCGTTGATGAAACGTGTTGAACGAAATCATGTGTATCGGTGTCTTTGATATTGCGTTGTTTTGGAATATTATGATAGTATAACGTGTTGGATTATTGTATGTATGTTGAATCGAAAAAAAAATAATAGTAGAGATCTGAGTGGAATCGATGAACATGTGTATAATGAGAATTTAGGACGGGGCCTTAAATAGATAGGGACGAGCATGTAAGAAAAAGAAACAAAAGGAAAATATATATATTATACTTAAGGGAGGAATGGGATGGGCGTTTTTGTTGCATATGTGTGTTTTAGTTTAGAACTTTAGGTAACGTGAGTAGTTAATTGAATGATTATAAATTAAGAAGAGGGACAGTTCCATGGGTGAGAAAGGAGAAAAATTTAATATATATTGAGGCTAGGGGGCCAGTAGTGGGCGTGTAACATCCCATCTAAATACCCCGAATATATTAATTAAATTAATGTCTAAATCATCTTTAATCAGAGTTAACACGGAAATATGGGATGTCACAATTAATAGATAAAATAAAACTTTCCATCAAACAGTAGCCATGCTACACTGAGGATCATCATCCAACCATTCAACCATTACAGAACCATGTCTTACACAGTGGAATACCAAAAATCAAAACTTAATAAAACATCATAGTTCTCAAGAAATTCAAATCCAAAACTATTAAACAGTAATGATTCTCTTAACTAAGCGTTCCCCAGTGTTACAATCTAATCAGAGCATGACACTGACACACGACTAAAAGGTAAGCTCTAGAGCCATCCTCACCGACTCCTCAGCTGCTAAGTTAATCTGAAATGGTAAAGTAAGGGTGAGACTTCTCATAATTAAAGCATATTATAAGTCTTTCAATCAATAATATAATTCAAGCATATCATTTCACCACTTAACACCATTGAGAATCCAACACACAACCATAATCATATAATTCATCATGCATAATCAATAAACAATACCAGAATTGCAACACTGGAAGACATCCTAACATGTTACAATCCCATGCAAACACAAATGCAGACTCAATGCATGCGGTACCGACTTCGTGACCAAGTCACCCAACACTGATCCATCATCAACCGGATACAGTACCATCGATTCGTCCATAACCACTCGGACACGAATCCAGCCTAACCATCCATCCTCACTCGGGTATCGGTTATCGGCAATCCAAGTCAAATTCCGCACAATGGGAATTAACTTCACCAAAATAATGCATATGCACGCACATCAATAGCATGCAACATAAATCAGTCTATGTATACATTCATTCAACATAACTGAATCACAAAGCCAACATGATATATCAATAATTCATGCATACATCTACATCAGCATAACCATGCAAATCACCCAACAGGCATACCTCTAACATCAACATAAAATAAGCTATCACATCTACACATCACCAGTATTCTCATCACCAAGTAACTCTACTACACATACATCTTTATGTGTCAGTTAAAATTCATCATTTTCGAAATTATACCCCTTTCCCAAAATAATTTCAAGTTTTCCAAAATATTTTCATTTCATAAGGTAGAGCATAAAATTTAGGAAATAACGTCCAAAACGGCGCTCAAAACGGACTTACGGTTTGAAAGTTATGAATTTTTGAAGTTTTAAAAATTTTCAAAAAGTTTCAGTGGAACCCGGTTCCTCCCTGGGAGTAACCGGTTCCCACAAGTTCAAAATGCCACGCCCCTGGAAAAATGTATGGGGAACCCGGTTCCTCCAGGTAGGGAACCGGTTCCCAGAAGCAAAATTTCAGTTCCTCTGGAAAAATCAATGGGGAACTCGGTTCCTCCCACACAGGAACCGGTTCCTGAGTTCAAAAATCCCATTTTTCACCATTTTAAAAGCTGGAACCCGGGTTCTCCCACTGGGGAACCGGTTCCCACGACGTACAGACCCAAAAATTCAGTTTTGACAGCATATTTTCCCAAAATCATTTTCCTCTTCAACCAAAAACGTGCCACACATCCCGACACCATAAATTCACTCATTCATCATCAATAACATGCAATATAACACATTCTATTCGTCAGTACAGATTCTATATCATACAAACACCTTAATCTATGCGTTCTGACACAATCTGACACCATAGAGATACATCCATGGAACCCTAGAAAAATCCCCAACTAAGATTCCTAACATACTTTAATCTATACTATCAAAATCAAAACCCATAATAAACAATAATTAATCGAAATCACCCCTTACCTTGTGGGTTCTTCGATTCTGACACTTCTAGGTCTTCTTCTTCTTTTCTCCTCTTCTCACTTCTACGTAGTCTTGTTTTCTCCAAATGATTCTATTTTTTCCTCTTTTCCTTATTTTATTCCTCTTTTCATTCCTTTTATTAATCATAAATAAAATAAACATTATTCTCTCCTCCAATTAATTCCATCATTAATTTAATAATTCAATATATTAAATAAATTATGTTCTCAATTAAATTAATAATTAAAACCATAATTATTTAATTACCGAATTATTTTCGGGGTGTCACAACTCCCCCCAACTTAAAAGAGTTTTCGTCCTCGAAAACATACCTCGACAACATTCGGGATACGAGTCCTTCATCGACTCTCCGGTTCCCAAGTAACATTCCCATCACCGGTCCTCCCAAGCCACTCTTACCAATGCAATCTCTTTGCCTCACTGTTTCAACTTCCGATCCTCAATCCTCGCAGTCTTCCACGATTAAATTCTCTCACTGTATATCATCTACCCGAATCTCATGAGACGGATCAAGAATGTACTTCCTCGAGACACATGAAAACATCATGCAGATTTGACGGTAAAGCAATCGATATGCAACCTTCCCCACTCGCTTGGTAATGAAAAGGACCAATAAATCGCGAGTCAACTTCCTTGACTTCAAAGCTCGACCAATGCCACCATCGGAGTAACCCGCATAAAAACATGTTCGCTTCACTAAACTCAAGATCTTTCCTCCTCTTATCATGATAACTCTTCGACGACTCGAGAAGCTTTCATCTTCTCGAATCATCTTAATCTTCTCCAAGTTTGTTGCACAATCTCGGTCCAATCACAACACTCTCTCCGGTTTCATACCAACACAATGGTGTCCGACACCTCCTACCATACAATGCCTCAAACGGAGCCATACCAATACTCGAGTGAAAGCTATTGTTGTAGGTAAATTCAATCAACGGTAGATAACTATCCCAAGCTCCACCCTTCTCTAACACACAAGCTCTCAGCAAATCTTCCAACGACTGAATCGTTCTTTCCGTCTGACCATCTGTCTGCGGATGATAAGCGGAACTTAAACGCAACTTAGTACCCAAAGCTTCTTGCAATCCTGTCCAGAACTTAGATGTAAACCTCGGATCTCGATCCGACACAATACTAGAAGGAATACCATGTAGACTCACAACCTTCTCGACATACAATTCTGCTAACCTCTCCATCGGATAATCCATTCTTATCGGAATAAAGTGAGCAGATTTCGTCAACCTATCCACAATCACCCAGATAGAATCACAATTCTTAGCTGTCCTCGGCAAACCAGACACAAAATCCATTGAGATTCCATCCCACTTCCATTCTGGAACAAACAACGGCTCCATCAATCCTGACGGTTTCTGATGTTCGATTTTCGACTTCTGACAAATCAAACAAGCATACACAAACTCAGCAATTTCCTTTTTCATTCTCGGCCACCAAAACAACTTCTTCAAATCATGATACATTTTAGTAGCACCGGGATGAATACTCAACCCGCTACGATGTCCTTCTTCCAAGATACTCTTTCTAATCTCGTCAACATCTGGAACACACACCCGATCACCAAACCTCATAACACCATTCTCGTCAATTCGGAACTCACCTCCTTGACCTTGGTTGATCAACGTCAGTTTATCAACTAAACCAACATCAGATTTCTGTCTATTTCTAATTTCTTCCAAAATACCACTAGTCAGCTTCAACATACCCAATTTCACACTATTCGGAATAGTCTCACAAACCAAACTCAGATCTCTGAACTGCTCAACCAATTCTAACTCACGGACCATCAACATCGACATATGCAAAGACTTCCTACTCAAATCGCAACAACGTTTGCCTTACCGGGATGGTAGTTCAAACCAAAATCATAATCCTTTAAGAATTCTAACCATCTCCTCGCCTCATGTTCACTCTTTACGGTCAAAGAGATACCCTGTGCTCTTATGATCACTAAACACCTCAAAGCGAGAACCATACAAATAATGTCTCCACAATTTCAAAACAAACACAACGCCAATTCCAAATCGTGAGTTGGATAATTCTTCTCATGTACTTTCGGTTGTCGCAAGCATAAGCTGCTTATCTTGCATCAACACACCACCTAATCCCATTAATGGCGTCACAATACACAACAAAAGACTTAGCGGATCCGCAAAATCAAGATCGAACCACGGTCACCTCCTCTTCACTCTTGAAATCCTTTCTCACATTCAACATCCCAAACAAACACGACCCTTCGGTCAACTTAGTTAACTAACGCTAGTTTGGAAAATCCTTCAATAAACTTCCGATAATAACCTGCAAGACCCAGAAAACTACGGATCTCGGAAGCATTCTTCGGTGCTTCCCACTGAGACACCGCTTCTACCTTCGTAGGATCAACAGCAATCCCACTCTTAGAAATTACATGGCCAAGAAAACTTACTTCCTCTAACCAGAATTCACACTTGGACAACTTCGCATAAAGCTTCTTTTCTTTCAACAATTCCAACACCACTCTGAGGTGTTCTGCATGCTCTTCATCACTTTTCGAATAAATTAAGATATCATCAATAAACACCAGGACGAACTTATCGAGATACGGATGAAATATCCTGTTCATATACTCCATGAAAACACCAGGTGCATTAGTAACTCCAAACGGCATAACTGAATATTCATAATGTCCATACCTCGTTCTAAATGCAATTTTCTGAATATCCTCTGACTTCACACGAATCTGATGATATCCCGATCTCAGATCAATCTTACTAAATACACAAGCTCCAACGAGTTGATCCATCAAATCATCAATCCTCGGCAAAGGATACCGATTCTTGATTGTAACCTTATTCAACTGTCGATAGTCAACACATAACCTCATTGAACCTTCCTTCTTCTTAACTAATAACACCGGAGCACCCGGCGAAACACTGGACGGATAAACTTCTTCTCAAGCAATTCCTCTAACTCGCTTCTTGATTCAGCTAATTTAGATGCCGACATGCGATAAGGCGCCATCGACACGGACTAGTTCCAGGAATCAAATCTATAGTAAATTCTACCTCTCTCTCAGGTGGCAATTCACTAACGTCTTCCGGAAACACCTCAGGGAATTCATTCACCACTCGCAATCCATCACCTTTTGCCTTTCCCTCCGCTTCTATCGCAGAATACAACATAAACACAACCGCACCATCCTTCACAGCTAAGTTCATCTGCTTAACTGACATAACCTCATTTTTTATCTTAACCTCTTCAGGAAAAATGACCGTCTTCTCAAAACAGTTGATATGAACCTGGTTGAATTCCAACCAGTTCATTCCAAGGATGATATCAAGTTGTTCTAGCGGTAGGCACACTAAATCCATACCGAAACCCCTATCAAAAATCACAACAGGACAATTTCTACAAACACATGAAGTAGTCACTGAACCCGACGAGTGTCAATAACCATACTTCCATCCATATTAGAAATTTCCAAATTCAATCTCTTAGCACAATCTAACGCAATAAAAGAATGCGTAGCTCCAGTATCAATAATCGCAATCAAAGGTATGCCATTAATAAAACATGTACCTTTAATCAGCCGATCATCCGGTTTAGTATCCGCCGCACAATGCAAACACTTTACCACCACTTGCTCCTTTTTGGGTTTTGTGCGAGGACTAGTATGACCCTCTTCACCACAGTTGTAACAAGTCACCACTCACTCTGCGGTCATTGGCTACATGGCGAATTTCCCACACTTGAAACACTTCTTATCATTGCTCTTACACCACCATACGATGTCTGTCTCACCGCACTTATAGCACTTAACGGAAGAGCTAGAATCTCCTCCACCGATTTCTTCCAACCATCGGACCTTTGATTATTCCAATCATAAGGCTTACCACAATCCATCTTGCTTACCTTTCCTGTCAACATACCCTCGAGCATTCGACTTAGTGTTAGCAAGATCCTCCTCTAAGATCCTACTACAATCAACCGATCGAAAACCTTCTGATCGCGATGAATACCGCTTAATTTCATCACGTAAACCATTCTCAAACTTGATACATTTGGAAAACTCTCCATCTGCATCGTTAGGATAGTGAGCATAATACTTTGCCAACTCAGAAAACTTCGAAGCATACTCACTGACAGTCTTATTACCCTGCTTGAGTTCCAGAAACTCAATCTCCTTCTTACCTCTGACATCCTCAGGAAAATACCTCCTCAGAAAATCTCTCCTGAACACAGCCCAATTCAATGCAACACCATCTTCCTCCGGTTCATTTACGTAGCAACCCACCGTCATCGCCCTCGGCTAACATGTGAGTTCCATATCTCACCTTCAGCCCCTCTGCACAGTCAATCACTCTGAAGATCCTCTCGATCTTCTTCAGCCACTTCTGAGCACCTTCGGGATCATGTGTACCTTTAAACAATGGAGGATTGTTCCTCTGAAAACTCCCCAATTGTCTGTCAGCACCAATCACAGCTCCCTGCTGGTCTCCTCCGAGCACTCCAGCCAACATTCCCAAAGCCTCAGCGATAGCAGCATCGTTCCTTCCGTTACCTCTTCCGGCCATTGTTCTGTAACATAACAAAACAATCTACATCAACACACAAGTATCGACAGTGTCACTTCACACTAGTCGCATACTGAAAGGGATAACGACACAAGACAAGACCGATTATGCTCTGATACCACTATTGTAACACCCCATCTAAATACCCCGAATATATTAATTAAATTAATGTCTAAATCATCTTTAATCAGAGTTAACACGGAAATATGGGATGTCACAATTAATAGATAAAATAAAACTTTCCATCAAACAGTAGCCATGCTACACTGAGGATCATCATCCAACCATTCAACCATTACAGAGCCATGTCTTACACAGCGGAATACCAAAAATCAAAACTTAATAAAACATCATAGTTCTCAAGAAATTCAAATCCAAAACTATTAAACAGTAATGATTCTCTTAACTAAGCGTTCCCCAGTGTTACAATCTAATCGAGCATGACGACACACGACTAAAAGGTAAGCTCTAGAGCCATCCTCACCGACTCCTCAGCTGCTAAGTTAATCTGAAATGGTAAAGTAAGGGTGAGACTTCTCATAATTAAAGCATATTATAAGTCTTTCAATCAATAATATAATTCAAGCATATCATTTCACCACTTAACACCATTGAGAATCCAACACACAACCATAATCATATAATTCATCATGCATAATCAATAAACAATACCGAATGCAACGGAAGACATCCTAACATGTTACAATCCCATGCAAACACAAATTCGACTCAATGCATGCGGTGCGACTTCGTGACCAAGTCACCCAACACTGATCCATCACCAACCGGATACAGTACCATCGATTCGTCCATAACCACTCGGACACGAATCCAGCCTAACCACCCATCCTCACTCGGGTATCGGTTATCGGCAATCCAAGTCAAATTCCGCACAATGGGAATTAACTTCACCAAAATAATGCATATGCACGCACATCAATAGCATGCAACATAAATCAGTCTATGTATACATTCATTCAACATAACTGAATCACAAAGCCAACATGATATATCAATAATTCATGCATACATCTACATCAGCATAACCATGCAAATCACCCAACAGGCATACCTCTAACATCAACATAAAATAAGCTATCACATCTACACATCACCAGTATTCTCATCACCAAGTAACTCTACTACACATACATCTTTATGTGTCAGTTAAAATTCATCATTTTCGAAATTATACCCCTTTCCCAAAATAATTTCAAGTTTTCCAAAATATTTTCATTTCATAAGGTAGAGCATAAAATTTAGGAAATAACGTCCAAAACGGCGCTCAAAACGGACTTACGGTTTGAAAGTTATGAATTTTTGAAGTTTTAAAAATTTTCAAAAAGTTTCAGTGGAACCCGGTTCCTCCCTGGGAGTAACCGGTTCCCACAAGTTCAAAATGCCACGCCCCTGGAAAAATGTATGGGGAACCCGGTTCCTCCAGGTAGGGAACCGGTTCCCAGAAGCAAAATTTCAGTTCCTCTGGAAAAATCAATGGGGAACCCGGTTCCTCCCACACAGGAACCGGTTCCTGAGTTCAAAAATCCCATTTTTCACCGTTTTAAAAGCTGGAACCCGGGTTCTCCCACTGGGGAACCGGTTCCCACGACGTACAGACCCAAAAATTCAGTTTTGACAGCATATTTTCCCAAAATCATTTTCCTCTTCAACCAAAAACGTGCCACACATCCCGACACCATAAATTCACTCATTCATCATCAATAACATGCAATATAACACATTCTATTCGTCAGTACAGATTCTATATCATACAAACACCTTAATCTATGCGTTCTGACACAATCTGACACCATAGAGATACATCCATGGAACCCTAGAAAAATCCCCAACTAAGATTCCTAACATACTTTAATCTATACTATCAAAATCAAAACCCATAATAAACAATAATTAATCGAAATCACCCCTTACCTTGTGGGTTCTTCGATTCTGACACTTCTAGGTCTTCTTCTTCTTTTCTCCTCTTCTCACTTCTACGTAGTCTTGTTTTCTCCAAATGATTCTATTTTTTCCTCTTTTCCTTATTTTATTCCTCTTTTCATTCCTTTTATTAATCATAAATAAAATAAACATTATTCTCTCCTCCAATTAATTCCATCATTAATTTAATAATCCAATATATTAAATAAATTATGTTCTCAATTAAATTAATAATTAAAACCATAATTATTTAATTACCGAATTATTTTCGGGGTGTCACAACTCCCCCCAACTTAAAAGAGTTTTCGTCCTCGAAAACATACCTCGACAAAACGGGATACGAGTCCTTCATCGACTCTCCGGTTCCCAAGTAACATTCCCATCACCGGTCCTCCCAAGCCACTCTTACCAATGCAATCTCTTTGCCTCGCTGTTTCAACTTCCGATCCTCAATCCTCATGATCGCTTCCACGATTAAATTCTCGTGCAATATCATCTACCCGAATCTCATGAGACGGATCAGCAATGTACTTCCTCAGCTGAGACACATGAAAAACATCATGCAGATTCGCAAGTGACGGCGGTAAAGCAATCTGATATGCAACCTTCCCCACTCGCTTGGTAATCTGAAAAGGACCAATAAATCGCGGAGTCAACTTCCTTGACTTCAAAGCTCGACCAATGCCAGTCATCGGAGTAACCCGCATAAAAACATGTTCTGCTTCACTAAACTCAAGATCTTTCCTCCTCTTATCATGATAACTCTTCGACGACTAGAAGCTTTCATCTTCTCGAATCATCTTAATCTTCTCCAAGTTTGTTGCACAATCTCCGGTCCAATCACAACATTCTCTCGGTTTCATACCAACACAATGGTGTCCGACACCTCTACCATACAATGCCTCAAACGGAGCCATACCAATACTCGAGTGAAAGCTACTTGTAGGTAAATTCAATCAACGGTAGATAACTATCCCAAGCTCCACCCTTCTCTAACACACAAGCTCTCAGCAAATCTTCCAACGACTGAATCGTTCTTTCCGTCTGACCATCTGTCTGCGGATGATAAGCAGAACTTAAACGCAACTTAGTACCCAAAGCTTCTTGCAATCTGTCCGAACTTAGATGTAAACCTCGGATCTCGATCCGACACAATACTAGAAGGAATACCATGTAGACTCACAACCTTCTCGGCATACAATTCTGATAACCTCTCCATCGGATAATCCATTCTTATCGGAATAAAGTGAGCAGATTTCGTCAACCTATCCACAATCACCCAGATAGAATCACAATTCTTAGCTGTCCTCGACAAACCAGACACAAAATCCATTGAGATTCCATCCCACTTCCATTCGGAACAAACAACGGCTCCATCAATCCCGGCGGTTTCGATGTTCGATTTTCGACTTGACAAATCAAACAAGCATACACAAACTCGGCAATTTCCTTTTCATTCTCGCCACCAAAACAACTTCTTCAAATCATGATACATTTTAGTAGCACCGGATGAATACTCAACCCGCTACGATGTCCTTCTTCCAAGATACTCTTTCTAATCTCGTCAACATCCGGAACACACACCGATCACCAAACCTCATAACACCATTCTCGTCAATTCGGAACTCACCTCCTTGACCTTGGTTGATCAACGTCAGTTTATCAACTAAACCAACATCAGATTTCTGTCTATTTCTAATTTCTTCCAAAATACCACTAGTCGACTTCAACATACCCAATTTCACACTATTCGGAGTAGTCTCACAAACCAAACTCGGATCTCGAACCCTCCAATTCTAACTCACGGACCATCAACATCGACATATGCAAAGACTTCCTACTCAAAGCCTCTGCAACAACGTTTGCCTTACCAGGATGGTAGTTCAAACCAAAATCATAATCCTTTAAGAATTCTAACCATCTCCTCTGCCTCATGTTCACTCTTTACGGTCAAAGAGATACCCTGTGCTCTTATGATCACTAAACACCTCAAACGAGAACCATACAAATAATGTCTCCACAATTTCAAAACAAACACAACAACGCCAATTCCAAATCGTGAGTTGGATAATTCTTCTCATGTACTTTCGGTTGTCGAAGCATAAGCCACAACACGCTTATCTTGCATCAACACACCACCTAATCCCATTAATGACGTCACAATACACAACAAAAGACTTAGCGGATCGGCAAAATCAAGATCGAACCGGTCGACCTCCTCTTGACTCTTGAAATCCTTTCTCACATTCAACATCCCAAACAAACACCGACCCTTCCGGTCAACTTAGTTATTAACGCTAGTTTGGAAAATCCTTCAATAAACTTCCGATAATAACGCAAGACCCGAAAACTACGGATCTCGGAAGCATTCTTGGTGCTTCCCAGAGACACCGCTTCTACCTTCGTAGGATCAACAATCCCACTCTTAGAAATTACATGGCCAAGAAAACTTACTTCCTCTAACGAATTCACACTTGGACAACTTCGCATAAAGCTTCTTTTCTTTCAACAATTCCAACACCACTCAGAGTTCTTGCGCTCTTCATCACTTTTCGAATAAATTAAGATATCATCAATAAACACCGGGGCGAACTTATCGAGATACGGATGAAATATCCTTCATATACTCCATGAAAACACCGGTGCATTAGTAACTCCAAAGCGGCATAAGAATATTCATAATGTCCATACCTCGTTCTAAATGCAATTTTCGAATATCCTCGACTTCACACGAATCGATGATATCCGATCTCGAATCAATCTTACTAAATACACAAGCTCCAACGAGTTGATCCATCAAATCATCAATCCTCGGCAAAGGATACCGATTCTTGATTGTAACCTTATTCAACGCCGATAGTCAACACATAACCTCATTGAACCTTCCTTCTTCTTAACTAATAACACGGAGCACCCACGGCGAAACACTCGGACGGATAAACTTCTTCTCAAGCAATTCCTCTAACGCTTCTTGATTCACTAATTTAGATGCCGACATGCGATAAGGCGCCATCGACACCGGACTAGTTCCGAGAATCAAATCTATAGTAAATTCTACCTCTCGCTCAGGCGGCAATTCACTAACGTCTTCCGGAAACACCTCTGGAAATTCATTCACCACTCGCAATCCATCACCTTTTGCCTTTCCTTCCGCTTCTATCGCAGAATACAACATAAACACAACCGCACCATCCTTCACAGCTAAGTTCATCTGCTTAACTGACATAACCTTATTTTTATCTTAACCTCTTCAGGAAAAATGACCGTCTTCTCAAAACAGTTGATATGAACCTGGTTGAATTCCAACCAGTTCATTCCAAGGATGATATCAAGTTGTTCTAGCGGTAGGCACACTAAATCCATACCGAAACCCTATCAAAATCACAACAGACAATTTCTACAAACACATGAAGTAGTCCCGAACCCGCGGAGTGTCAATAACCATACTTCCATCCATATTAGAAATTTCCAAATTCAATCTCTTAGCACAATCTAACGCAATAAAAGAATGCGTAGCTCCAGTATCAATAATCGCAATCAAAGGTATGCCATTAATAAAACATGTACCTTTAATCACCGATCATCGGTTTAGTATCCGCTCGGACAATGCAAACACTTTACCACCAACTTGCTCCTTTTTGGGTTTTGTGCGAGGACCAGTATGACCCTCTTCACCACGGTTGTAACAAGTCACCACTCTCACTCTGCGGTCATTGGCTACATGGCGAATTTCCACACTTGAAACACTTCTTATCATTGCTCTTACAGTCCACCATCGATGTCTGTCTCACCGCACTTATAGCACTTAACGGAAGAGCTAGAATCTCCTCCACCGATTTCTTCCAACCACGGACCTCGATTATTCCTATCATAAGGCTTACCACGATCCATCTTTCTTACCTTTCCGTCAACATACCCTCGAGCATTCGACTTAGTGTTAGCAAGATCCTCCTCTAAGATCCTACTACAATCAACCGGATCAAAACCTTCGGATACGATACGAATACCTTAATTTCATCACGTAAACCATTCTCAAACTTGATACATTTGGAAAACTCTCCATCGCATCGTTAGGATAATGAGCATAATACTTTGCCAACTCAGAAAACTTCGAAGCATACTCATTGACAGTCTTATTACCTGCTGAGTTCTAGAAACTCAATCTCCTTCTTACCTCTGACATCCTCAGGAAAATACCTCCTCAGAAAATCTCTCCTGAACACAGCCCAATTCAATGCAACACCATCTTCCTCCAGTTCATTTACGTAGCAACCCACCGTCATCGCCTTCCTCAGCTAACATGTGAGTTCCATATCTCACCTTCAGCCCCTCTGCACAGTCAATCACTCTGAAGATCCTCTCGATCTCCTTCAGCCACTTCTGAGCACCTTCGGGATCATGTGTACCTTTAAACAATGGAGGATTGTTCCTCTGAAAACTCCCCAATTGTCTGTCAGCACCAATCACAGCTCCCTGCTGGTCTCCTCCGAGCACTCCAGCCAACATTCCCAAAGCCTCAGCGATAGCAGCATCGTTCCTTCCGTTACCTCTTCCGGCCATTGTTCTGTAACATAACAAAACAATCTACATCAGCACACAAGTATCGACAGTGTCACCTCACACTAGTCGCATACTGAAAGGGATAACGACACAAGACAAGACCGACTATGCTCTGATACCACTATTGTAACACCCCATCTAAATACCCCGAATATATTAATTAAATTAATGTCTAAATCATCTTTAATCAGAGTTAACACGGAAATATGGGATGTCACAATTAATAGATAAAATAAAACTTTCCATCAAACAGTAGCCATGCTACACTGAGGATCATCATCCAACCATTCAACCATTACAGAACCATGTCTTACACAGCGGAATACCAAAAATCAAAACTTAATAAAACATCATAGTTCTCAAGAAATTCAAATCCAAAACTATTAAACAGTAATGATTCTCTTAACTAAGCGTTCCCCAGTGTTACAATCTAATCAGAGCATGACACTGACACACGACTAAAAGGTAAGCTCTAGAGCCATCCTCACCGACTCCTCAGCTGCTAAGTTAATCTGAAATGGTAAAGTAAGGGTGAGACTTCTCATAATTAAAGCATATTATAAGTCTTTCAATCAATAATATAATTCAAGCATATCATTTCACCACTTAACACCATTGAGAATCCAACACACAACCATAATCATATAATTCATCATGCATAATCAATAAACAATACCAGAATTGCAACACTGGAAGACATCCTAACATGTTACAATCCCATGCAAACACAAATGCAGACTCAATGCATGCGGTACCGACTTCGTGACCAAGTCACCCAACACTGATCCATCATCAACCGGATACAGTACCATCGATTCGTCCATAACCACTCGGACACGAATCCAGCCTAACCACCCATCCTCACTCGGGTATCGGTTATCGGCAATCCAAGTCAAATTCCGCACAATGGGAATTAACTTCACCAAAATAATGCATATGCACGCACATCAATAGCATGCAACATAAATCAGTCTATGTATACATTCATTCAACATAACTGAATCACAAAGCCAACATGATATATCAATAATTCATGCATACATCTACATCAGCATAACCATGCAAATCACCCAACAGGCATACCTCTAACATCAACATAAAATAAGCTATCACATCTACACATCACCAGTATTCTCATCACCAAGTAACTCTACTACACATACATCTTTATGTGTCAGTTAAAATTCATCATTTTCGAAATTATACCCCTTTCCCAAAATAATTTCAAGTTTTCCAAAATATTTTCATTTCATAAGGTAGAGCATAAAATTTAGGAAATAACGTCCAAAACGGCGCTCAAAACGGACTTACGGTTTGAAAGTTATGAATTTTTGAAGTTTTAAAAATTTTCAAAAAGTTTCAGTGGAACCCGGTTCCTCCCTGGGAGTAACCGGTTCCCACAAGTTCAAAATGCCACGCCCCTGGAAAAATGTATGGGGAACCCGGTTCCTCCAGGTAGGGAACCGGTTCCCAGAAGCAAAATTTCAGTTCCTCTGGAAAAATCAATGGGGAACTCGGTTCCTCCCACACAGGAACCGGTTCCTGAGTTCAAAAATCCCATTTTTCACCGTTTTAAAAGCTGGAACCCGGGTTCTCCCACGGGGAACCGGTTCCCACATCTGAACAAAAATTCAGTTTGACACATATTTTCCCAAAATCATTTTCCTCTTCAACCAAAAACGTGCCACACATCCCGACACCATAAATTCACTCATTCATCATCAATAACATGCAATATAACACATTCTATTCGTCAGTACAGATTCTATATCATACAAACACCTTAATCTATGCGTTCGACACAATCGACACCATAGAGATACATCCATGGAACCCTAGAAAATCCCCAACTAAGATTCCTAACATACTTTAATCTATACTATCAAAATCAAAACCCATAATAAACAATAATTAATCGAAATCACCCTTACCTTGTGGTTCTTGATTCGACACTTCTAGGTCTTCTTCTTCTTTCTCCTCTTCTCACTTCTACGTAGTCTTGTTTTCTCCAAATGATTCTATTTTTTCCTCTTTTCCTTATTTTATTCCTCTTTTCATTCCTTTTATTAATCATAAATAAAATAAACATTATTCTCTCCTCCAATTAATTCCATCATTAATTTAATAATCCAATATATTAAATAAATTATGTTCTCAATTAAATTAATAATTAAAACCATAATTATTTAATTACCGAATTATTTTCGGGGTGTCACAGGGCGCCCTTGTTATCTTGTGTCTCATGTGTGCATTGCAATTGGATGGTTGAAGTACTGTTTATCTGGTTTTGACAAGTTGGATCTTAAATACAAATTATAGTCTATGCTTAACAAGAAAACAAAATATAAAATATATATTTAATATGAAAGGCGGACACCCCATGGCATTGGGGGTGGGCATCCCACCTTGTTCTTCCTTGTGTTCCTATGAATATGTGTATACATGGAGTTTTGGAGTTTCGTCTTTTCCGATTCTTTTAGCAGATGGTGATTAGATATTGTATAGGTACATACAAAAGGGAGTAATCGTGGCATAATATGCTAGAATTAATAGCTTAGTATAATTAAGTAGGAAGGTACAAGATAGTATGATATATTGCAGTTTTGCAAAATCGAAAAATAGTCGATAGCGAGGTATTAGCAAGTTTTAGTGATTTGGATTTTGTTGATGTATGAATTGTGGATTGAAACCAATTAGTTCAAAATAATAAAATTGGTAGAAGTTGGTTGATATTAGCGATGATAACGAATAGAAATAGTGCGAAATTGCCGAATTAGTAAATTAAGCGGTAAAATTAGTTGCCCGTTGACCGAGATTTGTCGGGGTGGCTAGTTTATATTAAAAGGTCTTTGGAGTTGTTTTGTTTTGTTGAAAACGACGTTGCATAAGTTTAATTGCAGGTACAACTGAATAAGTTGAATTGTCCTAAATTATGAACATGTTTGAGTTGTAGGTCGAACGACCAATTATGGCTTAAGTTGATGCAATTGATGCATATTTAAGTTGTTGTTGTTGTTGTTGTCGTTGATGTTGTTGTATGTCATCCATAATGTTGCATATAGTGCATGATTAAGTTGGCCTTAATGGCACCACATTGAAAGTTGAAGGCTTATGCCTTGGCCTTTATGGCACCACGTTGAAGGCTTATGTCTTGTTGAAATGCCTTAATAACCTGGCATATGTTTAAGTTGGGAGTTCTGCTTCGATGGTACCATGTTCATATGCATAGTTGAGTCGCATTTTAAGTTGCATATTGGAGTTATGGTTATTATTGAAGGAAAATCGCGACATAAAAATTGCAGCGGAAAACAATTTTCCTTTGTGATCCTTACGAATGTTCATGGTAAGTGATAGAGTATTTTTACCTCTTGTGGCGATTTGGATTTCTGACGTTGTGATCACGAATGTTGATGAAGAACAACGTCTCTACTCAGTCCACACGAACAGTTTGCTTCCGATCACAGTGCTAGCTGCTCACGAGCGGAAGCTTTGAGTGAAGAGTGAATGAAATCTCGAGATTGAGGACCGAATTTGCATCAAGTAAAAGCTTCATCACAAGGGTTCTATTTATAAGACCACAAGTTTGCAAAGCTAAAAGCCCAATAAAGGTTGTAAACTAAAAGCCCAATAAAGCACACGAAAATCATACATTATGATGTATCGTATATCACTTAAGCATGTGGTAACTTACCACATTCCGTATTCCACTTAAGTACACCGTATCCTACGATGTTCCTTATTTACACTATCTCTCATTAATCTGTCCTTATGTGTGTGACCCTGTAGGTTTCCGCGACGTTGGCAATTATATTAAATCACGTTTAACATAATAAACAGTGAGAGGTATCTAGCAACACATAACTGCTACCCAAGTCACGGAAATGTCATGTGATCTGACAAAACCTTTCCGTGATAATACTTGTGTGTATAATTACCCTTTTGCCCTTATGTCTATATTGAACACAAGGCATAGACCGTGTCATCCTTGTCCAATTCAATATTGGACCCTCAGACATTTATCCCGTTACGCGGGATGGGCAAATTCCATCTAGGTCACTCATGTCCCTCAGCATGCTCTGTGAAGTACCCATCAATTGTCTTTATGATTATCCAGTTACGGATAACGTTTGATCAGCAATAAAGCACTTGACACTACATCTAGGATCCATAGTGGTTTCAGGTCGAAGGGTGGTATGCACCACTTATCACCATGAGAATAACTTATGACACTTTGCATAACATTCTATGTAGTATTCTCATAGCGGGTCAATCCAGTATAAATATTACTCCTAATATTTATACCTATGTCAAGACTTGATAACTCCTTATCCATGATCCATGAGATGGGATCATCAGTCTATCTTCTTAATAATCTCAATGCTTTAATGTTTTCCCACTTCACAATAAAGCTCGATTATGGATACTTTAAGAATAATGTCCTTGTGTTTAATGGATCTCATGATTAAGTCACAGTTAACATTGCATTAAACAGACTAACTATTCTAAGGACTTTATTATTTTCAAAAAGCAAACATAATAAAGAAAAGCCTTTTTATTATTAATAAATAATTCGATACAAGTACCAAAAGGTATTGGCCTCTAGGGCTTACACCAACAATCTCCCACTAGCACTAGAGCCAATCAGGCATACCCCAAATGACCATAGATGTAGTATGGCCATCATGCTTCTGCTGTGCAAGAGGTTTTGTTAGTGGGTCAGCGATATTGTCAAGTATTGGTACTCTGCATATCTTTACATCTCCCCAATCGATTATCTCTCGAATGAGGTGATAACGCCTAAGTATGTGTTTGGATCTTTGGTGAGATCTAGGCTCCTTAGCTTGTGCGATAGCACCATTGTTATCACAATAGAGATCAATGGGATCCACAATGCTATGGACTATGCCAAGTTCACTAATGAACTTCTTTATCCAAACAGCTTCTTTTGTTGCATTTGAGGCAGCAATATACTCGGCCTCGGTTGTAGAATCAGCAACTGTTTCTTGCTTTGAACTCTTCCAGCTCACAGCGCCACCATTTAAGCAAAACACATAACCAGATTGCGATCTAAAGTCATCCTTATCGGTCTAGAAGCTAGCATCAGTGTATCCAACTATAGTAAGCTCTTCCTGACCTCCATATATCAAGAATGAGTCCTTAGTCCTTCTCAAGTACTTAAGGATATTCTTGACAGCCACCCAGTGAGCATCACCAGGATCAGATTGGTACCTACTCGTTGCACTTAAAGCATACGAGGCATCTGGTAGTACATAGCATGGCATACATGATAGATCCTATTGCAAATGCATATGGAATCTTATTTGTGTGATCCCTTTCTTCCTTCATTGAAGGGGATTGTGTTTTTGATAGACACAAGCCATGTTGCATAGGAATGAATCCCTTCTTGGAATCATGCATATTAAAGCGTATCAGCACTTTATCTATGTATGTACTCTGACTTAGGCCAGGCAGTTTTTGTGATCTATCTCTATAGATCCTGATTCCTAATATATAGGTTGCTTCACCAAGGTCCTTCATAGAAAAGCATTTCGCTAGCCAAGTTTTTACTTGTTGCAAGGTAGGGACATCGTTTCCAATGAGTAATATGTCATCTACATATAATACTAGGAAGACGATCATGATCCCACTAATCTTCTTGTAGACACAAGGCTCATCTTCATTCTTGATGAATCCATATTGTTTTACTATTTCATCAAAACGAAGATTTCAACTTCTGGAAGCTTGCTTCAATCCATAGATTGATCGCTGTAACTTGCATATCTTTTGGGATTCTTCTAGAATGTTAAATCCTTCAGGTTGTGTCATGTACACATCCTCTTGAAGGTTCCCATTTAGGAAAGCAGTTTTGACATCCATCTGCCATATTTCATAATCATGATATGCAGCGATTGCAAGTAAAATTCGAACAGATTTAAGCATTGCAACTGGAGAAAAGGTTTCATCATAGTCAACCCCATGAATTTTTTTATAACCTTTTGCAACCAGTCATGCCTTATAGGGATGTACCTTACCATCCATGTCAGTCTTCTTTTTAAAGACCCACTTGCATCCTATAGGATTAACTCCTATAAGTGGCTCTACCAAGTTCCAAACTTGGTTAGTGTACATGGAATCCATTTCAGATTTCATGGCTTCTATCCACTTCTCATATTCTGGACCAGTAATGGCCTCTTGGTAGGTCACAGGCTCATCTTGATCCATGAGCAATTCATCGCCTTGACCATTTATAAGATATCCATATCTATTAGGTTGGTGATGTATCATGTTTGACCTACGTTGGTCTTGTTCCACTGGAGCAGGTTGTTCTTCCACAACTATTTGTGTTTCCTGCTCCAATTCCTCCATAGGTGTATCAATGCTTTGTAATTCTTGAATTTCATCAAGCTCTACTTTCCTCCCACTTATTCCTTTGGAAATAAAATCCTTTTCCAAGAAAACTCCAGTTCGAGCGACAAACACTTTGCCCTCAGAAGGATTATAGAAGTAATATCCTCTTGTTTCTTTAGGATACCCCACAAATAAGCATTTGTCAGATTTGGGCTCAAGCTTAGTTGAAATCTGTCGTTTCACATAAACTTCGCAACCCCAAATCTTCATGTAAGACATATGTGGTTTCTTACCACTCCATATCTCATATGGTGTCTTTTCAACCTTTTTGGTAGGAACACGGTTAAGTGTGTAAGCTGTTGTCAATAGAGCATGTCCCCAAAAGGAGTTTGGAAGATCGACGTGACTCATCATGGATCGGACCATGTCCAACAATGATATGCATGTTTATATTTTTAACTTTGGTTATAGTTTTTGTTGTGAATCGGATGCCTTGAAACAAATATATATAAGCTTGTTGTTCAAGATAGGGAAAAATAAATGAAGAACACGATGAACACAAGGATTGGTTATTAACTGCTATTCTTTCCTTTATCTTCAAAACAAGATTACAAGTATACAAGAATAACAAATAACCCTCTCACCCTAAATTAGGATTTGCAATATGCAATGATGAGAGACTAGTATGCTATTTATAATAAACCTAACATACTAAACTAATGGGATTTTATCACAAATACCCATTACAAGCTAACTTAGGGTACAAGCTAACTTAACCAATTGGACATAACAAACAGGCCCAATTCGATGCTATCACTCCTAGCATCCTTCGACCCAATAGAGTTCGATCCAATATCTCACAAATCTCCACCATGGATCAAACTCTATTATCAACTAATGAATTAGTTTTCTTCATGCAGCTTTATCAACTGCATACAGTGGAAAAACTTGCAACTAGGCAATGTCTTGGTGATCATATCAGCAGCATTATGATCTGTCGAAACCTTCAGCACTTGGACTTCTCCACGCTCGATTACTCCTCTGACGAAATGCAACCTCACATCAATGTGCTTGGTTCGCTCATGATAGGCTGAATTCTTCGACAGGTGTATTGCACTTTGACTATCACATTTAACAGTGATAACTTCCCCTTGAATTTTCAGCTCCTTAGCAAAACCTTCAAGCCACAATGCTTCTTTCACGACTTGTTAAAGCAATATATTCCGCTTGGTTGATAATGCAACAACCTTCGAGTGTTGCTTTCCAACTAATAGCTATACCAAACATAGTGAAAACATATCCGAAATAGATTTTCCGAATCCATACAACCCATAATCGAGTCGACATATCCTTCGATTCTCGCTTTACTATCTTCACCAAAGGCTCCACCATAAATTAAGACTCGGTTAGAGACCCATTTATGTACCTTAGAATCCACTTCAATGCTTGCTGAGCCTTTCCGTGATTCGCCATGTACCCATACAAGACTTCTCGCATATGCTATGTCGGGTCTAGTACAAACCATAGCATACATCAAAGAACCTACTACATTAGCATATGGAATGCTATTCATATAAGTTCTTTCGACCTCGATCGGGACATTGATCAATACTCAACTTGAATTGAGGGTTTGTTGGAGTCACAACAGGCTTAATCGACATACCAAACTTTTCGAGAATCTTTCATAAATATGCCTCCCGAGATAAGCATAACCCATTTTCTATCTCTTGAATGTCAATTCCAAGAATCTAGAAGCGCTCCTAGATCCTTCATTTCGAACTCCTTATTGAGTTCACCTTCACCCTCAATACCTCTTCGACATTGTTACTTGCTATGAGAATATCATCAACATAAAGCAACAAAATAACAAATGAATTACCGTGAAAATCAAGTAAACACGGTGGTCGAGACTTCTAACGAAACTTATGCGTGTCATGAATTTGTCGAATCTCCTATTCCACCGACGAGGAGATTGTTTCAGCCATATAAAGATCTATTCAACTTGCACACATATTCTTCCTTTCCTTTTCGACATACCCTTCAGTTGCCTCATCGATTGTTTCATCTAGATCACCATACAAGAACGCAGTCTTCACATCCATTGTTCCAGATTCAAGATTGAACTGCGCCACCATGGCAAGCAACATTCGAATGGACCTATGCTTCACACAGGAGAAAACACATCATTGAAATCTATACCTTCTTTGGTGAAACCCTTGCAACCAACCTTGCCTTGTATCTTTTCGACGCCACTCCTTCGATTCCTTCCTTAACTTTGAAAATCCATTTACGGTGACTAACTTTGGCTCCAGCAGTTTCTTGATCAATTCCCAGTGTTGTTATCATGAAGAGACTTCATCTCATCATCCATGGCCTTGACCATTCGGTCTTATTCGACTCCTCATAACTTCCTTATGGTCTCTTGGTTCTTCGTCCGAACCTTACTTGCAGATTAAGGCATAAGCTATAAGATCGCATACCCAAACCTTGAGGTGGTTTGATGACTCTTCGTGTCCTATCTCTTGCCAATAGATAGTCATCAACAATTTCCTCAACTTCATCGACGCCGCTTCTCCGACTTCATCGGGATATGCAATTCGGCATCAACATGCTCCACCTCAACAGAATCTCACATTCGCTCTTCGTCGATATTACGCGCCGAACAACATCATTCGTTTTCTTGAAAGCCATTTCAGCTTCATTGAAAACAACATCTCGACTGGTGATAATCCTTTTGTGACCTGACTCTAGGCACCATAGCCTATAAGCTTTGACTCCCTCAGGGTATCCCAGGAACATGCATTTAAGAGCTCTAGGTTCGACCTTGTCTTGCCTAATGTGAGCATAGGCTACGCAGCCAAATACTCTCGGTTTGTCGAGATTTGGTGGATGTCCGACCAAACTTCTTGGTGTCTTCATATCTAACGCAATCGAAGGACATCCGTTTATCGATAGACCTCAAAACACCTTCTTTAAGCCAGACTAGTCAACATGCATCTAACTCTCTCAAGATGGTTCGATTAAACCTTTCACCAAACCATTTTGTTGTGCTGCTGTAGTTCGTGCCTTGCAATACCGAGGCCACAAAATCGTCGAATGCCTCATTGCAAAATTCAAGACCATTGTCATTCTCAACCTCTTGACCTTTACGCGGTTTGATTTTCGACCAAAGTCTTCCAACCTTTGAAATTCTCAAATGTTTCATCCTTAGTCTTCTGAATGAATACCCATAACTTTCTGGAATAGTCATCTACTATGGATAGAAAATACCTTGCACCTGAATGTGATGGACACCTTGCAGGCCCCCAAAGATCAGCATGGATGTAATCAAGGGATCCATGTGTTCTTTGTTTGCCTTTGTTGAACTTCACTCTACAAGATTTTCCAAGTACACGGGTTCACAAAACTTGACTTTTCGACTTTGTCTCCACCAAGCAAATTTTGTTTCCCGATTTTTCATTCATGACAAAGGTTTCATGGATGCAACATTTGTCGAACCACTTACCACTTCACCACAAGGGTATACAAGCCTTGTTTCTTCACTCAAGACTTCCTTCGACCCTTCATGACTCTTAGGATACTTTTCTCCTTGAAAACATATCCTTTCTTGTCGAATTCACCAAGAGAAATCAAATTTCTCTTCAAATCGTACATACGACTTGATCAATAACCTTATTGACTCATCATGGAGTTTGAATCTCACGGATCCAATACCGCAATCTTGCAAGCTTTGTTGTTTCCAATAATGATCCACCATCTTGATCACATAATTCCTCGAACAAGTCTTTGTTTGGAGTCATGTGCCAAGTGCACCGAATCCATAATCCATTCCTTCGACGAGTTCGCTCGAAACCACAAGAACATCGATGAGTCGAAATCATCTTGAACAATAGTGCATTGCCATTATCCTTTCCTCCATGATTTTTCAGCGTCGGGCACACTTTTCTTGTGTGACCCTCCTTCTCAATGATAGCATCGAATACTAGATGTTTCACCACTGTAAAACTTCTGCTGACTTTTACCTTTCTTCTTGTCGAACTTATTATCCTTTCGCAAGAATCTTCCTTTAACGGCCAAACCTTCACCAACCGTCGAAGGCTTATGCTCTTTTCGTTCATTCAAGTCCTTCGAATACAAGGCTGATTGAACCTCTTCAAAGGTCAGGGACTCCCTTCCATACAAGAGAGTTTCTTTGAAGTGGGCATGTGATCTGGCAGCGCATAATGACAGAGCTTGATCTTCATCATCGATCTTCACATCAATATTTTCAAGATCAAGAATCAGCTTGTTAAACATATCCAACTGCTCAACCAACACTTTGTCTTCAATCATCTTGAATGAATACAAAGCTTGCTTCAGGTAGAGTCGATTCACCAACGATTTGGTCATGTACAAACTTTCAAGTTTCACCCATAACCCTGCCGCCGTCGTCTCCTTTGATACCTGTCGAAGAACCTTATCACCAAGGCTCAACAAAATTGCGCTGTGGGCCTTCTCTATCATTACCTTCTTCTCAGATGCCGTCAACTCTTCGTTCATGGCTGACTCTCCCTTCAACGCTTCCAAACACCCCTGCTGAACCAGTAGGGCTTTCATCTTCAAGCGCCACAGACCGAAATCATTCACTCCGGTGAATTTTTCAATCTCATACTTTGTCGAAGGCATCTTATCCACGCTCACCGCACCAATTTGTTGTGAATCGGATGCCTTGAAACAAATATATATAAGCTTGTTGTTCAAGATAGGGAAAAATAAATGAAGAACACGATGAACACACGGATTGGTTATTAACTGCTATTCTTTCCTTTATCTTCAAAACAAGATTACAAGTATACAAGAATAACAAATAACCCTCTCACCCTAAATTAGGATTTGCAATATGCAATAATGAGAGACTAGTATGCTATTTATAATAAACCTAACATACTAAACTAATGGGCTTTTATCACAAATACCCATTACAAGCTAACTTAGGGTACAAGCTAACTTAACCAATTGGACATAACAAACAGGCCCAATTCGATGCTATCACTCCTAGCATCCTTCGACCCAATAGAGTTCGATCCAATATCTCACAATTTTTCATTTTTAAATTGGTATTTGGAATATAAATTAACCAAGCATTACCTCTGCAAATCTCACCCTCAAACAGAAGAAGACCATGTTGTTCTGTACTTTTTTCTTTGGCAGAATATCCATGTACCCCAAATTCCAATAACTTATTAACCTCTCTTTCTCATTAAGGTTCATCTAGCTAAACCTATAATTGACTTCCATCAATCACAATTACCATTGGTAGCAACCTCGTGGCTCTAGGCCACAACTTTAGTTACCATAGCATAGCCACTATAATTTGCGAACTTGCCACCCGGATGCGGTGACAAATACCTGCCACTACGTAAGGGTTAATCCGTTGTGGTCGAAATTCAAGAACTCCTTTCCTTGTACATTCTTATGATATATGAGGATTTTTAGTTATTTTCTTATGAAAAAATTGGAAACTCACTCTAATGGTGTTACATCTATAGTTTTAAATTGTTATCATGGATGCATTTGTGGGAGGTCATTGCGATTGCGATGTGTATTGAAGTTTAAATGAGAAGAGTTTGAAATATACCATTAAAAACCTCATGCTAGATTTTTCAAAAGTTAATTGAATTTTGAGTTTTGACGAAAATATTTGAAGAAACATGGACGAAAGTTGTCTGATGTGATTCCAATAAAAAAGAAAGCATGATCACATCATAATTCTAGTTCAATGTAGCTACGGAAACTACAAAGTTGGTGTATGATATCGGTATGAAATACGGTGTTTTTTTTGGCTTATCACCATCGGTTTAGTGACTTTAGTCCGGTTCCCCTCCCAATTGTAATTGTGGGGGATCGAGCATGCTTCTCTCTAACAAGTCCAGCGTCAATCACCACTGGACCTAAAAATGTAGGTGTTTAAAAAAATCAAGGGAGGACACATTTTTTATATATTTCAATACTCTCTGATTTTTGCATTACTTCATTGGTTTTCTGTGAGTTCGTTTCTAATATATATTTTTCTAAATTATCTGAAACTCTGCTTGGAGGAATATATTATTTGCTAAGATGTTACATCTCATATATCAATTGTAATTATCTCAGGAATTTGTATTGGTTTGCTGCCATTTTTAAATTTTACCATTTCAACTAAGATCCGTATGCAAAATGCTTGTTATCTGCCGCTAAAGAGGAGCAGAAAGAATTTTTACATGATTTGATTTAATACCATCTCAATTTTTCAGTGCTTGAATCTAATTTAACCATTTCATTTAGCTTTTGCAGTTTCAGTATTGATACAAGAGATGAAGTGTTGATAACTCATAGAAGCAAATGGAGACATGCTGATAGGAGTAATAATAATACACATTTTTATTGAAGGAAGTTGACTTTGGAGTGCTTGTTTGTAAGATATGTTTGAAAAGTTTATTAAGACTATATTTGATGTAACATTATAATTGAGATTTGTGCATATATTTTGATATTATAAATTTTATAAGCGATTGCAGTTGAAAATATTAGAGATTAACAAAAATTAAATTTAGAAGGCCTCCAAAGTTTTCTTGCAAAATTCACGATCGAAAACTCTTGTACTAATGTTCCTTAAAACCATTGCATAAAAAGCATTCCAGAATCTTGACTTAGCTTGTAACACGCCAAAGGTGTAATACCTTATTTCCCCATCAAAAAATTAATAAAATCAAAGTTAATTAATTCATTAAAGAAATCATCAAGAATAAGATGCCACATTTTACAACATATCAAAAATCTACTCATGCATAATTGAATTGATACTAATACATTATTCGGATGAGCCGACAACACTTCTCAACATAGTTTTCAATTTCAACTTTATTAACGCAACAGAAAAGAATTCAAGTTTGTCATTAAAACTTCCTCAGACAGCATCAAACAACATTTAACTAAACAAAAGGGAATTTATAATAGTCCAACATAATCACCAAAATAAAACAACGAAATAACAAAATAAGCAAGCGCTAATCCCCCGGTGTTATATATCAGAGCACTGACACCAAATCAAAAATAAGAAGAGCAACATCTTCTAGACTCCGCATCTCGGACTGCTCCTGCTTATCTGTATGTTACCCACGTAGAGGCAACATTCAAACAGAAGATGTGAGATATCATAACAATATAAAAGAAAGCATAATAACGAGTAGATAGCAATTCAAGTACACATGATTATACTTCTTTACCTCACACGTGCACTTCATTCATCGTACCATGAGGTACATCAATATATAATCAAATGCACAAACAACACATAACATCCATCATAATATAATTCATACTTTTTCAACTTCCAAAATATTAAATTACTAATAATAATGTAATGTAATGAGACTGACACTGACTCAAATGCATGTGGTACCAACAAGGCATAAGTCCCACCATAATGCCAACTTAGGGCAGCAACAGGGCATAAGCCCTCATCATCACGCCAATACAGGCCATCTTACATAACATAAGTTCTTATCATGAATGCATGCGACATAGACATGCAACAGTGTAATTTATATTGATATGCCTACTCATCAATTCCATGCCAATACATGACATCGTCATCATTATTATCATGTAATACATCATGCAAAACAATTAAATCATTCATACAACATCATCTTACTCAATCACAACATAAATCATAGCACATTACTCAAGAATATACACATATAGGCATCAATGTTGGCCAAATAATTAGATACTATGTTCCAATTTGTTTTTATAGGATAGAAAATGATTTTAGCTTTTCATTGGTCCAAACGGTGCGTCAAACAGACACCCAAGTCAGAAGTTATCAATTTTACAAATTTTGAAAAATCTGACAGCTTCAGTTGTAACCGGTTACCACTAGGCCAGTAACCAGTTACACCCCGCAACATATTATGATGCAAGATCCATTCTCCTTGAGATGATGCAATATCTCTTGGTATGTAGGTATAAGACTTTGTCTTTTCAACAAAAATATAATAAAATATATTTCTTTTCTCATCTCCCACTCATTTATCAAGCAAACTATTTTAACCAAAAATAGATATTACAAAAGGTTCTTATAGAATACTATAGATACATATGGTGCTAATATCTTTCCTTTGTATAAATCAACCCCGTACCTTAGATCTATACACTCTGGAAGAATACTTTTGTAACATTCCGATTTTGTTGAATTATTTTAATTAGATGATGTGATGTATTTGTGCACTTTAGTGAATCTTTGTTGTTTTGTGATGCATTTTTGGAAATTAGATGCCTTAGAAATCATTGGAGTTAAGATAATGAGAGGGTATGATCAAAAGTTTAGAAATATGAGGTGTAGAGAGATAAATAGTATATTGGCATTATTGAAATTAAAATATTAGATTTAATACGATAGTATAATAATTAAATAAAATTATTATTTATTTATTAGATTGGTATTAAGATTTAGGAGTCCTAAGGTTAGTGTGAGAATAAAATAAAGTTCAAAATAAAGAAGAGAAAAACAATATAGAAAAATAGAGAAAGGTTCGTAGAAAGAAATCATAACAATATAAAATAAAACATAATAACTCAGAATTACAACTCTGTTGTCAAGACCCTTAATTTTTTTAAATCAATTTTTGTATATAACATAACTTACATAACTGAAATCATCTTACATAGAATGTCAGTTAATTACATTTTGGGTTAAATAAGTTTTTGGTCCCTCTAAAATAGTCAATATTTGATTTTAGTCCCTCTAATAATTTCCTTCTAAGATTGGTCCCTTGAAAATTTTTCGTCTGTCAAATTGGTCCCTAAAGGCAAAATCCGCAGGTAAATCCGCAGGTTCCTGCGAATTTTCTTTCGGATTTACCTGCGGATTTTGACTTTAGGGACCAATTTGACAGACGAAAAATTTTCAAGGGACCAGTCTTAGAAGAAAATTATTAGAGGGACTAAAATCAAATATTGGCTATTTTAGAGGGACCAAAAACTTATTTAACCCTTACATTTTTTTACAGTTATTTAAATTAATATTAAATTTCGTTAATATGATTTGAATGATCAATTGTAAAAGTTTAAAAACTCAAATTTTAAAACTTATTCAGTTGTTGGAACAGTATCATAGATGCATTCAGTATTTTTCTCTATGAATTTAACATGTTAATAGCGTAAATTATCTTTGTTTTTGTGGTTATTATAGAATTGCACAAAAATTTCTTGCGGAAGTCAAGGATGCTTATGTTTATGCATTTTGTAGGAAGCACAAACAATCATTGCAAATTTGTATGATGTTTTACTTATTATGATTTACCTATGACAAAATGTGAGATATGTGTTGTTAGCTGCCAATAGATGACTCTAAATACAAGTTTTTCTGAATGAGAATAGAAATATAAAACCGTAAAAAGGGTCTAAAACTATAATTAGAAGTTTGTCCATGTTAAAAACCCAAAATATTTCAACTTTGCTTTTCTTGATATGTATCAGAAGTTTGTCCATGTTAAAAACCCAAAATATTTCAACTTTGCTTTTCTTGATATGTACTTTCACAGTAGATTCTATTTTGCTTAATAAATGTTTGATTTATATAACTAAAAATGAAGTGATGAAAACCCTTGCATGGCATGCAAAAAGAATTAGAGTTAATGGGAAAATACTTATACCGGTAGAATAATGCTGCTATTCATGAAGTTGGATTTAAAAGTTGGACATGGATGGACATGTATCACTACAAGAAAATTATATTTCGAGTTTCCAAAATTCAAGAAATATATCACTACATGCATGGAATTACATATCACTACAAGCAAGATACAAACAACTAACATCATAACATTTGTCATTTAAAAAATCAAATGAAAAATATGCAAATATTTTATCTTTCAATTGTTCCTTTCGAATACTTTACTTGCTTTTTATTTACCTTTGAGCAAACTCTTTACGTTATGTTCTGCTTCGCGTAAACAATTCAATACTCTCTGTCAGTCATGAGTCACTAGTCAGTTAGTTTATTGAGTCTTACTTCGTATAAAAAGTCTGTTGTCAGTCACGAGTTACCAGCCAATCGGCCAAATCTTCATGTGGAAATCCGTTATATTTGTTCCCTTAGTCTTAGAAAATCGTTTCTTTGATAAAGATTTCGACAAAACTAGTATAATTTCAAAATCTTAGCACATGTCTTAAGATCAACTGGTCGATCTTGCGAGTAACCCTTAGTTTTAGGACTTTGGGAGGACCAGCGGTTGTTTACCATTTTCCACAGTAAACAGCAAGTTGATTCAAACATACATTGGGCTAGCCTGACTCATTTCGCTCGTTCGCTTGGTTACTCTTAGTGAATAGCATTGGGAATAAAAGTTTGAATCCTCTACCTAATGCACTAAGTGCTTTATTTATAATACATATATGGTAACTGCTCCTTGGCCGGCTTCATCCTTTCACACGCGACGTGTATCTTGTAACCTCTCACCACGAGCCCACATTCTCAACTCTTGCTCTCTTTCCCTCCAAGAAACCGTTGTTTGAGTAATCTAGGCCACTTTCATCACTTTGGGCCTTTAATGTTTCTAGGCCCATTTAATCCTTGGTCGACTGTAAATATAATCACAATTAATTGTACTCTATTTGACTAAAGCATCTTGATCGATCCAAATATTACATTAATTCAAAGAACTCTTTTAAACTCTTCTCTTCTATATTGAATTTTGACCTATTGAAAATTTCAGCCAATTGTTAGATTGCACACAATAACAACATTATATTATATTTAAAAAAATGACAACTTTTCAAACAAATATTATCTGCAAGATAAATGTATCCACTTGTTATGAAAACAATGCAAATATTTTGTGCCTGGATTTTTATCATAAAGTATGAATTAATGTTAATCGTAATTTTTAAATATTAAAAGGTAACAAAAAATTGTTGTGAAAATTTTTATAATTGTTGACTTTAATTAAATAAATGAAGAAAGAAACAAGTAAGGAATCACTAAAAATGACAAATGATAGTAACATATACGCGTGACAGCACATAACTAACGGAAAATGAAGTCAACCTTAACATATACCCGTGACAGCACATAACTAACAGAAAATAAAGTCAACATTATATTGCCGTCAAGTTCTGTGTCCATAGATCTTAAAAGAAAGATTGGTCTTTGGCTCTTTGCTAAGTAAACAACTCAGTTATATGAAAATTGTGAATCCTTCTGTCTTATTTTGATCGATGGAAAGCGATGATGAAGAAAAGGAGTATGCCGAGTATATGGAGCGATCTCGTAATCTAAGTGTACGGTTTCCTTCGGTGTATTGTTCCTTTCTTACCCTTCAATAATTTTGTGTTCAACTTAGTACTATACTAATCACTTAATTTTGATTCTGGACAGTCATTCGATGCCATCGAACCTCCACCAGATATGTGCGGCGTTATCAGCCCCCTTCCCATAACTAACGAAGTTCGCGATGATCTTGTTCCCCTCTGCGAGCTTGCGTTGCACAAGTACAACACTGATCAGGTTCCAAACTTACCACCACTATAGTGTATATGAATATCATACTATGTTTATTTACTCATTCATCAACTCATTATTTCTTCTTATCTAGGATACCAATTTTGTGTTTGCTAATATTCTCAAGTCAACCATTCAATATGTTGCTGGTACTAATTATTTCATCACGTTTCAAGCAAAAAGTCCAAACGGCCCTCTTGTAACTTTCCAAGCCTATGTTTTCGTCGAGTTGCCCTGTTATGGAGGACAGTCTGTGGTGGAATCGTGTGCTATCAAGCCTTCCTAAGCAACACATACACCATGGTAATAATGTTTGAAACAATGATATGCATGTTTATATTTTTAACTTTGGTTATAGTTTTTCATTTTTAAATTGGTATTTGGAATATAAATTAACCAAGCATTACCTCTGCAAATCTCACCCTCAAACAGAAGAAGACCATGTTGTTCTGTACTTTTTTCTTTGGCAGAATATCCATCTACCCCAAATTCCAATAACTTATTAACCTCTCTTTCTCATTAAGGTTCATCTAGCTAAACCTATAATACTTCAGCATCCAGTCAATCACAATTACCATTGGTAGCAACCTCGTGGCTCTAGGCCACAACTTTAGTTACCATAGCATAGCCAGCTATAATTTGCGAACTTGCCACCCAGATGCAGGTGACAAATACCTCTGTCACTACAGAAGGGTTAATCCGTTGCAGGGTCGAAATTCAGTAACTCCTTTCCTTGCACATTCTTATGATATATGAGGATTTTTTAGTTATTTTTCTTATGAAAAAAATTGGAAACTCACTCTAATGGTGTTACATCTATAGTTTTAAATTGCTACCGCAGATGCGGTTGTGGGGAGGTCATTGCGATTGCTGCGATGTGTATTGCAGTACGAAGTTTAAATGGGAAGAGTTTGAAATATACCATTAAAAACCTCATGCTAGATTTTTCAAAAGTTAATTGAATTTTGAGTTTTGACGAAAATATTTGAAGAAACATGGACGAAAGCTGTCTGATGTGATTCCAATAAAAAAGAAAGCATGATCACATCATAATTCTAGTTCAATGTAGTTACGGAAACTACAAAGTTGGTGTATGATATCGGTATGAAATATGGTGTTTTTTTTTTGGCTTATCACCATCGGTTTAGTGACTTTAGTCCGGTTCCCCTCCCAATTGTAATTGTGGAGGATCGAACATGCTTCTCTCTAACAAGTCCAGCGCCAATCACCACTGGACCTAAAAATATAGGTGTTTAAAAAAATCAAGGGAGGACACATTTTTTATATATTTCAATACTCTCTGATTTTTGCATTACTTCATTGGTTTTCTGTGAGTTCGTTTCTAATATATATTTTTCTAAATTATCTGAAACTCTGCTTGGAGGAATATATTATTTGCTAAGATGTTACATCTCATATATCAATTGTAATTATCTCAGGAATTTGTATTGGTTTGCTGCTATTTTTAAATTTTACCATTTCAACTAAGATCCGTATGCAAATTTGCTTGTTATCTGCCGCTAAAGAGGAGCAGAAAGAATTTTTACATGATTTGATTTAATACCATCTCAATTTTTCAGTGCTTGAATCTAATTTAACCAGTTCATTTAGCTTTTGCAATTTCAGTATTGATACAAGAGATGAAGTGTTGATCACTCATAGAAGCAAATGGAGACATGCCGATAGGAGTAATAATAATACACATTTTTATTGAAGGAAGTTGACTTTGGAGTTCTTGTTTGTAAGATATGTTTGAAAAGTTTATTAAGACTATATTTGATGTAACATTATAATTGAGATTTGTGCATATATTTTGATATTATAAATTTTATAAGCGATTGCAGTTGAAAATATTAGGGATTAACAAAAATTATTTAGAAGGCCTCCAAAGCTTTATTGCAAAATTCACGATCGAAAACTCTTGTACTAATATTCCTTAAAACCATTGCATAAAAAGCATTCCAGAATCTTGACTTAGCTTGTAACACCCCAAAGGTGTAACACCTTATTTCCCCATCAAAAAATTAATAAAATCAAAGTAAATTAATTCATTAAAGAAAACATCAAGAATAAGATGCCACATTTTACAACATATCAAAAATCTACTCATGCATAATTGAACTGATACTAATACATTTTTCGGATGAGTCGACAACACTTCTCAACATAGTTTTCAATTTCAACTTTATTAACGCAACTGAAAAGAATTCAAGTTTGTCATTAAAACTTCCTCAGACAGCATCAAACAACATTTAACTAAACAAAAGGGAATTTATAATAGTCCAACATAATCACCAAAATAAAACAACGAAATAACAAAATAAGCAAGCGCTCATCCCCGGTGCAGTGGCGGTGCTAGAATAATTATAAAGCCTGGGCAAAAAATTTAAAAACCGAAAATTAAATTCGGCCAAAAAATTTATAAAATGAAAATTAAGTTCGGCAAAAATGTAAAGACCAGAAATTAAGTTCGGACAAAAATTTAAAGACCGAAAATTAAATCCAGGCAAAAACCATACGGTAGAGACCAGAAATTTATAAAATGAAAATTAAGTTCGGCCAAAAAATTTATTGTATTAACTAAATAATAAGAAATAAGAAATATTTTCCTGTATATTTTATTCTATTCTAAATAAGCTAAAGGAATATTCTATAAGTTATTCTTATAGAAATATTAGCCTAATTGATTCTTAACATTTTATTTTTCAGAAAGAAAATAAAGGGTGCAAAGAGGTAGATTTACAAATAGAAAAATATAAATTTAAATTAGAAAACTAACAATATTAAACTAACAATATTACACAATTCTAACTTTCTAATATTGCATATTATTAACAAAAGTGTAACACCATAACAATCTATCTATCAAGAACTTCACGCAGTTGTCTCTTTGTAGTTGATAAGAATGCATGTTAGGTGGAAGCACCGAACGACAAGTGTTGGACATGTGTCTATGAGGGAGACAAGAAACACAATATCGATGTGTTGCGGTTTGTTTCATTTATCACTTGGTCAAAGAATATAATATTTCAATATAATACATTAAGAAAATTGGATATAAATGTCCAAACAAAAAAAAATAGAGATTAGAAAGAGCAAAAACTACTTAACAAGCAAATTATACAACAAACACAATTGAGACACTAAAAAGACATAACAGAACAAACTAAATAAAATAAAATTGGAGCCTGGGCAGTTGCCCGGGGTAGCCGTACGGTAGAACCGCCTATGCCCCGGTGTTATATATCAGAGGACTGACACCAAATCAAAAATAAGAAGAGCAACCTCTTCTAGACTCATAACTCGATTGCTCCCTTATCATATGTTACCCACGCAGCAACATTCAAATGAAGATGTGAGATATCATAACAATATAAACGAAAGCATAATAGCGAGTAGATAGCAATTCAAGTACACATAGTTATACTTTTTACCTCACACATGCACTTCATTCATCGTACATGAGGTACATCAATATATAATCAAATGCACAAACAACACATAACATCCATCATAATATAATTCACACTTTTCAACTTCCAAAATATTAAATTACTAATAATAATGTAATGTAATGACATCGACTCAAATGCATGTGGTGACACTGACTCAAATGCATGTGGTACCAACAAGGCATAAGCCCCACCATAATGCCAACTTAGGGCAGCAACAGGGCATAAGCCCTCATCATCACACCAATACAGGCCATCTTACAGAACATAAGTTCTTATCATGAATGCATGCGACATAGTGTAATTTATATTGATATGCCTACTCATCAATTCCATGCCAATACATGACATCGTCATCATTATTATCATGTAATATATCATGCAAAACAATTAAATCATTCATACAACATCATCTTACTCAATCACAACATAAATCATAGCACATTACTCAAGAATATACACATATTGGCATCAACGTTGGCCAAATAATTAGATACTATGTTCCAATTTGTTTTTATAGGATAGAAAATGATTTTAGCTTTTCATTGGTCCAAACGGTGCGTCAAACAGACACCCAAGTCGGTTATCAATTTTACAAATTTTGAAAAATCGGCTTGATTGTAACTTACCACTAGGCCATAATTACACCCGCATATTATGATGCAAGATCCATTCTCCTTGAGATGATGCAATATCTCTTGGTATGTAGGTATAAGACTTTGTCTTTTCAACAAAAATATAATAAAATATATTTCTTTTCTCATCTCCCACTCATTTATCAAGCAAACTATTTTAACCAAAAATAGATATTACAAAAGGTTCTTATAGAATACTATAGATACATATGGTGCTAATATCTTTCCTTTGTATAAATCAACCTCGTACCTTAGATCTATACACTCTGGAAGAATACTTTTGTAACATTCCGATTTTGTTGAATTATTTTAATTAGATGATGTGATGTATTTGTGCACTTTAGTGAATCTTTGTTGTTTTGTGATGCATTTTTGGAAATTAGATGCCTTAGAAATCATTGGAGTTAAGATAATGAGAGGGTATGATCAAAAGTTTAGAAATATGAGGTGTAGAGAGATAAATAGTATATTGGCATTATTGAAATTAAAATATTAGATTTAATACGATAGTATAATAATTAAATAAAATTATTATTTATTTATTAAATTGATATTATGATTTAGGAGTCCTAAGGTTAGTGTGAGAATAAAATAAAGTTCATTTAAAAAAATCAAGGGACGACACATTTTTTATATATTTCAATACTCTCTGATTTTTGCATTACTTCATTGGTTTTCTGTGAGTTGAGTTCGTTTCTAATATATATTTTTCTAAATTATCTGAAACTCTGCTTGGAGGAATATATTATTTGCTAAGATGTTACATCTCATATATCAATTGTAATTATCTCAGGAATTTGTATTGGTTTGCTGCTATTTTTAAATTTTACCATTTCAACTAAGATCCGTATGCAAATTTGCTTGTTATCTGCCGCTAAAGAGGAGCAGAAATTTTTTTACATGATTTGATTTAATACCATCTCAATTTTTCAGTGCTTGAATCTAATTAAACCAGTTCATTTAGCTTTTGTAGTTTCAGTATTGATACAAGAGATGAAGTGTTGATCTCTCATAGAAGCAAATGGAGACATGCCGATAGGAGTAATATTAATACACATTTTTATTGAAGGAAGTTGACTTTGGAGTTCTTGTTTGTAAGATGTTTGAAAAGTTTATTAAGACTATATTTGATGTAACATTATAATTGAGATTTGTGCATATATTTTGATATTATAAATTCTATAAGCGATTTATTGACGGCAGTTGAAAATATTAGGGATTAACAGAAATTAAATCTAGAAGGCCTCCAGAGCTTTCTTGCAAAATTCACAATCAAAAACTCTTTTACTAATGTTCCTTAGAACCGTTGCATAAGAAGCATTCCAGAATCTTGACTTAGCAACCTCTTCTAGACTCCGCAACTCGGACTGCTCTTGCTTATCTGTATGTTACCCACGTAGAGGCAACATTCAAACACAAGAAGTGAGATATCATAACAATATAAAAGAAAGCATAACAGAGTAGATAGCAATTCAAATACACATAATTATACTTCTCCTCACATGCACTTCATTCATCATACCATGACGTACATCAATATATAATCAAATGCACAAACAACACATAACATCCATCATAATATAATTCATACTTTTTCAACTTCCAAAACATTAAATTACTAATAATAATGTAATGCAATGAGACTAACACTGCCTCAAATGCATGTGGTACCAACAAGCATTATCCCCACCATAATGCCAACTTAAGGCAGCAACAGGGCATAAGCCCTCATCATCACGCCAATACAGGCCATCTTACAGAACTTAAGTTCTTATCATGAATGCATGCGACATAGGCATGCAACAACGTAATTTATATTGATATGCCTACTCATCAATTCCATGCCAATACATGACATCGTCATCATTATTATTATCATGTAATACATCATGCAAAATAATTAAATCATTATACAACATCATCTTACTCAATCACAACATAAATCATAGCACATTACTCAAGAATATACACATATAGTCATTGACGTTGGCCAAATAATTAGATACTATGTTCCAATTTGTTTTTATAGGGTAGAAAATGATTTTAGCTTTTCATTGGTCCAAACGGTGCATCAAACAGACACCCAAGTCAAAAGTTATGAATTTTACAAATTTTGAAAAATCTGACAGCTTCAGTGGTAACCGGTTACCACTAGGCCAGTAACCAGTTACACCCCTGTAACTCTGAATTACAACTCTATTGTCTAGTTGGGTAACCGATTACCACCAGGCAAGTAATCAGTTACACCTCCTATATTCTTTCCTTTTCACCTAAAAATTGCACACGGTAACCGATTACCACTAGGCCAATAATCGATTACCACTGTTGCAAAAGTCAAAAATCTGCATTTTTTCAAAATACGAATTTCCATGTTTCAAAACTCAAACTCTCAAATTTTCAACCAAAACAGTATCTTTTAATCATACCTATTATTCACGAGCATTGCCTATCAATTCCATTCAATTCACATCATCAAATTTTACCAATTACACACACAATGCATCAAAGAAATTCATCAATGGGTAACAACACCCCATAAAGCATAATAGGGAAAAATAAAGAATACACAATAATGGAACTTAAACACTACCATACCCCATCATTATGCAACCCGTTATAGTGTTAGAATCTCACCCTTACCTTAGATTTTGCAGGTTTTTGACTCTTACAGTGAAACTTCATGCCCTAGCCTCTTTCTCTTCTACGAACCTTTCTCTGTTTTTCTATGTTGTTTTTCTCTTCTTTATTTTGAACTTTATTTTATTCTCACACTAACCTTAGGACTCCTAAATCATAATACCAATCTTGTCCTTCCCAATTTAATAAATAATAATTTTATTTAATTATTATACTATCGTATTAAATATAATATTTTAATTTCAATAATGCCAATAAACTATTTATCTCTCTACACCTCATATTTCTAAACTTTTGATCATACCCTCTCATTATCTTAACTCCAATGATTTCTAAGGCATCTAATTCCCAACAAATGCATCACAAAACGACAAAGACTCACTAAAGTGCACAAATACATCACATCATCTAATTAAAATAATTCAACAAAATCGGGGTGTTACAAAAAGTATTCTTCCAGAGTGTTGAGTTTAGAGTACTATTGCGGTAAAAAACCGGAAACCAAACTATTATCTAACTTGACTCGCAAACTTAAGAACTCACCACCGAAGTTTATTATTTTCAAATGAACAAATCACAAAGAATAGATTTAAGATACGAGGTTTGATAAATAAGTGGGAGATGAGAAAAGAAATATATATTTATTATATTTTTGTTTGAAAAGACAAAGTCTTATACCTAAATACCCAAGAAGAATCAAAACCTCGTAGTTTGTGATAAAAATAACAAAATAGTTTGTTGTGGTTGATTTAAAAAGAGATATTACATCATCTCAAGGAAAATACTCAACTAATTCAACCATAAATATGAGAAGATGGATCCTGCATCATCATGAAAAAGGAACTCTTAACTTGAATATAAGATCAACAAGTAATCACTAGCTCCCTCAAGTAGAAAGAATTTCAACAAAAATATGTTGCGTGATAAAAATCAAGACCCTTAATTTTTTTAAATCAATTTTTGTATATAACATAACTTACATAATTAAAATCATCTTACTAAGCATGACACGTTAATTACATTTTTTTACAATTATTTAAATTAATATTAAATTTTCGTTAATATGATTTGAATGATCAATTGTAAAAGTTTAAAAACTCATATTTAAAAACTTATTCAGTTGTTGGAACAGTATCATAGATGCATTCAATATTTTTCTCTATGAATTTAACATGTTAATGGCGTAAATTATCTTTGTTTTTGTGGTTATTAAATTGATTTTCCTCACTATAAAACCGTAAAAAGGGTCTAAAACTACAATCAGAAGTTTGTACATGTTAAAAACCCAAAATATTTCAACTTTGCTTTTCGTTGATATGTGCGATCACAGTAGATTCTATTTTGCTTAATAAATGTTTGATTTGTATAACTAAAAATGAAGTGATGAAAACCCTTGCATGGCACGGGTCTAAAACTAGAATCACATATCACTACAAGCAAGATACAAACAACTAACATCATAACATTTGTCATTTAAAAAATCAAATGAAAAATATGCAGTGAAATTCATCTATAATCAATGGTTACTTAGTGTGTTAATGCCTTAGTAAGGGTTCAGTTTACATTAAACAAAAGTGTTGGTATTCCATGGCTTACACAGCAACAACAAAAAAACAATGCAGCTTCATATGAAGTGTGGCAAGAATTAGTGATGAACAAAAGGATGTATAAACAATAACAGAACTAGTACTTCAGATGATGTTACTATCAACATATGAGCTTCAAATTTTTTCAGTGGATGAAGCATATTATAAATAACAAAATCAAGGAACTATAAGCAATTATAAATGTTGAAGAAAAGATTATAAGATAATTACCATGGTGATGTGAATGTGTTAGGGTTTAATGGCACATGAAATGACCTCAGGGGCGGGCCTCTGATTGAGGACATGGCTCTGAAAAGTTGTAACAGAAATGGAAGAATCTTGAGCTAGAAAGGTAATGTAATAGTTAGCACCAGGGGACCAAGTGGTCTTCACAATGTCAGCAAACACAAAATTTGTATCCTAAAAATAAAATGAATAATTAGTCTATAGATCAATGAATGAATGGATAAACATAATAAATAAGAGTAGTATTGAACCTTGTCAGCATTGTATTTCTCTAAAGCAAGTTTGCAGAGGGGAGTGAGCTTAAGACGACGATGTTCGGTCATATCAACAGGCCCTGGACCACCACCAACGTTATCTGATATTTTGGGCGGCGGATAGCATCGAAATCCTGTGTTTACCAGAATCCAAATTAAACAAAAATAAAGCGAAAAGAGAAATAGAAATGAAAGGAAAATGAGATGATGGTTACACTTAGGTTGCGAGAACGTTCACTGTAGTCATCCATTGCAACTTTAATTTGTTCATCCTTAATCATCTGAGCCTTATTCTTATACACAAAGCGTCGGCAACTAAACATGAAAGGCTCAGGATCATCGTCATACATGGAGAAATCACTCATCTTAAGCTTTTAAGTGGTTTGGAATTCAAAAGTTGAATCAATTTCGGTGGTTCCGATTTCGATCGAGGTTCCGATTTCGACTGAGGTAATTCCAAATTGGGTTCTAGTTCCGATTCCGATCTGATCCACTTACCTCTTTCCTGCAAGCTTTCTGAGGAAGGTCGGATGACGCCGAACGAAGCGGAATGACTCTCCATTGCAAGAATCACCAGCGAGACAGTCACAAATACCTAATTCCTTTTAACACCGAGTCTCTCTATTATATATAACCACAAAAAAAGAAGAAGGAAAAAAAAGAGAATTTTGTTTTTTTCTTTGGGCTTGTCTGCTTACGACGACCCAAACGCCCACACTATGGGATCCTTTTATAATGCAATATATAATAATAGAAATTGCTTCATGTATTGGGTTTGTCTCACACCTTTGAAAAATCAAAAATAACATTTGCACTTATGAATTGACATTTATGGGAGAATTCGTAAGTGCACTTACGAATTCTCCCGATATCCTAATTCACATATATTTTTGGGTGTTTCGTAACTGCTCGTAGGTGCATTTACGAATTCCCTTAATATCTCAATTTTATTTAGATTTTATCTTGAAAAAATATTTATGTGATTTTCATTAAATATATACATGATTTCAGATACGAAAAATATATGCATTAAACGCTTAACTTATATTTAACCTATAATAATAAAATCTATTAATACAATTGATATCAATATCAAATTTGGTCTATAATAAAAGTGTCATCTAAATTTATAAATAGAATTGATAAATTCCTTGTAATTAAATTTTAACAAAAAGTGTCATCTAAATTAAATATTAAAAAGTGTCATTGTTAGCTGGAAATTTCTAAATACGTTTGAGGGCTATTATTAGAGGCAAGTGTCCCTACAAGTTAAGGGCCGATTCTAAACGAATATGGCTTCTTCGAGGAAAACCTTATAAAGCCAAGCTAGAAATATCGGAAAACATGTGTCGATTGAGAAGTTGAGCCAGAAAACCAATCAAATCGACCAAGCAACCAGAAGAAACCGCGTCGAAGACAAAACTATATCAACAAGATAGATGAAGAAAGACTATTGATCGATTCGACACGTTGATTAGGTCAAATGAAGGAGTTGGTCGAAGGATGAACGTTGTCGAAAATACAACTCAATACTTGGAGAATATTATCATTTCTTGAAAGTATATCGAAACAAAGTGGGCAGTTGTTCCTTTTTTGAAGTCTCAAAGCGGGAAAGAGTCAAAGTGGAGAGATCGTGGGTGGTTACTTTAGAAAGTCGTGATTTCGAAGCGCTAAACGGATGGCGAAATCGTGTGTAGTAGTTTTCCTTAGTTTGAATCTCGTCCGTTGATTACTCTTAGCGGTTACCTTGTAAAATTCTATAAATAAGTCAATTTATTAGGATTTTAGTGTGTTCACTTGTATCTTCAAATTGCTTGCCAAAACTCTGCCCAATTCCGCGCTAAAGGAAGAAAGAGTCATTCGAGCCTTTGATGTACGTGAATCACCGTATTTACTTTCAATGCAATCAATTTATTTTTAAGTTTATCTTTACTGTTTGTTCACTTCTATTTCATTTCGAACGATTTTGTTATTAAACACTTCAACGTCAATTGTTGGTTACAAGTCACCAATTAGTGTTCGGTTGAGTCTTGTTTCTCCAAAGACCGCAATCGGTTAGCAGTGGTCAAAACTCGTCGTGTGGAAATCTATTGTATTGTTTCCTTGGTCCCCGAAACCGTTTGGCCAAGGTCTTTCTCTAGAACCAGATAATTTACCAAACCTTAGCACGTGTCTTAAGATCAATGTCGATCTTGCAAGTAACCCTTAGTTTTAGGACTTGGGAGGACCAGCGTTTGTTTACCATTTTCCACAGTAAATAAATTGGCACACCTGGTGGGACAATGTGTTAAGTGTTAGAATTTGTCAGTAGCGTTAGAAGTGCATGAAACTTAGAAGTGGGAATTCAGCAAGTACGAAACCATGCACTAGGAAATGTACACCTAAGATGACAAACAATACTCCCGCGTCGAATGCAGATGAAGTTCCATCACGAACATTGGGTGTCATCGATCCAGTTGTTTCACAACTTGCGTAATTTCCTCCATTAGGCACACAACTGTCTCAGGGCCGACTGTTTCAGTATTATTCCCTATTCCCCAGACCACACCCGTGAGTCCAGGGCCTATGATGGCCACGAGTGCCATTCCGAACACAGTGATACCTCGATTTGGTATTGCTACAAATCCCCCTTATGGAATTCCGTATTCCTTGATGATGGGATATTAGTCGACCCAAGCGTATCAATGATGTCTAATAACACGCAAAACACAAATGCTCCTTTGCAAGGATCTGCAATAGGAGGAAATAGGGAAATGCTTGCGCAACATTTAAATACTACCTCTGTGGCGGTATTAAGGCAACAAATGGATGATAGCAACCATGAGATGGTTAATATGTTAACCAACCAAATGGGTAATGTGTTTAACCCTATAGTACAAGAATCGATCGAGACTAATAGGCAGTCCGCTGAAACAAACCGACAGGTTATTGCGCAACTAACACGTTTGTGCAACTTCTTAGGAGCCCCCCAAACAGCTGTTCGACAGGGGCCACCGGTTCGACAAGCTATACCTGTTCATGGTGACATGGGGGAAATAGAAGAAGAAACTGTGTACCAAGGTCAGGTTGCAACGCCTCAAAGAAATATCGTAGTCGATCCACCTAGGGTTTTGGTGCATAGACAACAAGAGGCTGATCAGGTCCTTGATCAAATTCGACGAAAGATTTAATTGTCAAAAATAACTTAAGTAATATTGTCGAGAGAATTATGGCCCGAATGGTATGAATATAATGCCAATGCCAACGTATTCCTCCCTATTATCAGAGTACATTCTACAAGCCGAAAACCCTAGAGGATGGAAAATCCCTAAATACACCAAGTTTGGTGGGGAAACGGGTGAATCGACTGTCAAACATATCGCTAGATACCTGACTGAGTCGGGAGACATGGCGAATAATGAAGGCCTGAGGGTAAAACATTTCCCTTCATCCCTCACTAAAGCAGCCTTTACATGGTTTACTACTTTGCCCCCTGATTCTATCGACTCATGGTCGAAGTTGGAGAAATTTTTCCATGATCAGTTTTACGAGGGGCATTTGAAAATTAGTCTGGTCGAATTGTCAAGAATTAAAAGAAAATTCGTTGAGACAATAGACGATTATCTGAATAGGTTTAGATCGTTGAAAGCTAGGTGCTTTACCCAAGTTCCTGAACATGAACTTGTTCAAATGGCCGCTAGAGGTTTGGACTACTCCATTAGGAAGAAAGTAGATCTAACCTTCATCAAGAGCATGTCACAAGTGGCTGATAGAGTTCGACATCTTGAGCGAATTCGACTAGAGAAAGTTAGACATACTAAGGCTAAGTCTAAGAAAGAGAAGGTAACTTATGTCAATTTTGATGATACAGATCCCATATATGAAGCCGATTACATGTCGCCGACTAAGGCAGATGTGGATGTGGCTTAATTGAAATCAGGGTCGACATATGAATGTAAATCGTTGTTTCCTGCTGTCATACCCCAAAATTTGCCCTCCAATTTCTCAAGACATTCCATACATCCATGCTCAAGGATTCCTCAAGAGTTGATCAGACAAACTCTCTCCTAGACAATCAACCCAAACTAGGGTTTGGTATTTCTCAGATTCAGATGGACTTCCAACATCTCCAATGGTCTTCATGCCTCCTCATATGCTTCAAAGACTCTCCATGTCAAGTTTCAAGCCTCACAAGTCAAGTTTCCTCAGACAATTGCTCAGATGGTTGAAAATCAGTTGTATTGGTCAAAAAGTCAACTGTGGTCAACATACAGTCAAACTTCCTGATTTTTGGTCAACATTCTCATTTTGAAGTCACATTCATCATTTGATCAAGGTTTGATCATGATTCATCAAGAAAACTCAAGATTTGCTCAAAAGTCAACTTTCCAAATTAGGGTTTCTTGAGGAAAAGTCAACCAAACTTTGACTGAGCATAACTTCTTCATACTTTCTCAGAAAGTTTTCTACCACCTCTTGTTTTGAAGGAAATTCAATTCTCTACAACTTCATATCTCACAAGAATGTTCAAAAAATGCTTCATTTGGAAGGTATGGATCAAAACATTACAGGTCCTTTTCAAAGTCAACAAAAAGTCAACATTTTGTTTTGAAGATATATTGAGCATGGTAACTCCAATTGAGATGAAACCAAATAGGTTGGTTAGAGGACTCTTAGAGCTTTCCAAAAAGTCCAAGAACTCTCAAAAATGTGGAAAATTGAGCAAGATACACCATTCACAAGTTGGGCAATTTTGAAGAAGTGCACAAAGAGAAATGCTTCTAAAAATCAAAATTTTTGCAAATGGGCTTACTTTTTCTCCATCCAAACTTGTTCCTTATGCAATTAGGAATATCCAAGCCCAATGCCACGAATTTTTATTTTATTTTTCTATTTAATTTGGAATTTATTCATTTAAATACAAATTAAATTCAAAAATAAAGTATAAAATCAAAATTAAATGCAAATTTGATTTTTCTCTCTTCCTTAAGATCCAAGCAAACCAATAAAGCCAGCAAATTTCGAAATTTGATTGGATATGGCAAGAAATTGATTGAAATTGATCAAAAAGATGAAAATTTGATTTGGAACAAAATCAAATATATTTTGCATTGATTGATGATTGATTCTTTCTCAAATCAGCTCTAATTCCATCTCCTATATATATACAACACATACCACACGAATTAGAGTAGAAAAACTGGCTGGAGAAACCCTATTGAAGCTCAAAAAATCCGTGGCTTACAAGCAACTAGCAGCCTTGGATTAAGGTCGTTTCAATTGATTCCAAGCACTCAAACACATTCCTTGATACCTCCTGAATCGATCCAGGCCTTTACATTGCTCAAAAACATCAAGAATTGAGAAATCACGATTTGGTTTGTTCATACTTTTTTGAAATTCGAATTCTGTTTATCATGCATTATTAATGTGTTTTGATGTTTGTTTCGTGCTTAGAACAAGGTTTGCAAGCTTTATGGGTCATCCAATTGAGTTTTCGTGGCCAAAAACATGATATGCCATGATTAGGGTTCCTGACCACGAATTAGGGCTTCTCTAATTAGGACAAATTGGACCAAACCGATGCCATCAGGATGCTCAGGAGACCAAAACGAATCGAACCATGGTCTTAGATTTTATTTATATTACTTGTACATGATTTTTGATTTAGCCAGGGCCATAGCGTCGAGCCAAGGCCGACGCAGGATTTTCAAAAATTTGAAACGAGGAAGACGAAGCTTGGCGCGTGATCTGGAGCATCAGGGAGTGACGTCTGTCCAAAATCCATTCGTTCTGGTTTTCCAACAGTGATGCGCTCCAGCTCAGATGGCAAAGGCATGGGGGTTGTGAAAGCAAGGTCCTGGGTTCGATTCTCCCCAGGACCATTTGGTTTTTTTTCCTTTTACAAACTCTAAACTTTTTTTAATTATTTTCATATTTTATTCAATATTTTACATGCATTTTATTTTTATTTCAATAATTTTTATCATGCATTTAAAAACACCAAAAATATTTTTTCTTTTTGCATTATTCTCAGAAAATGTTTATTTAATTTATAAAATTAAAAAATATTATTTTGCATGCATATTTAATTTTATTGCTAATTTATCATTTAAATCACTTTTAATTGATTTTTAATTATTAAATTAACTCCAAAAAATCCCAAAAAATTATTTTAGCATATTAATGTTATTTCCAGCATGAAATATTTTTCTCATTTAAAAATTTGCATTTTTACTAACATTTTCCTCTTATTCGATTTCCTCGTATTTTCCGATTTCTCACCTTTTCACAGGTTATCCCGTTCCGGACGATTTCTTTTTACTGTTTTCTCTTTTCCAATTATGTAATTGCTCATGGGATGTAATAGTTAATTGGGCTTTTATTTTCCGCATTCTTCAATTATGTATCTGTCCCAAAGCCATGTAATAGCGTAGGACTTATCTTTCCGCATTTTACAGTCCCGCATTTTTATTTCCGCACCCTATAAACTGCTTGTAACTAGGCGTGTATGGCAAGATAAAATTGAACATAGCTCACTCATAATTTTCAAGATAACATATCTGAATCAACACACTCTTTCACACATGCACCCCTTAGGGTAATTCTCTCTCGTTGCCTTACGAATTAAAATGGTCATGTCCCTCGAACGTAGAGGTATCCTAGCACCGTTGCCTTCAAAACAAATCATCATAGTCCCTTCGATACAAAGATCATAGACCCACGATGTCGCCTCCGAATACATGATCTTGACCCTCGATTGTCGCCTACGAAAAATGATGATAGTCCCTTCGAATGTGCTAGGATACTTCATACAAGTTGCTTTCTATGACCATACGATGTCCCTTCGAATGTCCCGCTTACATCCAACGAATAGGGTTACCTACCAACTAATGGTATGGATAACACTATTCTAAAGGAAAGTAAAACAACACGAAAATGACCGTTCTGAGTAGGTAATAAGACTTTTAGTTGCTTGCTCAAATCAAATACTTTTCACACCTCACACTTTTTTTCAAAGTTCAAACTCTTTTCAAAACGAAACATTTCCGAACACTTTGTATACATTCCTACATGAATCATTACAAAGTCAAAGCGAAATGCCCTTTTCAAAACATTTTTCAAACACACAGAAAGCACAAATTTTTTAAGTGATCTAGAGAGCAACTAAGAGCCCGTAGATAACTACGGATGGAAAGGGGTGCTAATACCTTCCCTTTTCATAACCTTCTCCCTTACTCAGAATCTAACGAAGGTCTTTTCCTGTTCTTTTCACCTTCCCTTAATTGGATAAAAGAAAAGTCGGTGGCGACTCTTGCTATCCGCACATTTGTGATACAAAAATCTACAAAGTCAGTTCACCGTATTACACCTGCCAAAGGAAAAGGCCATGCTGTCGAAACTAGTTCGAAAACTCCTGCAAAAACATATACTTTTGATGTTAGCAAATGCGAGGAGATTTTTGATTTATTAGTTAAGGATGGTCAAATATTAGTACCCCTAAATGCTAAATTACCAACATTAGAACAAAGACAAAAAAAGAGGTTTTTGTAAATATCATAACTATCTTGGTCATACAACCTCTCAATGTTTTCTTTTTGGGATCCGTTGAAGTCAATTCAAGAGGTCGTTTGAAATTTGTTGCAAGAAAACAAAAGATTGATACTGACCCTTTAAGGCAAGAAGAAGCCTTATTTTCTGAGCCCGACATCAATATGGTCGACATCACGGAGGTGCCTGATAATACCATGTTAGAGGAAAACACCAACGAGAGTCTAAACGTCAAGCTGACTGACATTTATCCAAGGGACGATGAAGACCTGCTGGGTTTTCTCTATCGTTGTAAGAGTAAGGGTGATCAAGTGGGTTTGTTCCCCAAGTGTAGCGCTCTAACTGACAGAGTCGTTGCTGAGAATTTCCAAAAATTGCAACTGGAAAGGCGAAGAGCCCAATGGAATAGAAGAGACCCAAGGCAAGCGTCTCAAATCAGGCCAAAGACTTTTGTTCCGTCGGCCACTGCACCAAAGGAGACATGGATTAAGCCCCAAATGGCCGCTGGGCCATCAAATGCTGCTGGTGCTATGAGAGAGGCAAAGGGGAAATCACTCATGAGCTATCGACTATAGGTATGTTCTGAGAAGAAAAGCCATGTTCCAGAGAAAGAAGCAGGCTGAAAGACAAGCCGCTGCTGCTGCCAAGCAAACTGTTGTCGGTAAAGGAAAAAGTCCACGATAGTACAAGGAGAAGGTCGACGCTGCTGTTAAAAAGCAGATTAAGGAGTGTGTCAACAAGCCAGTCGACAATGGCTCTGATGAGACAACTGATGACTTTAACTCTGATTCAGAAGAAAGCCTCGATATCCTAGTCAACATTGTATTTATACTCCCAGAGGAGTATAATATCCCGACAGAGATATAAAATGCAGATGATGTGGATGCTGCTGAAATGGCTTTACACAAGCCAACTTGCTACTTTGTAATGAATAATGGCTCTATTGGGAGCCATGATACCTTTATTGTGAGGCCCGACATGGCTATGAGGAGCCATTTGAAGTCTTTGCTTATCAGAGCGAAGGTCGAAGAAACTACCATTAACAAGGTGTTAGTGGATTGTGGCGCTACTGTCAACATAATGCCACATCATATTTTGAAGAAAATCGGTAAATTCGACACCAATATAAGATCTCACAACGTGGTCCTGTCGGACTACGAAGGAAGAACTAAAACTACCATGGGGGTAATTCAGGTAGACATCAGGGTCGGCTCAATCACTAGGCCGACAATATTCATGGTCATCCAAGGTAGACCAAGTTATAATCTGCTAGTGGGAAGAGAATGGTTACATGGAATCGGTGTTGCGTCATCTTCCATGCATCAACGCCTAATCATATGGCGAGAGGATGGCATCATGGAAAACATCGAGGCCGACCAAGGTTACTTTTAGGCGAATATCAATAATGTCGGCCAAAACCAATTCGATAGGAAGTTGGCTAACATTGCCCCTTGTCAGCCAGCAGAAGAAATGTATGCCAACCTGAATGAGGCATTCGTTTCTTTGAAACTACATGAAACCCACGGATTTGTGTGGGATGTCGAACCTATGGAGTATCCCTATGCAAAGGAACTCGTGCCGACAGGTTGGGGTAGCTATCATGATAGTGATGTCTGAGCTAGAAGCTCTGAGAAGGATTTCAGCGTATATTGCCGAAAAAAGATAAATGCGGATCTAGAGGCCGAAGAAAACATGGACATCGAAGCTGGTAAACTTCCCGTTCTCGAAGAAGTAATTTTGGCTATAGAGCTAGAACCACCAGATAAAGGCAAACTGGCCAACGAAAGCGTCGGTGAGCAACATTTAGATTGCATATACGACGCTGAACCTTTAGGTTTCGAGAAGGATCCCATGGCACCAGAAAAGATGCAGCCACAAGATCCTTTAGAAGAAATCGACCTTGGCGTAGAAGGTGATAAGAGACCAACCTACATCAGCGCCAACATCGACCAGAAACTCAGATATGAGGTAATATCTTTACTAAAAGAGTTTAAAGATTGTTTTGATTGGGACTATAATGAAATGCCAGGTTTAAACAGGGAATTGGTCGAGTTAAAATTACCAATAAAGGCTGGGAAAAAGCCAGTGAAACAAACACCTCGACGATTTGCACCTGCAATAATGTCGAAAATCAAGGAGGAAATAGAAAGACTCCTTCAAAGCAAGTTCATCAGAACTGCAAGGTATGTCGAATGGTTGGCTAATATTGTGCCAGTTATTAAGAAAAATGGCAAGCTAAGAGTGTGCATTGATTTTAGAGACTTAAATGCTGCCACCCCTAAAGATGAATATTCCATGCCAGTGGCTGAAATGCTAGTATTTTCGGCTATTGGTTTTGAATATTTAAGTATGCTTGATGGTTATGCTGGTTATAACCAAATTTTTATTGCAGATGATGATGTGCCGAAGACGGTGTTTCGTTGCCCAGGGGTATTAGGCACTTATGAATGGGTGGTCATGCCATTCGGCTTGAAGAATGCCGGAGCAACATATTAGAGGGTAATGAATTCTATGTTCCATGATTTCATTGAAAATTTCATGCAGGTTTACATCGACGATATTGTGATTAAGTCGAGTAGTAAATCGACACACCTGGACATAGAAAAGTTATGCCTGTGTTTGTATTTCTCTTGTATCAAATTGAAACAATATATAAAGCCAGTTGATGTTTATGTTTTCTCTCATTTCGACATTATTAAACATATGTTGTCTAAACCAATTCTGCACAGTCGAATTGGTAAATGGGCTTTAGCGTGAACTGAATATTCCCTAACATACTTGCCTTTAAAAGCAATGAAAGGGCAAATAGTGGCAGATTTCTTAGTCGATCATTCTATGGTTGCTATGCCAGAAAATTTTGTCGAACTTGTGCCTTGGAAATTGTATTTTGATGGTTCTAGTCACAAAAACGGTGCAGGGATAGGAGGAATCATAATTTCTCCCAGTGGAATTCCAGCAGAGTTCAAATACACCATCGACGACATCTGTACTAATAATGAGGCAGAATATGAATCTCTTATTACTGGACTTGAACTGCTGCTCGAATTGGGGGCAAGAAATGTCGAAATTATGGGAGACTCTGAATTGGTAATCAAACAAGTATCAAAAGAGTATAGATGCGTTAAAGAGAACTTAATCACGTACTTCGTGATTGCCATAAGGTTGTTAAAACGGTTCGAACAAGCGAGCCTTCGACACATACCTCGATGGGAAAACTAAGAAGCTAACGACCTAGCGCAAGAAGCTTCAGGATACAAGAAGAATGAATACAAAGAGCCTATTCAAGTAAAGAAAAAGTTTCGAGCGACTTTGTTATCTCCTTCAGATTTGTCAATTATAAAATTAGGTGCAATAGATACTGAAAATTTTGAAATTTTAGCAAAGGAGTATTACTTAAATTCCTAGGAGAAATTGAGGTGTACGTAGCAGTGTCGAGCGTGCATAGTGGAGCATGTGGTGCACACCAAGCTGGACACAAGATAACATGGTTGTTGGTGCGATCGGGTGTTTATTGGCCCTCGATGTTGAAAGATTGTATCGAATTTGCTAGAGGATGCCAGGAATGCCAAATGCATGGGGGCATCCAGCACGTGCCAGCAAGCGAATTGCATGCTATAATAAAACGTTGGCCATTTAGAGGATGGGCCTTAGATGTGATTGGGGAAATAAAGTCAGCATCATCTAAACAACAGAGGTACATTTTAGTCGGCATTGATTATTTCACAAAGTGGGTCGAGGCCATAGCTTTAAAAAATGTCGACCAATAAGCTGTGATTGACTTTATACAAAATCATATTATGTGTCGGTTTGGAATTCCTTAAATAATCACAACCGACCCAGGAACAGTGTTCACGGGGCGAAAAATGCAGGAATTCACAAAGGAGGTTGGAATAAGACTGTTAACTTCTACCCCATATTATGCTCAAGCAAATGGCCAAATTGAAGCTGCCAATAAAGTAATAATTAGCTTGATTAAAAACATGTGGGCAAAAAGCCAAGAAATTGGCATCAAACGCTAGACCAAGCTTTGTGGGCATGTAGAACGTCTCCTAAAGAAGCAACGGGGGCAACCCCATTTCGATTGGCATATGGACATGATGATGTTTTGCCAGTAGAAATACACGTTCAATCTGTAAGGATTCAACGACAACATGAGATACCATCTGAAGACTATTGGAATATGATGACCGACGAGTTGGTCGACTTAGATCAAGATAGGATGTTGGCCCTTGATGCCTCGAGGAGGCAAAAAGATATGGTAGCTAAAGCCTATAATAAAAAGGTAAAAGATAAAGTATTTCATGTTGATGATTTAGTTTGGAAAGTGATATTACCTATGGACAGAAACGATAGAGCCATAGGGAAATGGTCACCTAATTAGGAGGGGCTGTTTAAAATAATCCAAGTTTTTCCAACAACGCATATGAACTTGAAGAATTGGCCCCAGATCGACGCATTCTGAGGGTAAATGGTAAGTATTTGAAGAAATATAAACCCATTCTTCAAGAAATCTCAATTACAACCACGTGAAACGTGTGTCGAACTGAGCTGGAACATAGTAATAACGGAGCCAACATATTAGTCATACAAAACTATGGAATAAGAATGCCAAAAGATGGTAGTACATAAAATTGATTAAGATTCATGTTACAAAATGTATGAAGAATCACAAAATAAGTACATCAAAACGATTACACTAATCAAAAGTTGCAGAATTTTCTTTGGAAGCTGCCTAAATCACCTTGGATGCGAACAACAGTATTACCTAGCCCATCAACTCTTATCTTAAGTGTGAGCAACTCCTCTTCGACTCGGGCTGTGGAAGTACTGAAAATGAGGGCATCCTTGGTTAACTGGAGCATTTCAGTTTGAGCAGGACTGATAGCTTGATCAAGTTCGTCATCTTGTTTTACAACAAGCTCCAATTCAACATTTAAAGTTTCCAGCTCCTTCGACAAATCGGCGATTCGAATGCGTATTTTAGCAGCTCTTTTTCTTTTGGGATCTTACTCTTGCCGTTTTTTATTAATGTGGGCTTTTAGCCCTTCGACCACTGTTTTGGTTTTCTTCACCATTTCCACGTTTCTCCTCACCATCGCTTGTTTTGCTTCGACCAACTGCTCAGCCTCCCGTATTTGAGTAATATTTGTCAGCAAGGGGGAGAGAATGTCTTCAAATGCTGCTATCATAAGCTTTGAGAATTCAGATATCCCAATACCCTTTAACTGAGTAATAGCACCCATAAGCTCTGGTCCAAGAGAGCTGAATCCTCATGCAGCAGATGAGGCAAGTCAGGACTAAAAGCGTAGGTACGGATGGTGTCTGTCAGTTTCTTGACCTTAGCTGCTTCAGGACCTAACTTGTCACCGTAGACCTGGGAGCGGTCAGAGTCTGAAGACGAAATGTACCGACTTACAAAATGGTCCAGTCTTACCAAAGCAGCATTGACATCCATGTCGGCCAAAATATCCTTCGCCCCGGAAGTGCCAGCTAAATCATCCTTCTTCTCACAAAGGTTCTGAACTTGGGATGTAACAGTGACATTTTGAGGAGTCTCCGAACCTTGCAGGGAATTTGAAAGACTGGAGTCAGAGCTAGTCGAACTAAAACCCTCATGCCTGGCAGGACTAGTGACTGAATCAGAGTCACTAAGAGAAGCCAAAACAGTGAGGTCAACAAACTCACCAGCGGCCATGTTGAGGACTTTCCGATGGTGGGTGAGGAAGCTTATGATAGGGGAGTATAGTTTGGTACGCTACGTTGTGGATTAGAAGCTTCAACCTAAAAAGAGAAAGTAGATGTCATTCAGGTATAATTCAATAGTAAAAATACACTAAAGAATACGACAAATACCTGTGGTGGTGAAGTGGGAGTTATTGTTTCAGTTCCCCCAACCGAAGCGGCAGCAGCATCCCCTTCTATTTCCTTGATGTGTTCAGGCGCAGTAGTAGGGTCTGGGTGACAATGGTTGTATGTATTATGATATTCTCAGCACTCGAAAGTAAGGCAACGTCGTGACAAGTAGCCAGGGGCACTTTACCTCGCCGTCTAGTAACTAGTGGCTGAATGTCAGCCATTGTCGGCTTTTCCTCGTCATCGTTCTTCACTCCAAGGTCTCCGGCCGCGGGGGCTTTCTTTTTCTTTTTTTCCGCCTTTTCTTCAGGAGAAGACGCGTGCTCTCTTTTATGTTCTTTGGATTTACGGGAGTGGAGAGATTGATCATCAGGTTATGGCTGTAGAAATAAAGAATATATCAAGAGAAATCATAAATTTTCTCAACACATTCTAAATTAAAAGATGCTTACCTTAGTTTTCCTACTATGGTGAGACTTTTTGTCCCTCTTGGACTTTTTTGATGTGTTGGAGGGAGCAGCCGAATCCGCTGAGTGTTTTCGACTCTGTTGCATGACAGAAGTGTTAGTGGTTTGTAAAATATGGGGTGTCGAAACCTAGAAATTTACACTTACAGGAGAATTATTTTTCTTGATAGAAGAAGAAATGGGTTCATCATCAGAAAGAGTGTGAACTGCAAGACATCAAACATAAGAGAGGTTCCGAATAGAAGAAACATGAACACATATGTGAGTAAAACATACCTTTGACTCTGAATGGCCTCCTTTAGTGCTAGTTTTAACAAGTTCGGTCGACGGCCCTTCCTGACTTTCAACAACAGCAGGTTCTTTCCTGGGAACGACTACCTGTGGCAAAGGTACAACTAGAAAAAGCCAAGTCATATAAAACTGTGAGTCACATTGTGAAAGGAAATGAAATTTTCCAAAAGTGGTTACCATTGGGAACTACGACAAGCTCTCTCACATATTCAAGGTCGATATGCAGAAAGCCTGGGTAGTCATAAAACCAATGCTTCGTCGGAACCACCCGGTCGGATTTCTTTTTGTAAGCATTTTGAATATTCGACCAAGAGCTATACCACCAATTTGGGATAGGTGGTCGAAAAGCCAAGGCCAACGGGCTAGTCGATAAATTAGGGAATTTGATTTTTCCAAAGTGAAGTGCGTAAAGATATTTGTGTTTCGCGTAACTGGGAATCTTAAGTTGTGGAATCCTCTCAGTTACCTTCTCCTTTAGCTCTTGGGTCGCGTCATGGATGGTTCGACGAAGATTGTTGGGTAAATACACCACCCTAAAAAATTTCTGAAAGGCTTAAATTTCTTTGATGTTGATGGTCTTACATTTCGTCGTTTTTCCCTGAAACGTGTTGAAAGCAATAGTTAGTTCGCCCATTTTGCTAGCAGCATCATTGACAAAAGTAACGAAATAAGATTGCCACCAAGTGTCAAACTCGTGGGTACAATGAAATGCTGGTTTAAATGGGAAAAACGTGAGTTTGGCTCGTTGAGCCCAAAAAGTGTCAACATACTCCCTGATCACTTCCCAGTTTCGATCATCCAAGACACCAACAAGTAACTGTAATACGGTGAACTGACCTTTTTTGTGTTTTGTATCGCAAATGTGCGGATAGCAAGAGTCGCCACCGACTTTTATTTTTATCCAATTAAGGGAAGGTAAAAGTACAGAAAAAGACCTTCGTTAGATTCTGAGTAAGGGAGAAGGTTATGAAAAGGGAAGGTATTAGCACCCCTTTCCATCCGTAGTTATCTACGGGCTCTTAGTTGCTTTCTAGATCACTTTTTGAAAATGTGCTTTCTGTGTGTTTGAAAATGATGTTTTGAAAAGGCATTTCGCTTTGACTTTGTAATGATTCATGTAGGAATGTATACAAAGTGTTTGGAAATGTTTCGTTTTGAAAAGAGTTTGAACTTTGACAAAAGTGTGAGGTGTAAAAAGTATTTGATAGAGCAAGCAACTAAAAGTCTTATTACCTACTCAGAATTGGTCGTTTTCGTATTATTTACTTTCCTTTAGAATAGCGCTAGCCATACCATTAGTTAGTAGGTAGCTCCATTCGTTGGATGTAAGCGGGACATTCGAAGGGACATCGGATGGTCATAGAAGGCAACTTGTAGGAAGTATCCTAGCACATTCGAAGGACTATCATCATTTTTCGTAGGCGACAATCGAGGGTCAAGATCATGTATTCGTAGGCGACATCGTGGGTCTATGATCTTTGTATCGAAGGGACTATGATGATTTGTTTTGAAGGCAACGGTGCTAGGATACCTCTATGTTCGAGGGACATGACCATTATTCGAATTCGTAAGGCAACGAGAGAGAATTACCCTAAGGGGTGCATGTGTGAAAGAGTGTGTTGAATTCAGATATGTTATCTTGAAAATTAGAGTGAGCTACGTTCAATTTTATCTTGCCATACACGCCTAATTACTAACAGTTTATAAGTGCGGAAATTAAAATGCGAGAATGTAAAGATGCGGAAAGGTAAATGTCCTACGCTATTACATGGCTTTGGGGCAGATACATAATTGAAAGCTGCGGAAAATAAAATCCTAATTTAAACTATTACATCCCATAGACAGATACATTATTGGAAAAATAAAATGATAAAGAGAAAAAACGTCTGAATCGGAATAACCTGCAAAGGAATGAGAAATCGGAAAGTACGAGATGAATCGGATAAGAGAAAAATGTTAGTAAAAATGCAAATTTTTATATGAGAAAATTATTACATGGCTTGTTTATATTTGAGCAAACCTATAGAGTAAAATGTCAATAACATATATTCACAATATGAAATTTCCACGTATTACCAAGCAATCACTACAATATACATCACTACTACTTTGGAGTTTCTACAAAATAACAAGTGGTTGAAAGAAGTAATATTGATGCATGAGACTCTGTTGTCAAGTTAGTTTCAAACTCTGGGTTTTCAAAACATTGCATTAAACGTTACTATGAAAAAAACTGCGACTTCTAGATGAATTGGAAGATAACCACTCACTCAGGTCACACGTTCAAAGACAAAGAACATTTCTTTGTCAATCGATTTTTATATTTGAAACAAACCGTTGATAGTAGTGTTAAAGTTCTCTTGGCAAATCTGAAGCTTCTCCTATCAAGTTCTTCATGTCACCGCAAAAAACACCAAAACCGAGCTTCAAAACAAGTAATATCCTTAACCCATTGTTATCGTGTAAACAAAATGATAAATTGCCATAATTAGAATTGCAAAGAGCATATGAATACTTACATGCGACATTCAACGCCATGATTACGAAGGGCAATCAAGGAAGTGTCAAGTTTATCCATTCGTTTCCTAGGAGGAGGCTTTGTTTTCGCTTTCCTCCCATACCTCAAATTCGATACCTCAAAATCAAGCAAAAGAAAAAAAACCGGTTGGGATATTTCATCGAACACATTGCAAGCGACATTTTTCTTCATTTCATCTGGTAAACACTCATCTCTAAATCCTTCTTCTCCCTAAAAAACTCTTCATAGGATCCTCCTCCTCGTCTTTGAATCTATCTTCTCCTTCGACTATGGTGCGGGCCGATGTTGCATCTCGATCCGAGATGGTTTTCACCATTCTTGTATGTTGAATTAGACATTGTCATGTATTGATGATCATGAAGTGAATGTCCTAATTGATGATGTTGATGATGATATGTTCTTGATGAAGAAGGAGTTCCTATTAGCACTGGACTAAAGTAATGATCCATTGGTCCTGAAGAAGAACTCCATTGCTACTGCTGTTGTTGTCTAACTTTGTTGAAGAAATTAGGTTCTTCACCTGACCTTCTTGGACTCCTTGCGCCACATTGTTGATTCCACCAGTAATAAGCTCGGTGAACGAAGCAGTTTGAGAAACAGAAGAGTTAACATTCTACTGATGATGAAAAGGATTACCACCAACATTGTTGTGAGAACAATCATGATTCTCCTTTTCCTTCTTTTTGGCCGTTCTTTCTCTTGCTCTTTCCCTAGCCTTACTCGTCTCAGAAGTGCTACTACAACCAGATTTCGACAATGAAAGATTCTGACTCTGAGGATAAGTATTCTCCCCATTCTCCACAACCATTTCAGCATCTTCACCTGGATTGTTATTATTATTATTATTATGACTAGTATCAGAACATAAAAATTATGCATTTACCTAATGACTTCATGACAACTTCAGCATAATCTTTGTTGTATTTTTTGTCCTTCATAGAACATCTAACATGAAAATCTGTCACACAATCCCACCATACCCACGAATGGTTACTCTCGTTCGCTACTCTATGAACACAAAGCTGCCTCAAATTCTCATACACTACATCCTTCCCTTCATATCCCTCGCCAAAATCCATCTGTTCATCGCAACAAGGGCCACATTCGTCGTTGCTGTTGGTCCAGAACTCATACTCGACCCGATTATCAGGGTAAGGTACAGTCAATATATGCAGTCACTGCAAATATCAAAAACATAAATTAGTAATGACATCTGAGGAATATTAACTCACACATTAATATGAATCAGATAAATTTGTCGGTACCGGACATAAACCACAAGCAAATTTAGAACACATCCAATATCATAACCTGATAGCCATACCCTCGTAGGCCAAACTAGTTTATCCATATTCGAAACAGCCAAAGTGAACGTAGAAACAATGATTTGTACAATCAAAGCAATAAACTCCAACATCAAGCATGTGCTAGAATTGAAAGGATTCAAGCCAAGACTAGACCTCGGCCCATTTTGGGTTTTAGAATTTGTAAAATGGGTGAAAATGAAAATTAAAATATTTGTTTGCAAATTGTTATATTTTTTTATTCATTTAATTCAATATTAATTCTTTTTTTAAATTTTAATATTCAGATTACTTACCAATTTAATTATCAAAATCCAAATTACTTACCAATTTGTAGACTACAACTAATAGGCAGATTTTACTACCTCCATTTTTTTCAGTACGTCTTCAAAGCTACCAACCTGCTTAATTATCAAAAGTAAGCAAATAAATAAGAAACATTCAAATGAATAATATAAAACAATACACTCTAGCATTTAACTTCTATTACCATTTGAAAAACCAGATATCTAGCAGAGTATCCAGATTGAAATCAATGAGGATCATGTGATTACTCAGTTCCCAAAAGATGCTATTGTTAGCCATAAAATTTAAGAGAGGTTAACAAAAATCAAATCATTTGCAGAACTAAAAATAGTTATTTACATCAGCATAATTGTTTTCAAGGCCATACAATTTTGTTTGGAGCAATTTTATAAATAACATACACACTTTTTGCCTAAATTATTGACTTATAAGGAACTAATGGCATGGCAATCCAAAAAATACACCACAAATTACAAATATATTACACAACACTATAATTCAACCAATTGTTCAGCAGATTTTCAAGTGATCATACTGGCAGTTAGATGTTAAATTATTCAAGACGAGTCTTGGACATAACAGCTTTATTAGTATTATTGTATTAAATAAAATATAATGTCTTTGCCAAAAAAAAAATCTACGTTGTCATTTACTATGTCTAAAAAACATTAGCAAAACTAGTAATCAGCTCGACAAAAAAGATTGAAGAATTATTATAATGTTTTAAAAATTAAAAATAAATTAATGATAAGTGTTATTACATTTTTTTTTCAAAAAAGATTGAAGAATTTTCTACGTTTAAAAAAAAAAATTGTTTTTGAAACTTCATCTTCCTCCGAACTCTCAAACAAAACTAAAATATTTGTCTAACATTTTTATGGTCAAACATTTTTGTCTATCTTTAGTAGAATGTAATTTGGTTATAGCATATTTTAAACTTTGATATAATTTTTAAACATTTTATTTGTCATTTATAATTTTTAATACACTTGTCATAAAAAATATTCATGTAAAAAAATCAATTTGGCCTATTTGGCCTCTTTCTTGTACCATATTTCGGGTATGCCAATTTAGTCTACTTGGTTACAAAAATTCATGTAAAAAATAAAATATAACGCGTCAATTTAGAAATATCAATTTTTTTTTGACTAATTTATATTATACCAATTTTTAATTGTATATAAAAATTATTTTGTATATATAATTCATTTTATATATTTATTTTTATTCTAACTATGTAATTGTTGCGTATCAGGTTGGAGGTTTAAAGCATTGTTGAGTAATTGATATATTTGAGTATTCAATCGGATTTATGGAGGTATTTTATCTCCTTATTTTTGTTTCATTTTATTATAATTATATTCTCAATCACAATTGACAATATAGTGTTTGATTTAATTTGTTAACGAAACTATATTTTTTAAGTAAAAAATTAAACAAAAAATATTTTGACTAATTTACTTCGGTTAAAAAAAAACATAAAATAAAAATAAAATATTTAAAATAAAAAACCTAATTGTTAAATATTAATTGTTAAAAAATGTACCGGTTGAGACAATTTAATTGAAAATTAAAATCATAAACGTTAAATATTAAAGAGGAAATAAAAGTAAGTATAACAAATAAAAAAAATACTATAATATTTGTTTAATAAATTATGGATAGACTAAAATAAAGTTTCAATAAATAAAAATGTGAGAGGGTATGTGAACATTTTTATTTAGAATTTATGAATTAGAGTTTAGGTGTACATATTTATTAAGAAAAGTGATGTAATAAAAAAATTGGAAGTGAAAATGTGAACGTGACTATATACATTCTTTTTTGATAAAACAAAATTTTGAGTTTATAAAAGCATCAAAGTAAGCTTATTTTGTAACCATTTATTTAAAAATATATAGTTCTTATTTATCAAGCTTAATTACAAGCAAATCAAAACAATTTAGAAATTTATCTTTTTTCTCTTAATTTTAATCCAATTATTTTAATTTAAAATCTATATATTTAATATTATTTAATATTTATTTACTAATTCAATTATTAATTTTTACTAGTTAATCTTTAAATAATATATCCTAACTTTTTTACTAATTAATTTTGTATAGGCTTAAGAAAATATATAGTACCTTTTTAATAATAAAATACATAATAATATTATTATAAATTTTTTATATTTTTGTTTGGGGACTCAAGCCTCCGATGCACTGATTGTGCATGCTTATGTGCTTAACCGATTTTTAAAAAAAATATACTTATAATATTTGATATACAATATTTTATATAATTAATTATTTTTATTTAATATTTCTCAATTAAAATTTAAATATGTTTATCATATTTCAAAATAATAAATTTTACTTTTTATAACAATATTTTAATTAAATTTTAGAAATTTTTTATATTGCTAAGTTTTAAAGAAAATTTTATTTTAATTATAAATTAAAAAAATTGTTTAATTATTGCAGGGAGATACATTTGATTGGAGAGATTATGAAATTTTAAATCCTATAAGAAATCAAAGAAGTGGAAGTAAGTATTTAACATTTTATTATATTTTTATTTTAATTATTATAATAATAATAATTTTATAAAATATGTACTAGAGTGTTGTTTTGCGTTTGCGGTTTGTGCCGCAATTGAAGCACTGCACCGCAAAGAAGACCCGGACCCCATATTTCTCTCGCCACAAGATCTTTACAGCCATTTGGTTCGTGATGAAACCACAAATGATGGTGGGGTATCATTTCCTAAAAATTACACTTTGGGTCTTTTGAGTGAAAATAGTGGTAGTTGGTTGTTGAAATATGCATGATAATAAAACAAAATGTAACAATATTACTTTGGGTCTATTGACTGAAAACAGTACAAAATGTAACAATATTACTTTGGGTCTATTGACTGAAAACACTAGTAGTTGCTTGTTCAAACATGCAATATGATAATAAAACAAAATGTAACAATATTTTATATGGTTTTCTTATTTTAGCAAGAAAAAATTTCACCAACTGCATTATATTAACAGTCTTTAGAATATTTCTTAATTGAGAAAATTTCACAAGACTCATTTATCAAAATCAAATCAAAATAAAAATAAAAGAAAAAGGTCATTTTATTTTCACTCCCTATAAATACCACCACTCATAAAATTGTTGTTGTATCATTTTCATCTTTATTACTCTAAAGGTATAGTTATAATAATTATATTATTTTTATTGTTGTTTTTATTTGGTGTCTCATTTTTCTCTTTGTTTATCTTAATTATTTATGTTTTTTTTTTTTAAGTTTTGTTTGAGAGTTTGGAAGAAAAGAAAAGAGAGGGAGAATTTTGAATAAAAACAGATTGAATAAAAAGAATAAAAAAATTTTGATTGGAAGAATTTTTTAAGATTTATTTTTATTCATAATACATAAAACTCTCAAATTTGATAATTAAACTCAAAATTTATGTTGAGGAGAGTTTTGAAGTGTTTAGACAAATTACTCAAATATAATTTTTATTATTATAGTATTTTAAAAATTAAAAATAAATTAATGATAAATATTATTACATTGTTTTCCATAAAAGATTGACGAATTTTCTACATTTAAAAAAAAAAAAAATTTTTGAAACTTCATCTTCGTCCAAACTCTCGAACAAAACCAAAATATTTCTTTAACTTTTTTATGGTCAAACATTTTTGTCTATCTTTAGTCGTTTAAACATTTTATTTGTCATTTATAATTTTTAATACACTTGTCTTAAAAAATATTCATGTAGAAAAATCAATTTAGCATATTTAGCCTCTTGTAAAAAATAAAATATAACACATCAATTTAGAAATATCAAATTTTTTTGACTAATTTATATTATACCAAATTTTAATTGTATATAAAAATTATTTTGTATATACAGTTCATTTTATATATTTATTTTAATTCTAACTATGTAATTGTTGCGTATCAGGTCGGAGGTTTAAAGCATTCAATCGAATTTATGGAGGTATTTTATCTCCCTTATTTTTGTTTCATTTTATTATAATTATATTTCTCAATCACAATTAACAATATAATGTTTGATTTAGTTTGTTAACGAAACTATTTTTTTTAAGTGAAAAATTAAACAAAAAATATTTTGACTAATAATTTACTTCGGTTAAAAAGAACATAAGATAAAATAAAATTAACTAAAAAAAAAAACTAATTGTTAAATATTAATTGTTAAAAAATGTACCGGTTGAGACAATTTAATTGAAAATTAAAATCATAAACGTTAAATATTAAAGAGGAAATAAAAGTAAGTATAATAAATTAAAAAAAAAAAACTATACTATTTGTTTAGTAAATTATGGATAGAAAAAAATAAAGTTTAAATAAATAAAAATGTGAGAGGGTATATGAGCATTTTTATTTAGAATTTATGAATTAGAGTTTAGATGTACAAATTTATTAAGAAAAGTGTTGTAATAAAAAAATTGGAAGTGAAAATGTGAACGTGACTATATACATTATTTTTTGATAAAACAAAATTTTGAGTTTATAAAAGCATCAAAGTAAACTTATTTTGTAACCTTTTATTTAAAAATATATAGTTTTTATTTATCAAGCTTAATTACAAGCAAATCAAAACAATTTAGAAATTTATCTTTTTTTCTCTTAATTTTAATCCAATTATTTTAATTTAAAATCTATACATTTAATATTATTTAATATTTATTTACTAATTCAATTATTAATTTTTACTAGTTAATCTTTGAATAATATATCCTAACTTTTTTACTAATTAATTTTGTATAGGCTTAAGAAAATATAATAGTACCTTTTTAATAATAAAATACAAAATAATATTATTATAAAAATTTTATATTTTGTTTGGGGACTCAAGCCTCCGATGCACTGATTGTGCATGCTTATGTGCTTAACCGATTTTTAAAAAAAATATACTTATAATATTTGATTAATTATTTTTATTTAATATTTCTCAATTAAAATTTAAATATGTTTATCATATTTCAAAATAATAAATTTTACTTTTTATAACAATATTTTAATTAAATTTTAGAAATTTTTTATATTGCTAAGTTTTAAAGAAAATTTTATTTTAATTATAAATTAAAAAAATTGTTTAATTATTGCAGGGAGATACATTTGATTGGAGAGATTTTGAAATTTTAAATCCTATAAGAAATCAAGGAAGTGGAAGTAAGTATTTAACATTTTTATTATATTTTTTATTTTTAATTATTATAATAATAATAATAATTTTTATAAAATATGTATTAGAGTGTTGTTATGCGTTTGCGGCTTGTGCCGCAATTGAAGCAATGCACCACAAAGATGACGGGGACCCCATAGTTCTCTCGCCACAAGATATTTACAACCATTTGGTTCGTGATAAAGCCACAAATGATCGTGGGGTATCAATTCCGAAAACTCTAGAATTTATTAGGGATTATGGGTGTGTTTTAGAGGAAACATGTCCATATAGAGAAACATATGAAGCTCCAGGGGAACATCAGGTAATTTTTTTATTCTCTTAATTTTTTGTGTCTCTTTCATAATAATTAAACTTTTATCGAAACTATTGTAGGTAGTATTAAGAATTGAGACAATTGTGCCTATACCGCTTATTGACATGGACTGGCATGTGAGACATGAAGGACCTGTCATGGTCATAATAGATTGGATAGATGAAATGGATGAATTGGGAAACGAGGTAAATAAATTTATATTTTATTTTACCAAAAACTAATTATAATATTTAGTTTAATTTGTTTTAATATACTCACAGGATGTGATATACTGTGGACCAATTGATGAATCAGCTTTTAACGAAATTGAAAGTCATGCTGTCCTTATAGTAGGTTTTGGGCCCGATTATTGGATCGTTAGAAACTCACACGGAACTGAGTGGGGAAATAATGGTTATGCTAAGTTCACTCGTAAAATGGTTCATGGCAGATTCTTAATAAATAGTGGGTGGTTATGCAGAGGAATTGTATATAATGAAGATAATGATGAAAATAATGAAGATAATGAAAATGATGAAGAAAGTGACGAGGAAGATGAAGATGATGAAGAAAGTGATGAGGAAGAAGAAGAAGAAGAAGAAAATGATGAGAAAGATAATGAAAATGATGAAGAAAGTGATGAGGATGAGGAAGAAGAAGAAAGTGATGAGGAAGAAGAAGAAACTGATTAAAAGACTCTAGTAGATATAGCTTTAGTAGATATAGTTTTATATAATTATGGTTGAATCTATTTATATTTATGTTAATATATGTACTGCACTCTTTTTTCCTTCTTCAAATTTATTCTGTTGAATATTTTTGATAGGTTTTTAATGAGGCAGGTTTATGTTCTCGAGTTTCAGTTTAACAAGACATTTCTTTTATTATAATTTTTAATATAATATTTTATTGGGAATTCAAAAAAATTATATTTTTATAAATCTGTTGACAATATATTTTAAGTTTTATTCTAAACTCTTTTATTTATCTTTGCACAAAATTGATCACTTGATAAAATTTTAAAATCATCCAAATGGATTATTAATTAGTAAATTATTTTTAATTTTATTAAAATAAAATTATTAAATAAAATATAAATATAAATACGACTGTTAAATCAAAGAATTACGTTATTTTGACACTTTTATATACTTACATCATATTTTACACCGGAATCTTTAACAAAGTTACACAAATTTATACAAAGACAAAATAAATTATTAAAAAAATAAAATATATACACAATATATACATAAATACGGTATTAGTGTTAAAAATAGTATCAATTTATTATTTTAATAAATCTAAATATCTAACGGCCTCACTTTTCCAAATCCTAATTAATAGTAGAAATAATGAATGATTAGTGGTGACGTAATCATAACTCTTTAAAAACTAATAAAATTCATTAGCACTAGTAGCAAAGAATTTTGGTCATTTATATAGAAAAATGATATTTTGACATTCAAATTTAGATGTCAAAAAAGTGTTTAGTATAAATTTTAGATGTTGTAGTGTATTATTGGAATTCGTGTAAGTGTATAAAATAAAAAAATAGGAGAGAGATAGAGACATTGGTATACAATGTCATATACCGCGTCAAATATTGAATGTTCAAATAACACTACTCTTATATATATAAACAAATGCAAATTGGACTTGTTACTAAAAATGATCAACTCATACTTTTTAGGAAACTATTTATGAAGATTATTTTTATTTTTATGGAGAATATTCTGCATAGATTTTTCAGCTGAAAATTAGAGTTATTTGAAGAATGCAAGTCAGTCCAAGTCCAGTTACAGAAGCTTATTTAAGGAGTCGTTTAAGACCTAGTTTTTAAGCAGAGTTTTTTATTGTAAAACCTTACATAAAAAATAAAGGTTTAAGGTTGGTAGTTCCTTAGGTTCTCCATTTGTTTTGCTTATCGTCCTCATGTATCTCGATACATTTGAGTTATTGATTGTTGCTTATTTATCAAACTATTATTCTCACTCAATGCCCGTAGCTATGAGTTGAGTATTGTTCTTAAAGCTTTTAAGCAAGACGGAGTTTTTTTGGAAGTGTGATCATCTTGTTTCTTTGTTCAAGTTGTTGTGTGTGACTTGTTGATAGGCAACCTCTATGGTGGATATGTCTTTTACCACGTAGTAATTGTAAGAGGATGACTATTTCCATGACTTAGGAGGAGGTGTTGAACAAGTAACCAAGAAGATTCTTGAATTAGCTAGAGTCATGCTTCATTCTAAGAGTTTACCTTTGTACTTTTGGGCAGAGGCTATGAACACTGCATGTTATGTCCATAATAGAGTCTCTCTAACAAGAAATGCTTCAACTACTCCTTATGAGCTATGGAAAAGAATGAAGTCTAAAGTCAATTACTTTCATGGCTTTGGAAGTAAATGTTACTACTAGACTAACAAAGGTAAGAAGGGCAAGAAAAAGAACATTAGAGATGAAGGAATTTTTATGGGATACTCCTTGAAAAGAAGGACTTATAGATTTTTCAACTACATAACTGACATGTCTTCGGAACCTATCAATATAATAATAGATTAGTAAATTACTGAAGAAAAGGAGGATGTCAGAGAATATGTTGAAACTTTCTATGTGCAAACTGATGAAGCACTAGGAGAGGGAACTTGTGAATTCATAAACTCTAAACCAGTGAATGCTCAATCCAGCTCAAGTCTGTCTACTAAGGAGCAGATATAACAAACCAGGAAGATGATTGTAGGTCACCTTGATAAAGGTAACATCACTAAACTTAAACAAAATATATCAGATACAGATGAATGTGTTGCCTTGAGGAAAACAGGTGGAAGGTATTCTGAATTGATTTTGAAGAGGTATAATGACAAGAGGGATGTGTTGTACCCCAATTTTCCCCCCTAAGATTCTCTCATGCTTCATACAATTGCATTGCACAAAGATCAAAAATTGGTTCTCTTTCTCTCTCTCTCTCTCTCTATTCTTTAGGGTTTGCCCTTTGGGAGATCACCAAGCACTTTGTGGAAGTGATTCTTGCTTGTGTGTGATGATTGATATTTGACTAACCATGATGTATATACTTTGATCTCTAAATATTGTAGGTGAATGGTGCACAAGTTCCTCAGGGAGCTGATAGGTCCATGAGTTTATTTCCATGCCTTCTCTCATTAATTCTCAAGATTTTGAAAGTATTGTCTCTCATTGAAGACTTCTCTTATCATCAACCATGCTCTCTTATCTTGAATGTATGCTTCATGCTTGAAAGAGATCATCAAATTCAAAGAATTCTCCATCCTATGGCCATCTCTCTTGAAACTAGGGTTTTGGACTTAGGGACCATATCTTGATGTTTGTGTAAAGTTTGTGGATGAATTCAAAGCCATTTGATTCTTAAGAGGACTTCCAATTGAATATGCTTGGATCCAAGAAGTTTAATTGATGAAAAGATTATTTTATAAGTCTATGATTGCCCAAACTCTAGATTGATGCTTTATCTATCTTGTATGACTTCAAAGGATCATAACTTGGCCATCTCTTGTCTAATTGAGCTCATTTTTATTTCACAATGAACCTAAGGATTTTCATACAACTTAGTTCAATTGGTGAAAAAATAAAATGCTTGGAAACTTGCCTATGAGGTCAAAAGAACACAAGTCCTTGATGAATTCCTCAACTTTTGGTCTATCAACTTCAAATGAACATATCTCGATCATCATTTATCATTTTGAGGTCATTCTTTTTGCACAACAATCTTGAATATGTGAACCTTATCTTCATATAAGCCTTGAAGATTGGAAGTGTTTGAAAGTTGCTTGAAGAAGTCAAAAGATTATAGGTCATTTCACAAATTTTCATCAAATTCACAAGATCATAACTTTCTCAATTTTTGGAATTTTTGAGTGATTCTTTTTGCCAAATGTTCCTTGATAGGTCTACTTCATATAATCTTTGAAAATCAAGAGCAAATTTTGAGTGGAAGGGTAAGTTTGAAGAAGAAACATTATAGGTCATTTTTAGAAAGTGGCATGCTTGACGAAGGCCTAGCCAGAAAAATCAATGATTTTGCCAGAATCCTAAAGGCTCAATCTATCACTCAAGCATCCATTTGATTTTATTCTTTTTGCATTGTGTTCTACTCTTTGAATACTTCATTTGACTCAAAAAAAAATCAAGAAACGCACGAGAGAATTAGATTCGGCCTCAATTTAAAGTTTGAGCCAAAACCTGTTTTAAACTCATCATCAGTTTGTGCATTTGCGCGTGTAACTTGATTTTAAGCCAAATTAAGCCTTGCTTTCGTGACTAATTGTGATTAGGAACTTCCCAAGATTAATTAGCACATTAAAACACAAAGAATGATTGAGTTTTGATGCACGTGAAGTCACACTTTTTTCATGAACACGGGTGCGCACGATTTCGCTCTAAATTGCATCATTCACCCTCCCTTTTGATTCCATTCACTTCTCCTATAAATAAGGGACACATTCCACTCATTTCCTCAAGCTGTGAGAGCGATAAAATCACTGTCAAACTCACACCAAACCTCACATTTATGAGATTTCATTTTCACTTTTAGACCACTTCTAGTTTGAAATTAACCCTTGATTCTTCTTCCTTGAGCCTCACTGAAGCTAACAGAACAAGAATCGTGCCTTGAAGCCTCCTTAATCGTGATATCCAAGTCCAGTTTCATAGCTCTCAAAGTGAACTTCGTTCAGGTAGAAATCTCCATTAAATCTTGCAAAATAAAACATCATTGCATTCTCCTCATCTCCCTGATCCTTGTGATCTTCACCATTTGCATTTTCATTGAGAATTGACTGAGAATTTCTAAAAATAAGTGCTCGCTTATTATTCGATTTTCTCAAATTGCTCTTTATGGGTGAAATAAATTATTCACGAGGTACCATTAGAATCGTCTTGAAGAGAGGCGAATGTCTTGGTATGAGTTTATTTCACTTTGGAAGCTTGGTTTTGAGAGGCGGAGGTTGAAGACGATGACATGTCTCGTCTCAACCAATGACAATTCTCCATGCATTTTTAAATTTCAAATAAGTGATCACGTGTGATATTTCGGAGGTCCATGATATGCACGCGCCATGTCCATTGAATGTGATTACTAAGCGTTTTGACATTATCGATGGTCCACATTATTTTGTTTTAATTTTAATTTTAAATGTTGGTCGAAAAAAACAAAGGAGGTCCATATCAAGCACGTGTCGATCCATTGAATTAGCTTACTAACGCGTTTTGATTATGATAAAATGGTCCACATTTTTCTGCTTTTATTTTATTTTCTGATTTTATATTTTAAATGTTTTAAACTTCAAAAAATCATATAAAATTCATTTCTAGCCCAAAAATTATGAAAAATTCACAAAAATATTTTGAAATATTATCTTTCTGAATTTTATTTTTTCATAATTTTATTTTCAGATTTGATATTTTTATGAATTTTTCTCTTTTATTTGATGTTTATAATTATTTTAAAATACTTTTTGACATTTAAAAATTCTGAAAAAAATTATGGAAGGATCCAATGGTCATTTGGCAAATATTAATGACCTTATTTTATTTTTATTTCTGATTTAACTATTTTTTTCTATTTTTGGTTTGTTTCATCATTTTCTTTTTTATTTTAAAAATAGTTTTTGACTTAGAAAAATTCTAAAAATTTTGTCAATACTTGTTGACCTCTGTTTGACTTTGCGTAATTTTCTTGGAATTTTATTTTGTTGAAAAATACTATTTATGTATTTCATCAATAAAGTCCAATTAAATAACCTAATTTCAAATTTACTTTTAATTCTTTTACTAGATTTTTATTTTCAATTTATTTTGCTGACTTTTGAATTTAATTTGGAGTCACAAATTTCCTCAACATCAATGTAATTTGGGTGTTGATAGGTCTCTTGACTAAATCCACCAAGAAAGTTGATTGATCTTGACGAAGTTAGACTGAATAAAATTCATCTGATGCAAAATAAATTTGGAACTTATTTCTTCTTCTCCATCTTAATTTTATTTTGTCCCGATTCAAAAAAGTGATTAATTGGTGGCATGAGCTTTAATGTTCTAACATAAGCCCCAAAAGATGACTTGAGCCTTGATCTTGGTTCAACACATGTGGCGCTTGTCGTGTGGTCGCGTTGATTTCTAATCAAGCTTCTGGCAAGTTTCCAGAGACTTGTACCAGCACATAGATGATGAAGCGGATGAGTCCTATATGGAATTCCATTAATGACGAGTATCGCATGACATTGCCTACGTGGCGACACGGCCCGTCAATCATCAATACACACATGTGAGGGATACACAGTTCAACATAGTACAAAACTCCATCTTGATAACACGAGCCTATCGGGTGAAAGCCTAGTAGTGTAGCCTAGGTGGCACCACTAGAGGTGAGTTAAAACTGAGGTATCGCCTAAGTGGCATCTCCTCCCTATGATACCAAGCACACAATGTTATTAACTGTTGGTGGAACGCCACTAGAAGACCCACACAAGCGTATCACAATGGTACCTCAGATGTGTATGATGTAGCGATAACACCGATGAGATCACACAGAACATTGCAAAGGTACAATGCATATAGCAGTAATAAGTGATTTACTATCTATTATTCAAGTCTACTTCGATTCAAGCATATGTCAAACACAATCACATCAATCCACATAGGCAAACACATCCGAAAGTTCAACCATAATGAACGATAATCATACAAATGATCATATCATAGCATTTATCATACAATGTGATTTCATAGTATTACACATATTCGACATACATACCTATAATGTATGAAATCAAGCATCTCCAATATTCTATGTTTTGATGAAGACAAAATGCATGTGTATCAAAGAAGGATGAGCAAAAGATCAAGAAGGATATGAATGAAGATTTCACTTTTTAAAACTAACTTTGATTGGTTAATCTTCATGATTTATGGTACAAGTTTTAAATTCATGCCTTAGTATATTTTGGTGCTAAAAAATTACATCTCCTTTCATACATATGCATAAATATTTGTTAAAACTCATTGGCATTGGTTCCACTATTTTTATAAAGTTTTTAGAAATTTTTCTTCGAGTGTAACCGGTTACTTAAGAATGGTAACCGATTACATCAACTTTTATAGAACCTGGTTTAACGTTTTTGGAAAACACTCGGTGAAGTAACCGGTTACTTCAACAAGGTAACCATTTACCTGAACAAGGTAACCAATTACTTGAACAATTTTTTCAAAATATTGTTAATGTTAAAGCAATGTAACTAGTTACCTCAATGAAGTAACTGGTTACCTCACTGAAGCAGTTCCGTATTTATGTGGAGAATGATTTAAATAAATTTGGTTTTGTATCCTTTGATCATGACATCTTTTCATCATTTAATACACATTCAAAGAGGTATTAAGATCATTTCATCATTAAGTACCTAATTCACCCCCTCTTAGGCGCAATCTGAACTTACAATTGGCATCAGACCAAGTTATATGTAACATGTTCCTAAAGATCCAGAATGGCTTCCGCAAATCAAAATTTGTTTTTCAAAGATGGTGGAAGCAATAACGAACCTCCATTGTTTTATGGTGAATACTTTGTTTTTTGGAAATTCGTATGAAGGCACATCTAGAGTCTCAAGAAAAAAAAGTTTGGAAAGCCGTTGTAAATGGTCCTTTTGTACCAACATGTGTTGTTAACGATGTTGGTACTCTGAAGCCCGAAGATTCATGGAATAAAGATGATGAAGAAAAAAATTCTTTATGATAAGAAAGCAATTAATCTTCTTCAAGGTGCTCTTAGCATGGATGAATTCTTTCGAGTCTCGGCATGTACAACGGCAAAACAAAAATGGGATACCTAGTAGAAACCCATGAAGGAAAGGTTGAAGTTAAATGATCAAGATTAAATACTTTAGGTCAAGAGTACAAGTTATTCAGAATGGAGCTCAGAGAATCATTCCTTAATTTGCAGAAAAGATTTGTATATTTGACAAATCACTTGAAAGCACTTGGTAAGACTATAACTAATGATGAATTGAATCTTAAAGTGATTAGATCTTTAACCAGAGAATGACAACCAAAAGTGAGGTAATATCCGAAAGAAGAGCCTATCAAATATGACTTTTGCAACATTATACGGAAACTTCAAGAATATGAAACAAAACTTGGAAGGCTTGAAAAACATAAGAATCAAGATAAAATTTCCAAAGGCATCACTTTGAAAGTTGATTCAAAAGAAAGACAAGATAAAGATGCATCGGAGGAAGGTGACAACTTCATGCTTATTGTAAAAAGGCTTGGTAATTTCTTTGGTAACAATGAAAAATCTTCTTCTTATGCAAAAATAAAGAAACATTTTAGGAAAAGAGAGACTTCCACTTCAACACAAGATGTTACTTGTTATGAATGTGGTAAGCAAGATCACATTAAGCCAGATTGTTCGAACCTCTCCAGTAAAGGTAGCTTCAAAGGCAAAAAGGAGTTTAAGAATAAAAATAAAGCATATGTTGCATGGGAAGACAATGAGATAAGTTCTTCATCGATTCGGATATTGACGAAAGTGCAAATCTAGCATTGATGACTTCACACCATTCCGATGGTGAAGATAATGAGGTTAGTAATAAATTGTATCTTTATGATAATGATGCACTAGGTGCCATAGATGAACTCTTAAATGAATGTAAAATTCTGTACAAAACTATTTCATCTCAAAAGAAACATATTTCATCTTTAGAAGAAAAAGTTGATAAAATGGAGAATGATTACAAGGATGAAAAACAAAAAATTATTAATGAACAAAAACAAAATTTTGAATGCAATAATTGTGAATCACCTTATTTCCAAATTTTTCAATTAAAAAGAGTCCTTGAAAGATATAAAAAATGACAAGTTGGATTGGAAAATGTTCTTAGCAAACAAAGTTATCGTAAATATAAAAGTGGACTTGGTTATTCAAAGTTTTCAAAACCAAGTCCCAACAAAACTATCTTTGTTAAGTATAGTAACCAACCAATCCAAGAGAAAGTGAACAAGCCTAAAGTAGTTCATCATCATCGTAATAAGAAAATATTTGTTAAAAATAAATCTTGTCCTCCTAGATATAGAAGTAATTTTAGATCTACTTACTTTTATTGTGGTAATATAGGCCATACAACTAATTCTTGCTATGTTAGAAAATTTAGTGTAGAAAGTGGGCATTATATGCGGGTAAACAAAGGTACTAATTATGAAGGATCCAAAGCAATTCGGGTACCTGACAAAACCTAATTTGTTTTGTAGGAATGCTTGAAAACCACTTTAAATATATGGTATCTTGATAGTGGTTGTTCCAAGCATATGATGAGAGACGTAAACCAATTTTCAAATCTAGTGCTAAAGGCCAAGGGTTTTGTAAATTATGGAGACAATAATAAGGGAAAAATTCTTGGTAGTGGCAAAGTTGGTGCGCCACCTTTTACATTCATTGAAGATGTTCTTTATGTCGATGAAGTAAAGCATAATCTTATAAGTATAAGTCAACTTTGTGACAAAGGATTCAAGATCAACTTCACCAAAGATGAATGCTTGATTTTAAATGAAGTCACCAATGAGGTAAAACTCAAAGGTAAAAGAATTGACAATATCTTTATGATTGCTTTTGATGATTTACTTTGAAAGTAAAATGTCTTATAGTAAACAATAATGAATCATGGTTATGGCATAAAAGAGCAGCCCATATACATATGGATCATTTAAATAAATTAACCAAACATGATCTTTTTATTGGATTACCAAAGATAAAGTTTGTCAAAGATAAATTTTGTGATGCTTGTCAAAAGGGGAAAACAAACCAAATCAACTTTCAAATCAAAGATTGTGGTTTCAACAATAAGACCACTTCAATTGTGCATATAGACTTATTCGTTTCATCAAGAACAATGATCTTCAGAGGTAATGTGTATGTTTTAGTTATTGTTGATTATTTTTCTAGATATTATTGGACTTGTTCCTTGTGCAGAAAAGTGATGCTTTCAAAGCTCTTAAGAAGTATGAAAAGAAAATTCAAAATGAAAAGTCATTAAAGATTGTATCCATAAGAAGTGACCACGGTGGAGAATTCTAAAATGCATAGTTTGAATAATTTTGTGAAGAACATGGTATCTCACATAGTTTTTCAGCACCAATGACTCTATAACAAAATGGAGTAGTTGAAAGAAAGAATTAATTTCCAGTGGAACTTGCAAGAATAATACTTAGTGATGCAAATCTACCAAAATATTTTTTGGAGGATGTGGTTAGTATGGTATGGTATTTGAGAAACCGAGTTATCATTATACATATCTTGAGAAAGACTCCATATTAACTCTTCAAAGGAAGAAAGCCAAAAATTGGCCACTTTCATATATTTTGGTGCAAGTGCTTTGTCTTCAACAATGACAAAGACAACCTCGGTAAGTTTGACGAGAAATCCGACAAAGGTATATTTCTTGTTTATTCTCTTTATAGTAAAGCTTATAGAATATATAATAAAGGAACTTTAACTATTGAAGAATCTATGCATGTTTCTTTTGGAAACTAACACCTCTAAGGAGGACATAGTTGTTTGTGATGATTATGATGATATATTAGAAGTTCCTCAAGAGAATACTTCCAAATATATAAATAAGGATCAATTGAAACAACAATAAGGAGTTTCACAACAAGATACAAATTATAGTGATCTTCCTCAAGAATGGAAAATCCATCTTGATCATCCTACTGACAAAGTAATTGGTGATATAATCAAAGGAGCTTCAACAAGACTAAATCTCAAATATGCTTGCTTGAAAATGACGTTTGCATCTCAAATTGAACCTTCCAAATTTTATGAAGCCTTAGGATACGACCAATGGATAATTTCTATGCAAGAAAAATTAAACCAATTTGAAAGGAATCAAGTTTGGGAACTTTTCCCTAAGCCAAGCAATAAACACATCATAGGAACAAGATGGGTGTTTAAAAACAAACTTGACGAAAACGGTATAATATTTTGAAACAAAGCAAGGTTGGTGGCTTATGGTTATCAAGAAGAAGGAATTGATTTTGAAAAAACTTTCGCTTCGGTTGCAAGGTTAGAAGCTATTCATCTTTTAGTTGCTTATGCTTGTTCATTAAATTTTAGCTTTTTCAAATGGACTTTGAAAGAGCATTCTTGAATAGCTACATCAATGAATAAGTCTATGTCAAACAAACCCCGAGATTTTAAGACTTCAATAATCCTTCACATGTCTTTAAGTTGAGAAAAGTTCTTTATTGCTTGAAGCAAGCACCAAAAGCGTGGTTTGATAGAGTTAGTAGTAATTTTCTATGCGAAAAAGGATTCGAAAAAGGTAAAGTTGAAAAGACTTTGTTCATTAATAATATCAAAGGTAGCACTTTATTGGTTCAAGTCTATGTTGACGATATCATCTTTAGCTCAACAAACAAAGAAATGTGTGAAGAATTTTCATTGATGATGCAAGAAGAATTTGATATGTCCATGATGGGTAAGATGAACTATTTTATTGGGTTTAAATTAAGCAACTAAAATATAGAATCTTCATAAACCAATCCAAGTACTACAAAGAATTATTGAAAAAGTTTGATATGGATAGTTGTAAAGCTCATTCAAGCCTCATTCATCGTTACTCGTCAACTTTATCAGTTAGTGACCGAATGCTCCATTACTTGATTTCTTATATTTTGTTGCCTAAACACTCTAATCACTATAAAATTAGTGACCTTGATTTATAATTATTTATGCTTTTAAGAACAACATTAAGGTCAATTGGGCATTTTTTATTGTCTATAATATCGCACACCAATGAAAACTCAAAGGTGGATTTCCATATGCTCTTCCTGTTACTAAATTTTTGGAATATTGTGAGGTTGATTTGAAGAGGGAACCAAAACTTGAAATTAAGGTTAAATCTTTGTAGGTAAGTGTTAAAGAGACTAACAAGAATATGTGAATTTTTCAAGATAACGATGGTATCTGCAAACATATTGAGCAAGCACATCCAAATCAATCGCTCGGATCAATATCCTATTCTTAAATGTGGCTATACAAATGAGTTTCTCTATCATTCCATCGTTCCATGGAAGACCGGTTAATACCGCATGCACAACCTCTCCATAACAATCCTTAATGAAATTCAAAATTCTCATCACAACCAAGGAGAGAATGTGGGAGAGGAAATGGATGAAGAAGAATACTAAAGGCTTTTTATGTTACGTTGCTTTATCTTTAAATTTTCTATGTTGCTTTCTCTTATGTGTTGTAAGACAATGGTTCCATCATGCTTGCTATGTTTAGACAATGTTTAATTTTGTCATGCTTTGTGATGTTTAAGAATTAAGTGGTTTAAGTATTGTGTTATATTATGTATTTGTTCATTGTGATGTTAATTTGTTGCATCTTATGAAAATGTTCAAAAACAATTCTTCCCCATCCTTTTGATAATAACAAAGGGGACAAGAAGCATGTGTATGTGCTTGTATTTTGCTTGTGTCCAAATTTGTGCAGCCATAAAAGTGTGTCAAACTCACTCCATGTATCGAGAAGAGCATTGATTTAGGGAGTCATCAACATAGGGGAGCATGCACATTAGGAAAATTCAAGAAATCCAAAGTCACTCACACTTCTCAAAAATTTTGTAGGTTGTCATCATCAAAAAGGGGGAGAATATGAAACTAAGCTTCTCCACTATTCTATGTGAAGCAACTCGATTTTCAAAAATCATTTAAATTTCAAAAACTAGTGAAATCGCCACATAATTTTATTTGTTCCAAAAGGAACGGGAAAATATAGATAAAACCCAAAGATGCGATAAAGGCTATGACCAAAAACATGGAATCAGGAGTCGGTTATGTAAGAGGAAGGTATTAGCACCTCTTACATCCATCGTACTCGATGGGACCCGTTTAGTTCTACGTGTTTGTGTGTGTGTGTTTATTGCTAAGTTATAAATACCAAAAGAAAAAGAATTTGTTTATTATTATTTTGAGTTTGGCACGGTTTCAGAACCGTGTGCCTACGTATTCCCTAGTGCAATGGGAAAGTCAAAACTCCGTAGTTCCTCTTAAAAAGGTTTTAAATTGGTTGTGTTGATTTTATAAGAAAAATCATGCATTAGACATTTCAAATGCTTTGAAATTGGAATTGTTTAGTTTGTTTGAAAATCTTAAGTCTTCGTTCGTGTTTGAAATGACTATTGCACACTCTTTGTAAGAAAAGAGTTTGATGATCGCGTATGAGCGATAAAAGGATTTTGATCGCGTATGAGAGATAAAAGAATTTGAATGAGTTGAGTTTATTTTAAGTTGTGGATGACAAGTATTGAAACATTAGGCTATCATCTAATGATTCAAGTACTCGAAATTGGCGAGCAAGTTCAACCAATCGTCTCTCATCCAAAATCTTTATTATGAAAGCGGTGAAGTGAAACAAAGTTCACGATTATTAAGTATCGAATAAAAGTATTTAAGTCATTAGGCTATCATCTAACGACCCAAATACTTTAAATTCAATTAAACCGCCGGGCTATCATCCAATAATTTAATTGAATGTCGCAACACTAAGTTTTTTATTAAAACATGAGTAGAAGTTTTTTAACTTATTAGGCTATCACCTAACAAAAAACTTCAAATTTGTTTAAACCATTAGGCTAACATCTAACGGTTTAAACAAACTCCATCTAAGTTTATTAAGAAACATTTTGAAAGAAAACAACTCGACATTGGATCGAGGTTAAGAATTTTTAATTATGAAAGCATTCTGAGATACGTGCTGAGATGAAATGTGGAATCGGGTTATGATTAATCAAGTATATGGACTTGATTAACCTCGTGAGGATAGGTGCTCCTATCCCTAACCATGAGACCCTGGTGCATGGAAAGTTGGTATATAGACCAATATCATTTTCGGGTTATGATTGATTAAAGCAACAAGGGCTTTAATTAACCTCGTGAGGACGTGAGGATGGCCATGCCCATCCCCAACTATGAGACCCTTTAGGAAATCAGCATATGAGCCAATCGAAACAGAATCGGATTAATTTTAACATTCGTTGTGTGTGAAGTGTACAATGGTGAATAAATGCTAAATAAATGATAATCATCACACAATACAATCGGAAATTTAAATAATTATTAGAAACGATTTTTCTGTTTGATGGAAAATTGACTAATAGTTTAATCGATAAGTCATCAAATAGAAACTATCAGAGCTAATTATTACTTAGTACATCGCACAAAAATATCATTTACGTAAGAATAAATTAATTGAAAAGATGAAAGTTTAGAGTTAGCTTTGTATGAAGCAAGTCTGAGCGGTGCGAAAAGAAATCCAGAGATAACACTCTTGAGCCCAAATAAAGGGCCCAATGAGCCTTCAAAAAATCCCATGTGGAGTATCAGAGGATGATGCATCGTTGATCAGAAAATCGAAAACTCGAGGCAAGCGGAAGCAAGATGGTACGGATATATCATGAAGACAACATAGTATAAGTAAATAAAAGAAAAGAAAATACTAAAAAATTCCTAACTAGAGATGGTGACAAATGTCACCACCAAGCAAACGATCTAATTATTTAATTATTATTATTATCATTATATTTTCCCTTTTTTAAAAAAAAATGGTATATTAGTCACTGTTTTATTAACTAATAAAATAATAATAATAATAGATAAATAATATTAATATTAAGCTAATCCTAATATTATTAAAACAAAAATTAGAAAGAAACAACACTCATCTGCCTCCTCTCTCTCACAATACATGTGTTTCTCATCTTCTTCCTCTCATCCTCACGCGTTCTCACGGTTGACCCAGAAACCCCATGGATTCTTGGATTCTCGTCGTTCTCTCTCGTTCCTCCTTTGGTCCTCATCGTTCTCTCACTCGATTGTTTTGTGAAACCTTCATTTTCTCTCTCAATCGCCGGATGGAACCTAACCTCTCTCGATTTTGTATGTTGTTTGGCTTATCTCTTTCATTTTCGATGTTTTCTAACACTTGATGATGTTGATTTTGCGGATGTATAATAAATTTTGGCGGAAAATCCAAGGGTTTGAAACCTAGACTTGACATGATTTCGGCAAAGGTGAAGGTACCTGAACCTTGGAGATGCGTTTGGAATGGCTTTTGAGTTGTACTTCGGGTGAGATCGTTCCTTGCTTTATGTATTTTCCTCTCTTCTTTCTCTATTCAGAAACTTGATTTCTGAAACAAAAGATTCCGAAGGGTTTGTGTTGGGGGAAATGATGAATGCGTTGGGGTTTTGTGTTATTGTTTTCTGGGTTGCTGGTTATACTTGGTCTCTTAGAACAGATACCATTTGGTCTTTGCTATGTTTTTTTTGAATGTTAGAACAGGTATTGGTATTTTCTGTGAACAGAGATTGCTTGGTCTTTGGTTTTTCTTTTGAACAAATATTGCTTGGTCTTTTGGTCTTGGTTATGGTTTGTTTTGTAGAACAGATGTTATGTTTGTATCTTGGTGTTCTGGTATATTTTTCTGTTGTTTTTGAATTATGGTTGGAACTTGTCTTTTGAACAGATTATCCTTGGTCCTTTTGCTATCTTCTGATCAGATATTATGCTTGTCCCTTTGGTTATCTTTGAACAGATACTATGTTATTTTCCTCATTGATTTCTGATCTCTTTGTTCTCACTGAAAAGGCTGTGTGTTGCTTATTGGGAAATTTGCTCTGTTATGTTGCTATCTGTTACTTTTTACCCTTGGCGGAAAAAAACTCCTTGGAACTATCAGTTTGGGATTTTTTTTGATATTATCCCTTTGAATTTGCTTCTGCTCATTATAGTTTTGTTCTTAGCATCAAATCTTGGAACTAGCATTTGCATCTTTGATACCAACCCTGCTGATGCTACCTTTTATTGCCATTTTGAATCATAATGCTGCTATGTTTTCCAAATAACTTTGCTACCTTGACATATCTGGCTTTCTGCTACCAGTTCTGCTAGTTGCTTGCTGCTGTGGGTTAAATATTTTTCACTTTTTGCTGATAACCATGGCCTGTTGGGTAAAATGTTGTCCCTCTCCCTTGCTGCCTGTTCTGGTTGCTGATATTATATTAACTTTACATTTGGGCTGAACTTATTTTGGAAGTGTGATACTGTTGGGCTGGATTCTTTTGATTGCTTTGGAAAAACATGATGTTTTTTCTGATTTTCCACTTCACACCTCTTTTTGTGAACCAAAAACAAAGGTTGTTATGATTTGCAATAGAGGTTGTGGCCGATGAAGGAACTTTTTAGTTCTGAGGCTCTGGTTGCTTTGAACACAATTAACCTTTTAAAACCTGATTCCCTAACACAACCCTCATGATGAGTCTGAAAAAGCAAAGTTCTTTTAATTTATGTTGATGCTCAATTATAGTTACTAATCATGTTTTCTTTTGTTGTTTACATGTAACGATGTGATGAAGACAGCGACGATAAGAGGACAGCCTGGATGTGAAGAATGGCTCGGAGGAAGACAACGATTCACTCGAACCAAAAAACAAACCTTAGAAACTTGTAGCAGTAGAATTAGGACATCTTTGTAATTTTGTAACCTTGTAACTCACATTTGTAATTGAATTTCAATGAAATAAATTGTTTTTTCTTTTCAAAATCAAGCTTGTAATTCCGAAGGCATTGTAATCTTGTAAATATTTAAATAAATAAATACAACTTGAATACCATTCGCATAGCATTTCAATTGAACGAACATTGCACGGAAATAATCCCAACTTGAGTACTTTTGCTTGAAACAAAGGCGAGTGATATACTCAATGCGAATTGAATAATTACATGTAACTATTGTTTCTCTGCTAATGAATTCAAAATCCAAGAACAACATCCTTCCCTCCGTTGGACTTAAATCCCCCAAGAAACAAAGAATCCCTTTTAAAATTTAAATTCCAAAATAAATAATAATAATTATTATTTTTGAATTCAAATTCCAAAAAACAAATAATTCTTTTCGGACCAATAATTCCAAACAATTCCTTTTGAACCAATAATTCGAAACCTCTTGAATTTTGAAAAAATTGAATCAGTAACAAAACCAAACTTTCCTTCGAAATCCAACACAATTTTTTCACGAAAATTTCCCCAGTAGAAACTCCTCTGAAGCCACCATGAATGTACGTCTATGATTAGAACAAACAACAAACAAATGAGGTGAAACAAAGGGGAAAATTTTGGGGTGCGATACTATGTTTTGATGAAGAAAAAATGCATGTGTATCAAAGAAGGATGAGTAAAAGATCAAGAAGGCTATGGATCAAGACTGTACTTTTAAAGACTAGCTTTGATTGGTTAATCTTCATAATTTATGATACAAGTTTTCAATTAATGCCTTAGTATATTTTAGTGCTAAAAAATTACATCTCTTTTCATACATACGCATAAATATTTGTTAAAACTCATTGGCATTGGTTAGACTATTTTTCTAAAGTATTTAGAAATTTTTCTTCCAGTGTACCCGGTTACTTGAGAATAGTAACCGGTTACATCAACTTTGACAGAACCTGGTTTTAACTTTTTTGGCAAACACCCAGTGAAGTAACCTGGTACTTCAACAAGGTAACCGGTTACATGAACAAATGTTTTGAAATATTGTTAACATTAAATCAATGTAACAAGTTACCTCAATGAAGTAACTGGTTACCTCACTGAACCAGTGCCATATTTATTTGGAAAATGAGTTAAATGAATTTGGTTTTTCATCCTTTTCTCATGACATCTTTTCATCATTTCATACACATTCAAAGAGGTATTAAGATGTTATAAATACTCTACTTTTCAGATTTAATTTCTCCCATCTTTCATTGCAATTTCAAATCATTCACTCTCTAAATTTCAAACAAGTGTTCTTGATATCAAAAATTTCATTGAAATTTTTCGCACATTATGAAACTTATCTAGAAAATTTCTGCATCATACACATTCTCTTGAGCACTTGTATACTATTGAGAATTTCTTACTTGAAAGGGAAGATCAATTAAGTGATTGATACATCGTCTATATCCTTCTAAACTCTTATAAAAATTCAAATATACTTTGTGTAACCTTGATGTCCAGGATTGCTGGAATCAAGAGAAATCACTTTGATAGGATTGTTCTCTTAGTGGACTTAGTGAAAAATCCTAGAGGATTTTTCTTGGCGGTTTTTGGTTTTGGTCATGTACAAGTCCAAACAATAATGACATCTCTTTCGTGTTGAAAGGGGACTGGAGTACTCTCGGAGTGTGAGGGGAACCAGGATACAACCTCGTGTTCTTTATTTTTCTGCATTTTACTATTTTCATACACTCATCATAAACATGAAAAATAATCCAATTATCACTAAAAGCCGATAAAAAATTTGAAATACCTAATTTACCCCTTCTTAGGCGCAATCTTAACTTACACAATGATCATAGCATGGCATCATACAATACATAGAATCAGTCACATAGACATTTGTTATACTGACAAAGAGTCTTCTGATCTCCAACACGGATGGAAACTATATTCAAGGGGAAAACATAATGTTCTGCATAAGCATGTTTGCTAAGAAAACCTACAACAAGTCCTCGACTCGCATAGGGAACCAATAGAGAACAAAGTCAGAAACTTCAACATGTTTTGGAAAGGGATGTTTTCTAAGCAAACTAGCAACGAGGTACCAATTTTCTAAGCGAAGTTCCATCAAATAAGTATTTTCTTTCTTTTCTCCAGCCCCAGAGTGTCGCTACGCGAACTCTACTGCGAAGGGTACTTTCACTAAGCGAAGATTGCTTCACAAAGCTTCTTGCCATCTTCATACCATCGCTAAGTGAACTATAGTTCGCTAAGCGAAATTCTCTGCATTCAGAGAAACAAAAATGTCAGTAAACACGATTTTGGGTTCCAAACCCCAAAATATCCACATGCATCCAACAACAAATGAAATACATGTCATGGGAGAGATTCATGTATAAGTGTTAAACCCCAAAATTTTCCCTCCTACTTCTCAAAACAATTCACATATCCATACTCGAGGATTCACAAGGGTTGACAGACAATTGCTCATATGATTGAAAATCACCGCATTGGACAAAAAGTCAACTGTGGTCAACATCTGATCAAACTTTATAATTTTTGGTCAACACCAATATTTTGAAGTAACATTCATCATTTGATCAAGCGTTGATCATGATTCATCAAGAAAAGTCAAGATCGATCAAAAGTCAAAGTTTCTAAATTAGGGTTTTCAGACAAAAGTCAACAGAACTTTGACCAAGCATAACTTTCACATACTTTATCAGAAATTTTTCCACCACAGCTAATTTTGAAGAGAATTCAATTCTATACAACTTCATGTCTCACAAGCTTGGGCTAGAAATGCTTCATTTGGAAGTTATGGATCAAAACATTACAGGTCTTTTTAAAAGTCAACAAAAAGTCATCTTTTTGCAAAGGGATGTTTAGAAGACATCTTTAGATTTCTAAAAAGTCCAAGAACACCCAAAAATGTTAAAAATTGAACAAAATACACATTGTGCAAGTTGAGCATTTTTGAGGAGGTGCATAAAGAGAAATACTTGAGAAAATCAAAAAATTTCCAAATGGGCCTAACTTTTCTTGATTCAAACTTATTCTTTATCTGAATTCGAACCTCCAAGCCCAAAGCCACGTTTTTATCTTTTATTTTTTATTTATTTTGGATTTTTATTCATTAAAAACCAATTTAATTAAAATAAAAGATATAAAATCAAATTTTAAATGCAAGATGGATTTTCTCTCATCCTTGAGGTCCAAGCAAGCCAATTAATCTGATTATTTCGAAATAATTAAGATTGACAAGTGATTTGATTGAAATTGGCTCAAAAAGGAAATATTTGGTTTGATTCCAAATCAAATAATTTTTCATTGATTGGCATGATATTTCTTCACAATTCTTGACCTAATTCACTCTAGTATATATACACAATGATTCCAAATGCCACAAGGACGAAATTCTGACCTCAAGAACCCTAAACCAAGTCCAAAAAACCGTGGCCTTCAAGCAACATACCAACCATAATTTTGCTCCAATTCAGACAATTCCAAGCCTTGCAATCGATTCCTGGAGGTCCTCTGAATCGATCTAGATACTCACAAGCCAGCCAAACCTCCAGAATCACAAGAACACGATCACGGTTTGCATATTCTAACTCAAAATCGATTTCTTATTTTCATGCATAATCAATTGGATTTAACCATGTATTTGTGTTTATCATGAAGTTTCGAAGCTTTCTACATAGCTTGATTTAAGTTTCAGTACAGGTATAAGAAGTTGCCATGGCTAGGGTTTGAAGTTCCAAATTAGGGCTTTATGTTTTAGGCAAAATTAGGAGAAACGATGGCCACCATCATACTCAGAGGATGATTTCCAATCGATTGATACCCCCAAAGTTAATTTATTTTGTGTATTATGAATGATTTGATTCTGCAGGGGTATAGCTACAGAAGCGATCTGTAGGTAAAGGTTATTAATACGAACAAAAAACCGTAGCTAAAAGCCTGTGTCTCAAGGAAGAAGATGAAGGCTGCGCGCATTTTTTGATTTTAAATTAATTTCAGAAATTAATTTCCCTTATAAGGTTTTTGTTTCATTCCACTAACACAAATGCAGGATGCTCAGATGACAAAGGCAGCGCACGTTCATCCCAGAAGGCCTTGGTTCGATCCCTGGCTCCAGCATTCTTTTTACACCTTTTCAAAAACTAACATATTTTCTTATTTTCTTCACTATTTTTCTTATTCAATTTAATTTCTTTTCAAATATTTTTCTAACACATTAAAAACCACAAAAATATTTTCTTTTTGCATTTAGGTCGGAAAATGCTTATTTAATTTTAACATAAAAAATTATATTTTGCATGCATATTTTAATTAATTGTTAATTAATAAAAAATTGACTTTTAATTGTTTTCCATACTAAAATCAATCCGAAAATTCCCAAAATTATTTTCTCATCTAATTAGGTTTGCTAACCCTAAAAACTTTTTCCTAACTCAAAAATCTTTTCACTAACATTATTTTCTCTTATTTGCAATTCGATTCTTTTCGATTATTATAACTGCTTCCAGGTTGTAATAGTTAGGATTATTTTCTCGCATTTTTTTCTCCAAGATTATGTAACTGCTCATGGGATGTAATAGTTTAATTATGACTTACTTTCCGCACTCCTATATTATGTAACTGCCCCAAAGCCATGTAATAGTGTAGGATTTACTTTCCGCACTTTACATTTTGCACTTTAATTTGTTTATATTTAACTGCTAGTAACTAGGTGTGTATGGCAAGATAAATTCAACATAGATCACTAATTGCAAGGTAAATATCTGAAACAATACACCCTTCTCACACATGCACCCCCTAGGGTATTCTCTCTCGTTGCCTTATAAATGATTAAGTCCCTCGAACGTGGGGTATCTTAGCACGGTTGCCTACGAAATATCATCACGGTCCCTTCGACTTAAAAGATCATAGTCCCTCAATGTTGCCTAAACAAATACATGATCTAGTCCTCGGTTGTTGCCTACGAAAGTGATGATCGTCCCTACGAATGTGCTAGGATACTCTTACATGTTGCCTTTATGACCATTCGATGTCCTTTTACATCCAACGAATAAAGTTACCTACCAACTAATGGTATGGATAGCTTTATTCTAAAGGAAAGAAAAATAACACGAAGCGACCGTTACGAGTAGGTAATAAATCTTTTTGCTTGCTCAAATTAAAACATCTTTTACACTCACACTTTTCTCAAAAACTTTTGAAAACACTTTGTATACATTCAGTGAATCATTGCAAAGTCCCTTTTCTAAAATCGAAATATTTCGAACACTTGAATACATTCCGGCATGAATCATTACGAAGTCAAAGCGAAATGCCTTTTTAAAATCTTTTCAAACACACAAATCAAATTTTAACATGAGCTAAAAGCAATTAAGAGCCCGTAGATAACTACGGATGGAAAGGGTGCTAATACCTTCCCTTTTCATAATCACCTCCCTTACTCAAAATCTAACGAAGGTCTTGTCTGTTCTTTTCACCTTTCCTTAATTGGATAAAAGAAAAGCCGGTGGCGACTCTTGCTATCCATAACATTTTGAACAAACTCAAAACAAAATAAGTCGGTTCTCCCACCGTGTTACAATAAGATAATATAATAATGAATCATTTCATGCATGATCAAGGATTATTAATGAACATATTTCTCAAACCCTTATCCCAACATGCATTCAAACAATACCCATAAAACCCCTCAAGGTTTCTAAATAAGAGACTCACCTTGCATCGAAGGAGGTTCAGATGATGATACAACTGCCACTGAGTTCCATTCCTAGACAAATTTAACCTCAAAGCTCATCAAACCCGTAGCACCCTTTTTCCCATTTCCAGAAAGAATCACCAAACTTAAAACGTGTTTTCTCCATGATCATAAATATCCATAATGAAAAGTTTATTTGCAAAACATAGGGAATTTTGTATGCTTTCCATAAAGTCCGAATCAACTGCGATCGTAGTTACGAGCAAAGAGATATTACATGTTTAGTGAGAACTATCCTTAAGGTGCAAAATTTTTGTAAGCTTTCCAAAAAGTCCAGAATCATTGTGATCAGAGTTACAAGCAAAGAGATATTACATGTTTAGTGAGAACTACCCTTAAGGTCCAAATTTTTTTAGAGATGGTGAACATGACTTTTCCTCTCTCTCTCTCTCTCTCTCTCTCTCTCTCTCTCTCTCCCTCCCTCTCTCTCTCTCTCCTAAGCTCTTCCTCCTTCTCTTAAAAATTCTGATTTGAAATATGAATTACTTGTACATCCAAACAAGTCCTTAAGGAAGCATGCACATGGAAAATTGCCCTAAATTTCCTCCAACTAAATTATATTCATCAAATCGCCATGTAGTCCAAATCCAACCAATTCCTTAAGATATCCAATTATTCTCATTTAGTACCATTAGATTTGGACATTAGAGATTGTTAAGTGCCAAAATGTGTTAATATTTAGTATAGTTAATGGTATAGTTAATGGTGCTTTTTGATTATGTCTTATCGTGTATTCGGTTGTTTCCCTTTTGTTTCTATGTAAATAATCATATTTCTATTTAATCAATTAAATAGTTTATAGAAATCATATTTTATCTTAAATTTGTAGGAATGTTTTCTTGGGATTGAAGCTTGGAAAATGGATTAGCTCTAGGATCGAATTCAAGAATTTTTGGGATTGGAAGCATGCTACAAGGCGCGCTAAGCCCGATCGTAGCGCAGAGAATCAGGTCCAAATGTGCTAAACTCGGTCTGAGGGTGCTTAGCGTGATTTAGGGTGGTTTATCATTTAAGTAGGTGCGCGCTTAGTGGGTCTGCGGAACTTGGCACTTGTATATAAGGTTGTCTTTAGATATTTTGATTCCAACCACTCTCAAAAGACTTCCAAATCAGATTTCTAGGTCAAAGAACACACTTTCTTCATTTGTAATTCAAAATCAAAGATTAAGATCTTGAATCTTTAATAATTTTTCATCCATGTTCATCATTCGCTCTCTCATTTACTTGTTGTTCAAGCTACCATGACTATAGATAGCTATACTTCTCTTGTTTCAAGATTAGAGATAGTTAACCTAACTATTATGTATTTCTTCTGATCATTTTGTATATGAACTTGGTTGATGATTAATATATATTGAATATCTCTACTTTTATTATTCTTTTTATGGTTTGGATCATTTTGAGAATTAAGTTTCAAACTTGACCAAGATATTCATCTATTAATGAGCAAACTCTAGACATAGATTTATGAGTTAATATTCACAAGTGTAATAATTTAATTAATTAGTTAATTAAATTATTAAAAGATTTAATTATTGGAATATAGCGAAGTTGGATTTATCGGTAGAATTATAAGGACGTTAATAGATTTATAAGTTGATTAAGTGAATTATCGAATTTGGGAATAATTAGTGATGAATTAATTGTGGTAGAATATTATTGAAAATAATATTAGAAATAAGTGTGGAGTTAATAGAGTTATTTATTTGGCGTTAGAAGTATAGAAAGAGGTGTGAAAATTAACCCAATAGAAATATTATTATTATTATAAGTTGGATTTAATTATAAGAGTTATAAAAGGAGAATTATAAGGGACATTAACGGATTTATAAATCGGTTTAAGAGGATTAAGTGAATAATCAATTTAGCCGGAGAATTATTATTATGAGTAGAAATTAATTAATTAAAGTATTTAGTGAATTTTATTATAAGGTGAGAAATAGAATGAGAAGTATTATTTAATTGGCCAATAAAATATATGATAGAATAATACTTGAATTATTAAAAGAGTAGAATAATTAATTAATTAATAATAGAGTATGATATTAAGGAGTATTTAAAGGAAGGAAATATTAGGAAAATAGGGTTTACGGGGAAAAAGGAAAATTCAAGGAGAAAGTGGAGGCACAAGGGCTAGGAGAGGATACCGAGTGCACAATTGGAATCGAAAAATAGAAATTCGATCGAAGTTATAACCACCGTCAAATCTAAGGTAAGGGTGAGATTCTGACTCTATAATAGGGTATATGATGAATGATATGTGGGATTAGATTTGTAAAAATTGCATCTGTTATTGTTTGAAATTGATATATATATTTGAAATTGAGAAATGATTGAAAAACCAATTTAATATATATCACTTCCCTGTAGCGTACCATCATGCAATGTTTGTTTTCTTCTATCTCATATTGTAGCAAAAACCATAACAAATATTGGTACATGCAAGTTGATAGAATTACTATTATACTGATAAAGTTGTAATTTAACATAGTGTTATAATATAACATATATATTGTAGCGTGTGTCAATTTTTATATGACATATATATAGATGCTACTTATTTATGATATATACACATATAATGATAGATAGTTTACTTTGGAAAAGAATATAAATAGTATAGTTTATAGACCTCAATTCGAGAATGAAAGCTACAGTAACGACATCCTTGGTCACTTTGAAGAAAAAATAACAGATAGTATTTCAAGTTTCTAAGCTATTGATATATATCTTACTTACTACTATAGTAATGATACCTTGATATATATTATTTATTACTATAACAATAATGATAATTTAATATTATTTATAAAATAATTTTAAGAGTTTTGAAATTAAATAAACAATTAGATTAACAAGTTAATTTAATTATTTTTAATTCTGATAGAATTGTAAGAGGTGTTAATAGAATTGTCAATATTATTGTTAGAGTTGTCAAAAATAGTTGTCAGAGTTGTTTTGACTTATTAAGAGTCATACTTTATTTGTTTTGCGTAATTCTGTCATGTTTAAAGTTATCAGTAGAGTAAGTTGGAACTGCCAAATAATAATACATCTAAATTATTGATATTTTAGTTATGAACTTTAAGAGATCACAAAGAGAGTGGAAGGCTACGAAGAAAGAGATGACAAAAAAAAGTTTATATTTTGCTTCTTTGTGAACAATAACAAAATTAAAAGTGTAGTTGTAATTTGTGCTAATAATATTATATATGTGTGTGATTTATGGATATAAATATGGTCATTCAATAGAAATTTTGTTGATTTATTTTAGACAAAAGTAATGGATAAGTAGTGGGTTATTTGAAAGTTATATAAATAATAATAATTATTTATTATTTAATTGAGATGTAAGGAAGATAGAGGACTTCGTGATGTATGATACTATAGTTAGTAAATTATTAGTTACGCACTTTATCACATTGTTATCACATTTTTACTTAATATTTTTTTAGTTATTAAAATTTTAACTTATTAAATTGACAAATTAAAAAATATAAATATTTAAACACACATGAATATTTAAAGTTTTTCATTATTCTGTTTTAAAAAAAACTAATTCACGTTATGACATTTTTAAATATTATATAATTTCTGTCGAAATCCATATTTTAAATAACAACATTTAAATGTTTAATTTATTTATTTATTTATTTATTTATTTATTTATTTATTTATCTAATAACTCTATCCGTGCATTGCCCACAAAGTAAATTATAGTAATGATGACTTAATATAAAATAAAAATATAGGATATAATAAATAATTAATTGTATAATAATTAATTATTTTTTGAATTGTATAGACGATAAATTTATATGAAAATAAATTGGTGGTTATATTTTAGGAAATTGATAGTGAGACAAGCTTATGTCTTATAATTTATAGTTTATAAGTTCATATAATATTTTAAATCTGTTTAGTAACGATTTTTTGATCACGAGTTTATGGGTGTGTTTAATAAAATTAGCGATTGAGTGCTAAATTAGTTGATGCTTATAGCTTATGACTGATGGCTGATGGTCGATCGCTTATAGTTGATCGCTGTGAGTGATAACTGATACGTTAATTAAAGTGTTTAGTAAAATTAGCGGTTTAACTAGCTGATAAATATAAAATGACATAAAAAATATTTTTTAATTAATAATTTAAATGTATATTTAAAATAATTAAAAGTTATAAGGATAATAATAGAAGAAAAAATGATAAGCGATAAGTTATAAGTTAAAACGCTATTTAAAATGGCGTCTGAAAAATAAACTAAAACTAGTAAAATAAACTATAAGTCTGTGATGAAAAGAATAGATCTTTTATTATCATACGAACTTATAAGCTATAAGCTATAAACTCAAAACATGACTTGCCAAACAGACTCTATGACTCTGTTTAGTAAGACGAATTTTTGAGCTATGACTTATAGTATAAGCTTATAAACTCATATGACATTTTAGACTTGTTTGGTAACGATTTCTTGATCACAAGCTTATAGCTTATTTTACTAGCTTATAACTTATTTTTTAAATTTTAGCTTATAGCTTATACCTTATTATTTTTTCTTCTTTTTTTATCTTTATTATTTAACAAAAATCCACTTTTATCCTCAATAATTTATTTTAATTTACAATTAAATAATTACATATTAAATATCTTTTATGTCATTTTATATTTATAAGTTAGTTGAACCATCCGCTATAACCTATAAGCTATAAACTAGCTTATCAGTCAACCACAATTTTTACCAAACAGACCCTATAGTTTATTTTGCTACCTTATAACTTATTTTCTAAACGTTATTTCAAATAACGTTTTAGCTTATAACTTTTTTTTTTTTTCCTTTTGTATCCTTATTATTTTAACAAAAATCCACATTTATTCTCTATATTTTATTTTAATTCAAAATAAAATAATTATATATTAAATATCTTTTAAGTTATTTTACTAATTTTATCAAACACTTCAATTAACATTTTAGCTATCAGTCTTAACTATCAGTTATAAATTATAAACTATCAATCATCAATCATCAACTATAAACTATAAGCTATCAACTAACTTATCAATCTATCACTATTTTTATCAAACAAACCCTTAGTGATGAGTGATGTGGTTGAGTGAGTTAATTTTCTAATTAATTATTAATGAATAAATAAGAAATCATAAATGAACTTAGTGGAATGAAGTTAAGAAATTAATTTTCCTTAACCAAAAAATCACTTAAAATTTGTACCTACACCAAAACATGATAACAATTAATAAACAACAACGAAATTAAGAATTAAATAAATGAAATATCAAAAAAAATAAAGACAAATTTAAATATTAATAACAGAAGAGAAATATCAATATTTAAACACAACCACTTCAATTTATTTTATTTAAATTATTTATTCATTTTATTTATTAAATTGACAAACTAAAAAAATATAAATATTTAAACACGTATGAACATGTGGGATGTAACGCCCCAAATTTAATTAATTATTTAATTAAATTAATTAAGGAATTACTTGTTGGAACTAGTCGAAGTTGAGAATTATTGGTATTATTCTGAAGGCGCATTGGATTAGTATGTTGATTGGAATTGTTAAGTTTAAAGTCAGATTAAATAGTCGGGTTAGTCGGAGAATTATTATTAAAATAATATTGGAATAAATAGAAATATTTTATTGGGCTAAATTGTATAAGTTGTAGAAATGTGGAGGCGTGGTTAGTAGAAATTCGACCGGAGAATTCGACTGACCAGAAAACCAAAAGGTAAGGGTGGGGTTCGAATTTTATAATCGAGATTATGATGATTGATATGTGGGATTGGGGATTTTATGAATTGTAACTATGATGTGTTGATTTGTAGTGTTCTAGAATTTTTATAAATTGTGGTTGTCGTTGATGAAACTGTGTTGAACGAAATCATGTGTATCGGTGTCTTTGATATTGCGTTGTTTTGGAATATTATGATAGTATAACGTAAGACTGTGTTGGATTATTGTATGTATGTTGAATCGAAAAACTGAAAAATAATAGTAGAGATCTGAGTGGAATCGATGAACATGTGTATAATGAGAATTTAGGACGGGGGCCTTAAATAGATAGGGACGAACGCCCTGTAAGAAAAAGAAACAAAAGAAACAAAAGGAAAATATATATATTATACTTAAGGGAGGACGCCCCAGGGAATGGGATGGGCGTCCCACTTTTTCCCTTCCTTGTTGCATATGTGTGTTTTAGTTTAGAACTTTAGGTAACGTGAGTAGTTAATTGAATGATTATAAATTAAGAAGAGAAGTTGGGACAGGTTCCATGGGTGAGAAAGGAGAAAAATTTAATATATATTGAGGCTAGGGGGCGGACGCCCCGTGTAGTAGGGTGGGCGTGTAACATCCCATCTAAATACCCCGAATATATTAATTAAATTAATGTCTAAATCATCTTTAATCAGAGTTAACACGGAAATATGGGATGTCACAATTAATAGATAAAATAAAACTTTCCATCAAACAGTAGCCATGCTACACTGAGGATCATCATCCAACCATTCAACCATTACAGAACCATGTCTTACACAGCGGAATACCAAAAATCAAAACTTAATAAAACATCATAGTTCTCAAGAAATTCAAATCCAAAACTATTAAACAGTAATGATTCTCTTAACTAAGCGTTCCCCAGTGTTACAATCTAATCAGAGCATGACACTGACACACGACTAAAAGGTAAGCTCTAGAGCCATCCTCACCGACTCCTCAGCTGCTAAGTTAATCTGAAATGGTAAAGTAAGGGTGAGACTTCTCATAATTAAAGCATATTATAAGTCTTTCAATCAATAATATAATTCAAGCATATCATTTCACCACTTAACACCATTGAGAATCCAACACACAACCATAATCATATAATTCATCATGCATAATCAATAAACAATACCAGAATTGCAACACTGGAAGACATCCTAACATGTTACAATCCCATGCAAACACAAATTCAGACTCAATGCATGCGGTACCGACTTCGTGACCAAGTCACCCAACACTGATCCATCACCAACCGGATACAGTACCATCGATTCGTCCATAACCACTCGGACACGAATCCAGCCTAACCATCCATCCTCACTCGGGTATCGGTTATCGGCAATCCAAGTCAAATTCCGCACAATGGGAATTAACTTCACCAAAATAATGCATATGCACGCACATCAATAGCATGCAACATAAATCAGTCTATGTATACATTCATTCAACATAACTGAATCACAAAGCCAACATGATATATCAATAATTCATGCATACATCTACATCAGCATAACCATGCAAATCACCCAACAGGCATACCTCTAACATCAACATAAAATAAGCTATCACATCTACACATCACCAGTATTCTCATCACCAAGTAACTCTACTACACATACATCTTTATGTGTCAGTTAAAATTCATCATTTTCGAAATTATACCCCTTTCCCAAAATAATTTCAAGTTTTCCAAAATATTTTCATTTCATAAGGTAGAGCATAAAATTTAGGAAATAACGTCCAAAACGGCGCTCAAAACGGACTTACGGTTTGAAAGTTATGAATTTTTGAAGTTTTAAAAATTTTCAAAAAGTTTCAGTGGAACCCGGTTCCTCCCTGGGAGTAACCGGTTCCCACAAGTTCAAAATGCCACGCCCCTGGAAAAATGTATGGGGAACCCGGTTCCTCCAGGTAGGGAACCGGTTCCCAGAAGCAAAATTTCAGTTCCTCTGGAAAAATCAATGGGGAACCCGGTTCCTCCCACACAGGAACCGGTTCCTGAGTTCAAAAATCCCATTTTTCACCGTTTTAAAAGCTGGAACCCGGGTTCTCCCACTGGGGAACCGGTTCCCACGACGTACAGACCCAAAAATTCAGTTTTGACAGCATATTTTCCCAAAATCATTTTCCTCTTCAACCAAAAACGTGCCACACATCCCGACACCATAAATTCACTCATTCATCATCAATAACATGCAATATAACACATTCTATTCGTCAGTACAGATTCTATATCATACAAACACCTTAATCTATGCGTTCTGACACAATCTGACACCATAGAGATACATCCATGGAACCCTAGAAAAATCCCCAACTAAGATTCCTAACATACTTTAATCTATACTATCAAAATCAAAACCCATAATAAACAATAATTAATCGAAATCACCCCTTACCTTGTGGGTTCTTCGATTCTGACACTTCTAGGTCTTCTTCTTCTTTTCTCCTCTTCTCACTTCTACGTAGTCTTGTTTTCTCCAAATGATTCTATTTTTTCCTCTTTTCCTTATTTTATTCCTCTTTTCATTCCTTTTATTAATCATAAATAAAATAAACATTATTCTCTCCTCCAATTAATTCCATCATTAATTTAATAATTCAATATATTAAATAAATTATGTTCTCAATTAAATTAATAATTAAAACCATAATTATTTAATTACCGAATTATTTTCGGGGTGTCACAACTCCCCCCAACTTAAAAGAGTTTTCGTCCTCGAAAACATACCTCAGACGAACAGTTCGGGATACGAGTCCTTCATCTGACTCTCCAGTTCCCAAGTAACATTCCCATCAGCTGGTCCTCCCCAAGCCACTCTTACCAATGCAATCTCTTTGCCTCGCAACTGTTTCAACTTCCGATCCTCAATCCTCGCAGGTACTGCTTCCACAGTTAAATTCTCTCGTACCTGTATATCATCTACCCGAATCTCATGAGACGGATCAGCAATGTACTTCCTCAGCTGAGACACATGAAAAACATCATGCAGATTCGCAAGTGACGGCGGTAAAGCAATCTGATATGCAACCTTCCCCACTCGCTTGGTAATCTGAAAAGGACCAATAAATCGCGGAGTCAACTTCCTTGACTTCAAAGCTCGACCAATGCCAGTCATCGGAGTAACCCGCATAAAAACATGTTCTGCTTCACTAAACTCAAGATCTTTCCTCCTCTTATCATGATAACTCTTCTGACGACTCTGAGAAGCTTTCATCTTCTCCTGAATCATCTTAATCTTCTCCGAAGTTTGTTGCACAATCTCCGGTCCAATCACAACATTCTCTCCGGTTTCATACCAACACAATGGTGTCCGACACCTCCTACCATACAATGCCTCAAACGGAGCCATACCAATACTCGAGTGAAAGCTACTGTTGTAGGTAAATTCAATCAACGGTAGATAACTATCCCAAGCTCCACCCTTCTCTAACACACAAGCTCTCAGCAAATCTTCCAACGACTGAATCGTTCTTTCCGTCTGACCATCTGTCTGCGGATGATAAGCAGAACTTAAACGCAACTTAGTACCCAAAGCTTCTTGCAATCCTGTCCAGAACTTAGATGTAAACCTCGGATCTCGATCCGACACAATACTAGAAGGAATACCATGTAGACTCACAACCTTCTCGGCATACAATTCTGATAACCTCTCCATCGGATAATCCATTCTTATCGGAATAAAGTGAGCAGATTTCGTCAACCTATCCACAATCACCCAGATAGAATCACAATTCTTAGCTGTCCTCGGCAAACCAGACACAAAATCCATTGAGATTCCATCCCACTTCCATTCTGGAACAAACAACGGCTCCATCAATCCTGACGGTTTCTGATGTTCGATTTTCGACTTTTGACAAATCAAACAAGCATACACAAACTCAGCAATTTCCTTTTTCATTCTCGGCCACCAAAACAACTTCTTCAAATCATGATACATTTTAGTAGCACCGGGATGAATACTCAACCCGCTACGATGTCCTTCTTCCAAGATACTCTTTCTAATCTCGTCAACATCTGGAACACACACCCGATCACCAAACCTCATAACATCATTCTCGTCAATTCGGAACTCACCTCCTTGACCTTGGTTGATCAACGTCAGTTTATCAACTAAACCAACATCAGATTTCTGTCTATTTCTAATTTCTTCCAAAATACCACTAGTCAGCTTCAACATACCCAATTTCACACTATTCGGAGTAGTCTCACAAACCAAACTCAGATCTCTGAACTGCTCAACCAATTCTAACTCACGGACCATCAACATCGACATATGCAAAGACTTCCTACTCAAAGCCTCTGCAACAACGTTTGCCTTACCAGGATGGTAGTTCAAACCAAAATCATAATCCTTTAAGAATTCTAACCATCTCCTCTGCCTCATGTTCAGCTCTTTCTGGTCAAAGAGATACCCCAGGCTCTTATGATCACTAAACACCTCAAAACGAGAACCATACAAATAATGTCTCCACAATTTCAAAACAAACACAACAGCTGCCAATTCCAAATCGTGAGTTGGATAATTCTTCTCATGTACTTTCAGTTGTCGCGAAGCATAAGCCACAACCTGCTTATCTTGCATCAACACACCACCTAATCCCATTAATGACGCGTCACAATACACAACAAAAGACTTAGCCGGATCTGGCAAAATCAAGATCGGAGCACTGGTCAGCCTCCTCTTCAGCTCTTGAAATCCTTTCTCACATTCAACATCCCAAACAAACACCTGACCCTTCCTGGTCAACTTAGTTAACGGTAACGCTAGTTTGGAAAATCCTTCAATAAACTTCCGATAATAACCTGCAAGACCCAGAAAACTACGGATCTCGGAAGCATTCTTCGGTTCTTCCCACTAAGACACCGCTTCTACCTTCGTAGGATCAACAGCAATCCCACTCTTAGAAATTACATGGCCAAGAAAACTTACTTCCTCTAACCAGAATTCACACTTGGACAACTTCGCATAAAGCTTCTTTTCTTTCAACAATTCCAACACCACTCTGAGGTGTTCTGCATGCTCTTCATCACTTTTCGAATAAATTAAGATATCATCAATAAACACCAGGACGAACTTATCGAGATACGGATGAAATATCCTGTTCATATACTCCATGAAAACACCAGGTGCATTAGTAACTCCAAACGGCATAACAGAATATTCATAATGTCCATACCTCGTTCTAAATGCAATTTTCTGAATATCCTCTGACTTCACACGAATCTGATGATATCCCGATCTCAGATCAATCTTACTAAATACACAAGCTCCAACGAGTTGATCCATCAAATCATCAATCCTCGGCAAAGGATACCGATTCTTGATTGTAACCTTATTCAACTGTCGATAGTCAACACATAACCTCATTGAACCTTCCTTCTTCTTAACTAATAACACCGGAGCACCCCACGGCGAAACACTCGGACGGATAAACTTCTTCTCAAGCAATTCCTCTAACTGCTTCTTCAGTTCAGCTAATTTAGATGCCGACATGCGATAAGGCGCCATCGACACCGGACTAGTTCCAGGAATCAAATCTATAGTAAATTCTACCTCTCTCTCAGGTGGCAATTCACTAACGTCTTCCGGAAACACCTCGGGGAATTCATTCACCACTGGCAATCCATCACCTTTTGCCTTTCCCTCCGCTTCTATCGCAGAATACAACATAAACACAACCGCACCATCCTTCACAGCTAAGTTCATCTGCTTAACTGACATAACCTCATTTTTTATCTTAACCTCTTCAGGAAAAATGACCGTCTTCTCAAAACAGTTGATATGAACCTGGTTGAATTCCAACCAGTTCATTCCAAGGATGATATCAAGTTGTTCTAGCGGTAGGCACACTAAATCCATACCGAAACCCCTATCAAAAATCACAACAGGACAATTTCTACAAACACATGAAGTAGTCACTGAACCCGACGCGGGAGTGTCAATAACCATACTTCCATCCATATTAGAAATTTCCAAATTCAATCTCTTAGCACAATCTAACGCAATAAAAGAATGCGTAGCTCCAGTATCAATAATCGCAATCAAAGGTATGCCATTAATAAAACATGTACCTTTAATCAGCCGATCATCTGGTTTAGTATCCGCTCCAGACAATGCAAACACTTTACCACCAGCTTGCTCCTTTTTGGGTTTTGTGCACTGAGGACGAGTATGACCCTCTTCACCACAGTTGTAACAAGTCACCACTCTCACTCTGCAGTCATTGGCTACATGGCCGAATTTCCCACACTTGAAACACTTCTTATCATTGCTCTTACAGTCCACCATACGATGTCCTGTCTCACCGCACTTATAGCACTTAACGGAAGAGCTAGAATCTCCTCCACCAGATTTCTTCCAACCACTGGACCTTTGATTATTCCTATCATAAGGCTTACCACAATCCATCTGTTGCTTACCTTTCCTGTCAACATACCCTCGAGCATTCGACTTAGTGTTAGCAAGATCCTCCTCTAAGATCCTACTACAATCAACCAGATCAGAAAACCTTCGGATACGCTGATACCGAATACCCTGCTTAAATTCATCACGTAAACCATTCTCAAACTTGATACATTTGGAAAACTCTCCATCTGCATCGTTAGGATAGTGAGCATAATACTTTGCCAACTCAGAAAACTTCGAAGCATACTCACTGACAGTCTTATTACCCTGCTTGAGTTCCAGAAACTCAATCTCCTTCTTACCTCTGACATCCTCAGGAAAATACCTCCTCAGAAAATCTCTCCTGAACACAGCCCAATTCAATGCAACACCATCTTCCTCCAGTTCATTTCTGGTAGCAACCCACCAGTCATCAGCTTCCTCAGCTAACATGTGAGTTCCATATCTCACCTTCAGCCCCTCTGCACAGTCAATCACTCTGAAGATCCTCTCGATCTTCTTCAGCCACTTCTGAGAACCTTCGGGATCATGTGTACCTTTAAACAATGGAGGATTGTTCCTCTGAAAACTCCCCAATTGTCTGTCAGCACCAATCACAGCTCCCTGCTGGTCTCCTCCGAGCACTCCAGCCAACATTCCCAAAGCCTCAGCGATAGCAGCATCGTTCCTTCCGTTACCTCTTCCGGCCATTGTTCTGTAACATAACAAAACAATCTACATCAACACACAAGTATCGACGTGTCACTTCACACTAGTCGCATCGAAAGGATAACGACACAAGACAAGACCGATTATGCTCTGATACCACTATTGTAACACCCCATCTAAATACCCCGAATATATTAATTAAATTAATGTCTAAATCATCTTTAATCAGAGTTAACACGGAAATATGGGATGTCACAATTAATAGATAAAATAAAACTTTCCATCAAACAGTAGCCATGCTACACGAGGATCATCATCCAACCATTCAACCATTACAGACCATGTCTTACAGTGAATACCAAAATCAAAACTTAATAAAACATCATAGTTCTCAAGAAATTCAAATCCAAAACTATTAAACAGTAATGATTCTCTTAACTAAGCGTTCCCCAGTGTTACAATCTAATCAGAGCATGACACTGACACACGACTAAAAGGTAAGCTCTAGAGCCATCCTCACCGACTCCTCAGCTGCTAAGTTAATCTGAAATGGTAAAGTAAGGGTGAGACTTCTCATAATTAAAGCATATTATAAGTCTTTCAATCAATAATATAATTCAAGCATATCATTTCACCACTTAACACCATTGAGAATCCAACACACAACCATAATCATATAATTCATCATGCATAATCAATAAACAATACCAGAATTGCAACACTGGAAGACATCCTAACATGTTACAATCCCATGCAAACACAAATTCAGACTCAATGCATGCGGTACCGACTTCGTGACCAAGTCACCCAACACTGATCCATCACCAACCGGATACAGTACCATCGATTCGTCCATAACCACTCGGACACGAATCCAGCCTAACCATCCATCCTCACTCGGGTATCGGTTATCGGCAATCCAAGTCAAATTCCGCACAATGGGAATTAACTTCACCAAAATAATGCATATGCACGCACATCAATAGCATGCAACATAAATCAGTCTATGTATACATTCATTCAACATAACTGAATCACAAAGCCAACATGATATATCAATAATTCATGCATACATCTACATCAGCATAACCATGCAAATCACCCAACAGGCATACCTCTAACATCAACATAAAATAAGCTATCACATCTACACATCACCAGTATTCTCATCACCAAGTAACTCTACTACACATACATCTTTATGTGTCAGTTAAAATTCATCATTTTCGAAATTATACCCCTTTCCCAAAATAATTTCAAGTTTTCCAAAATATTTTCATTTCATAAGGTAGAGCATAAAATTTAGGAAATAACGTCCAAAACGGCGCTCAAAACGGACTTACGGTTTGAAAGTTATGAATTTTTGAAGTTTTAAAAATTTTCAAAAAGTTTCAGTGGAACCCGGTTCCTCCCTGGGAGTAACCGGTTCCCACAAGTTCAAAATGCCACGCCCCTGGAAAAATGTATGGGGAACCCGGTTCCTCCAGGTAGGGAACCGGTTCCCAGAAGCAAAATTTCAGTTCCTCTGGAAAAATCAATGGGGGAACTCGGTTCCTCCCACACAGGAACCGGTTCCTGAGTTCAAAAATCCCATTTTTCACCATTTTAAAAGCTGGAACCCGGGTTCTCCCACTGGGGAACCGGTTCCCACGACGTACAGACCCAAAAATTCAGTTTTGACAGCATATTTTCCCAAAATCATTTTCCTCTTCAACCAAAAACGTGCCACACATCCCGACACCATAAATTCACTCATTCATCATCAATAACATGCAATATAACACATTCTATTCGTCAGTACAGATTCTATATCATACAAACACCTTAATCTATGCGTTCTGACACAATCTGACACCATAGAGATACATCCATGGAACCCTAGAAAAATCCCCAACTAAGATTCCTAACATACTTTAATCTATACTATCAAAATCAAAACCCATAATAAACAATAATTAATCGAAATCACCCCTTACCTTGTGGGTTCTTCGATTCTGACACTTCTAGGTCTTCTTCTTCTTTTCTCCTCTTCTCACTTCTACGTAGTCTTGTTTTCTCCAAATGATTCTATTTTTTCCTCTTTTCCTTATTTTATTCCTCTTTTCATTCCTTTTATTAATCATAAATAAAATAAACATTATTCTCTCCTCCAATTAATTCCATCATTAATTTAATAATTCAATATATTAAATAAATTATGTTCTCAATTAAATTAATAATTAAAACCATAATTATTTAATTACCGAATTATTTTCGGGGTGTCACAACTCCCCCCAACTTAAAAGAGTTTTCGTCCTCGAAAACATACCTCAGACGAACAGTTCGGGATACGAGTCCTTCATCTGACTCTCCAGTTCCCAAGTAACATTCCCATCAGCTGGTCCTCCCCAAGCCACTCTTACCAATGCAATCTCTTTGCCTCGCAACTGTTTCAACTTCCGATCCTCAATCCTCGCAGGTACTGCTTCCACAGTTAAATTCTCTCGTACCTGTATATCATCTACCCGAATCTCATGAGACGGATCAGCAATGTACTTCCTCAGCTGAGACACATGAAAAACATCATGCAGATTCGCAAGTGACGGCGGTAAAGCAATCTGATATGCAACCTTCCCCACTCGCTTGGTAATCTGAAAAGGACCAATAAATCGCGGAGTCAACTTCCTTGACTTCAAAGCTCGACCAATGCCAGTCATCGGAGTAACCCGCATAAAAACATGTTCTGCTTCACTAAACTCAAGATCTTTCCTCCTCTTATCATGATAACTCTTCTGACGACTCTGAGAAGCTTTCATCTTCTCCTGAATCATCTTAATCTTCTCCGAAGTTTGTTGCACAATCTCCGGTCCAATCACAACATTCTCTCCGGTTTCATACCAACACAATGGTGTCCGACACCTCCTACCATACAATGCCTCAAACGGAGCCATACCAATACTCGAGTGAAAGCTACTGTTGTAGGTAAATTCAATCAACGGTAGATAACTATCCCAAGCTCCACCCTTCTCTAACACACAAGCTCTCAGCAAATCTTCCAACGACTGAATCGTTCTTTCCGTCTGACCATCTGTCTGCGGATGATAAGCAGAACTTAAACGCAACTTAGTACCCAAAGCTTCTTGCAATCCTGTCCAGAACTTAGATGTAAACCTCGGATCTCGATCCGACACAATACTAGAAGGAATACCATGTAGACTCACAACCTTCTCGGCATACAATTCTGATAACCTCTCCATCGGATAATCCATTCTTATCGGAATAAAGTGAGCAGATTTCGTCAACCTATCCACAATCACCCAGATAGAATCACAATTCTTAGCTGTCCTCGGCAAACCAGACACAAAATCCATTGAGATTCCATCCCACTTCCATTCTGGAACAAACAACGGCTCCATCAATCCTGACGGTTTCTGATGTTCGATTTTCGACTTTTGACAAATCAAACAAGCATACACAAACTCAGCAATTTCCTTTTTCATTCTCGGCCACCAAAACAACTTCTTCAAATCATGATACATTTTAGTAGCACCGGGATGAATACTCAACCCGCTACGATGTCCTTCTTCCAAGATACTCTTTCTAATCTCGTCAACATCTGGAACACACACCCGATCACCAAACCTCATAACATCATTCTCGTCAATTCGGAACTCACCTCCTTGACCTTGGTTGATCAACGTCAGTTTATCAACTAAACCAACATCAGATTTCTGTCTATTTCTAATTTCTTCCAAAATACCACTAGTCAGCTTCAACATACCCAATTTCACACTATTCGGAATAGTCTCACAAACCAAACTCAGATCTCTGAACTGCTCAACCAATTCTAACTCACGGACCATCAACATCGACATATGCAAAGACTTCCTACTCAAAGCATCTGCAACAACGTTTGCCTTACCAGGATGGTAGTTCAAACCAAAATCATAATCCTTTAAGAATTCTAACCATCTCCTCTGCCTCATGTTCAGCTCTTTCTGGTCAAAGAGATACCCCAGGCTCTTATGATCACTAAACACCTCAAAACGAGAACCATACAAATAATGTCTCCACAATTTCAAAACAAACACAACAGCTGCCAATTCCAAATCGTGAGTTGGATAATTCTTCTCATGTACTTTCAGTTGTCGCGAAGCATAAGCCACAACCTGCTTATCTTGCATCAACACACCACCTAATCCCATTAATGACGCGTCACAATACACAACAAAAGACTTAGCCGGATCTGGCAAAATCAAGATCGGAGCACTGGTCAGCCTCCTCTTCAGCTCTTGAAATCCTTTCTCACATTCAACATCCCAAACAAACACCTGACCCTTCCTGGTCAACTTAGTTAACGGTAACGCTAGTTTGGAAAATCCTTCAATAAACTTCCGATAATAACCTGCAAGACCCAGAAAACTACGGATCTCGGAAGCATTCTTCGGTTCTTCCCACTAAGACACCGCTTCTACCTTCGTAGGATCAACAGCAATCCCACTCTTAGAAATTACATGGCCAAGAAAACTTACTTCCTCTAACCAGAATTCACACTTGGACAACTTCGCATAAAGCTTCTTTTCTTTCAACAATTCCAACACCACTCTGAGGTGTTCTGCATGCTCTTCATCACTTTTCGAATAAATTAAGATATCATCAATAAACACCAGGACGAACTTATCGAGATACGGATGAAATATCCTGTTCATATACTCCATGAAAACACCAGGTGCATTAGTAACTCCAAACGGCATAACAGAATATTCATAATGTCCATACCTCGTTCTAAATGCAATTTTCTGAATATCCTCTGACTTCACACGAATCTGATGATATCCCGATCTCAGATCAATCTTACTAAATACACAAGCTCCAACGAGTTGATCCATCAAATCATCAATCCTCGGCAAAGGATACCGATTCTTGATTGTAACCTTATTCAACTGTCGATAGTCAACACATAACCTCATTGAACCTTCCTTCTTCTTAACTAATAACACCGGAGCACCCCACGGCGAAACACTCGGACGGATAAACTTCTTCTCAAGCAATTCCTCTAACTGCTTCTTCAGTTCAGCTAATTCAGATGCCGACATGCGATAAGGCGCCATCGACACCGGACTAGTTCCAGGAATCAAATCTATAGTAAATTCTACCTCTCTCTCAGGTGGCAATTCACTAACGTCTTCCGGAAACACCTCAGGGAATTCATTCACCACTGGCAATCCATCACCTTTTGCCTTTCCCTCCGCTTCTATCGCAGAATACAACATAAACACAACCGCACCATCCTTCACAGCTAAGTTCATCTGCTTAACTGACATAACCTCATTTTTTATCTTAACCTCTTCAGGAAAAATGACCGTCTTCTCAAAACAGTTGATATGAACCTGGTTGAATTCCAACCAGTTCATTCCAAGGATGATATCAAGTTGTTCTAGCGGTAGGCACACTAAATCCATACCGAAACCCCTATCAAAAATCACAACAGGACAATTTCTACAAACACATGAAGTAGTCACTGAACCCGACGCGGGAGTGTCAATAACCATACTTCCATCCATATTAGAAATTTCCAAATTCAATCTCTTAGCACAATCTAACGCAATAAAAGAATGCGTAGCTCCAGTATCAATAATCGCAATCAAAGGTATGCCATTAATAAAACATGTACCTTTAATCAGCCGATCATCTGGTTTAGTATCCGCTCCAGACAATGCAAACACTTTACCACCAGCTTGCTCCTTTTTGGGTTTTGTGCACTGAGGACGAGTATGACCCTCTTCACCACAGTTGTAACAAGTCACCACTCTCACTCTGCAGTCATTGGCTACATGGCCGAATTTCCCACACTTGAAACACTTCTTATCATTGCTCTTACAGTCCACCATACGATGTCCTGTCTCACCGCACTTATAGCACTTAACGGAAGAGCTAGAATCTCCTCCACCAGATTTCTTCCAACCACTGGACCTCTGATTATTCCTATCATAAGGCTTACCACGATCCATCTGTTGCTTACCTTTCCTGTCAACATACCCTCGAGCATTCGACTTAGTGTTAGCAAGATCCTCCTCTAAGATCCTACTACAATCAACCGGATCAGAAAACCTTCGGATACGCTGATACCGAATACCCTGCTTAATTTCATCACGTAAACCATTCTCAAACTTGATACATTTGGAAAACTCTCCATCTGCATCGTTAGGATAATGAGCATAATACTTTGCCAACTCAGAAAACTTCGAAGCATACTCACTGACAGTCTTATTACCCTGCTTGAGTTCTAGAAACTCAATCTCCTTCTTACCTCTGACATCCTCAGGAAAATACCTCCTCAGAAAATCTCTCCTGAACACAGCCCAATTCAATGCAACACCATCTTCCTCCAGTTCATTTCTGGTAGCAACCCACCATCGCCTTCCTCAGCTAACATGTGAGTTCCATATCTCACCTTCAGCCCCTCTGCACAGTCAATCACTCTGAAGATCCTCTCGATCTCCTTCAGCCACTTCTGAGCACCTTCGGGATCATGTGTACCTTTAAACAATGGAGGATTGTTCCTCGAAAACTCCCAATTGTCATCGGCACCAATCACGACTCCTGGGTCTCCTCCGAGCACTCCACCAACATTCCCAAAGCCTCGGATAGCGACATCGTTCCTTCCGTTACCTCTTCCGGCCATTGTTCGTAACATAACAAAACAATCTACATCAGCACACAAGTATCGACAGTGTCACCTCACACTAGTCGCATACTGAAAGGGATAACGACACAAGACAAGACCGACTATGCTCTGATACCACTATTGTAACACCCCATCTAAATACCCCGAATATATTAATTAAATTAATGTCTAAATCATCTTTAATCAGAGTTAACACGGAAATATGGGATGTCACAATTAATAGATAAAATAAAACTTTCCATCAAACAAGAGCTATGCTACGAGGATCATCATCCAACCATTCAACCATTACAGAACCATGTCTTACACAGCGGAATACCAAAAATCAAAACTTAATAAAACATCATAGTTCTCAAGAAATTCAAATCCAAAACTATTAAACAGTAATGATTCTCTTAACTAAGCGTTCCCCAGTGTTACAATCTAATCAGAGCATGACACTGACACACAACTAAAAGGTAAGCTCTAGAGCCATCCTCACCGACTCCTCAGCTGCTAAGTTAATCTGAAATGGTAAAGTAAGGGTGAGACTTCTCATAATTAAAGCATATTATAAGTCTTTCAATCAATAATATAATTCAAGCATATCATTTCACCACTTAACACCATTGAGAATCCAACACACAACCATAATCATATAATTCATCATGCATAATCAATAAACAATACCAGAATTGCAACACTGGAAGACATCCTAACATGTTACAATCCCATGCAAACACAAATGCAGACTCAATGCATGCGGTACCGACTTCGTGACCAAGTCACCCAACACTGATCCATCATCAACCGGATACACCATCGATTCGTCCATAACCACTCGGACGAATCCACTTAACCACCCATCCTCACTCGGTATCGGTTATCGGCAATCCAAGTCAAATTCCGCACAATGGGAATTAACTTCACCAAAATAATGCATATGCACGCACATCAATATGCAACATAAATCGCCTATGTATACATTCATTCAACATAATCGAATCACAAAGCCAACATGATATATCAATAATTCATGCATACATCTACATCAAGATAACCATGCAAATCACCCAACAGGCATACCTCTAACATCAACATAAAATAAGCTATCACATCTACACATCACCAGTATTCTCATCACCAAGTAACTCTACTACACATACATCTTTATGTGTCAGTTAAAATTCATCATTTTCGAAATTATACCCCTTTCCCAAAATAATTTCAAGTTTTCCAAAATATTTTCATTTCATAAGGTAGAGCATAAAATTTAGGAAATAACGTCCAAAACGGCGCTCAAAACGGACTTACGGTTTGAAAGTTATGAATTTTTGAAGTTTTAAAAATTTTCAAAAAGTTTCAGTGGAACCCGGTTCCTCCCTGGGAGTAACCGGTTCCCACAAGTTCAAAATGCCACGCCCCTGGAAAAATGTATGGGGAACCCGGTTCCTCCAGGTAGGGAACCGGTTCCCAGAAGCAAAATTTCAGTTCCTCTGGAAAAATCAATGGGGAACTCGGTTCCTCCCACACAGGAACCGGTTCCTGAGTTCAAAAATCCCATTTTTCACCGTTTTAAAAGCTGGAACCCGGGTTCTCCCACTGGGGAACCGGTTCCCACGACGTACAGACCCAAAAATTCAGTTTTGACAGCATATTTTCCCAAAATCATTTTCCTCTTCAACCAAAAACGTGCCACACATCCCGACACCATAAATTCACTCATTCATCATCAATAACATGCAATATAACACATTCTATTCGTCAGTACAGATTCTATATCATACAAACACCTTAATCTATGCGTTCTGACACAATCTGACACCATAGAGATACATCCATGGAACCCTAGAAAAATCCCCAACTAAGATTCCTAACATACTTTAATCTATACTATCAAAATCAAAACCCATAATAAACAATAATTAATCGAAATCACCCCCTTACCTTGTGGGTTCTTCGATTCTGACACTTCTAGGTCTTCTTCTTCTTTTCTCCTCTTCTCACTTCTACGTAGTCTTGTTTTCTCCAAATGATTCTATTTTTTCCTCTTTTCCTTATTTTATTCCTCTTTTCATTCCTTTTATTAATCATAAATAAAATAAACATTATTCTCTCCTCCAATTAATTCCATCATTAATTTAATAATCCAATATATTAAATAAATTATGTTCTCAATTAAATTAATAATTAAAACCATAATTATTTAATTACCGAATTATTTTCGGGGTGTCACAGGGCGCCCCACCTTGTTATCTTGTGTCTCATGTGTGCATTGCAATTGGATGGTTGAAGTACTGTTTATCTGGTTTTGACAAGTTGGATCTTAAATACAAATTATAGTCTATGCTTAACAAGAAAACAAAATATAAAATATATATTTAATATGAAAGGCGGACACCCCATGGCATTGGGGGTGGGCATCCCACCTTGTTCTTCCTTGTGTTCCTATGAATATGTGTATACATGGAGTTTTGGAGTTTCGTCTTTTCCGATTCTTTTAGCAGATGGTGATTAGATATTGTATAGGTACATACAAAAGGGAGTAATCGTGGCATAATATGCTAGAATTAATAGCTTAGTATAATTAAGTAGGAAGGTACAAGATAGTATGATATATTGCAGTTTTGCAAAATCAGAAAATAGTCGATAGCAGGGTATTAGCAAGTTTTAGTGACAGGACTGGATTTTGTTGACAGTATGAATTGTGGATTGTAGGGAAACCAATTAGTTCAAAATAATAAAATTGGTAGAAGTTGGTTGATATTAGCAGTGATAACAGCGAATAGAAATAGTGCAGGAATTGCCCGAATTAGTAAATTAAGCGGTAAAATTAGTTGCCCAGAATTGACCGAGATTTGTCGGGGTGGCTAGTTTATATTAAAAGGTCTTTGGAGTTGTTTTGTTTTGTTGAAAACGACGTTGCATAAGTTTAATTGCAGGTACAACTGAATAAGTTGAATTGTCCTAAATTATGAACATGTTTGAGTTGTAGGTCGAACGACCAATTATGGCTTAAGTTGATGCAATTGATGCATATTTAAGTTGTTGTTGTTGTTGTTGTCGTTGATGTTGTTGTATGTCATCCATAATGTTGCATATAGTGCATGATTAAGTTGGCCTTAATGGCACCACATTGAAAGTTGAAGGCTTATGCCTTGGCCTTTATGGCACCACGTTGAAGGCTTATGTCTTGTTGAAATGCCTTAATAACTGGCATATGTTTAAGTTGGGAGTTCTGCTTCGATGGTACCATGTTCATATGCATAGTTGAGTCGCATTTTAAGTTGCATATTGGAGTTATGGTTATTATTGAAGGAAAATCGCGACATAAAAATTGCAGCGGAAAACAATTTTCCTTTGTGATCCTTACGAATGTTCATGGTAAGTGATAGAGTATTTTTACCTCTTGTGGCGATTTGGATTTCTGATGTTGTGATCACGAATGTTGATGAAGAACAACGTCTCTACTCAGTCCACACGAACAGTTTGCTTCCGATCACAGTGCTAGCTGCTCACGAACGGAAGCTTTGAGTGAGAGAGTGAATGAAATCTCGACAGGGATTCAGGACCGAATTTGCATCAAGTAAAAAGCTTCATCACAAGGGTTCTATTTATAAGACCACAAGTGTGGGCTGCAAGCTAAAAGCCCAATAAAGGTTGTAAACTAAAAGCCCAATAAAGCACACGAAAATCATACATTATGATGTATCGTATATCACTTAAGCATGTGGTAACTTACCACATTCCGTATTCCACTTAAGTACACCGTATCCTACGATGTTCCTTATTTACACTATCTCTCATTAATCTGTCCTTATGTGTGTGACCCTGTAGGTTTCCGCGACATTGGCAATTATATTAAATCACGTTTAACATAATAAACAGTGAGAGGTATCTAGCAACACATAACTGCTACCCAAGTCACGGAAATGTCATGTGATCTGACAAAACCTTTCCGTGATAATACTTGTGTGTATAATTACCCTTTTGCCCTTATGTCTATATTGAACACAAGGCATAGACCGTGTCATCCTTGTCCAATTCAATATTGGACCCTCAGACATTTATCCCGTTACGCGGGATGGGCAAATTCCATCTAGGTCACTCATGTCCCTCAGCATGCTCTGTGAAGTACCCATCAATTGTCTTTATGATTATCCAGTTACGGATAACGTTTGATCAGCAATAAAGCACTTGACACTACATCTAGGATCCATAGTGGTTTCAGGTCGAAGGGTGGTATGCACCACTTATCACCATGAGAATAACTTATGACACTTTGCATAACATTCTATGTAGTATTCTCATAGCGGGTCAATCCAGTATAAATATTACTCCTAATATTTATACCTATGTCAAGACTTGATAACTCCTTATCCATGATCCATGAGATGGGATCATCAGTCTATCTTCTTAATAATCTCAATGCTTTAATGTTTTCCCACTTCACAATAAAGCTCGATTATGGATACTTTAAGAATAATGTCCTTGTGTTTAATGGATCTCATGATTAAGTCACAGTTAACATTGCATTAAACAGACTAACTATTCTAAGGACTTTATTATTTTCAAAAAGCAAACATAATAAAGAAAAGCCTTTTTATTATTAATAAATAATTCGATACAAGTACCAAAAGGTATTGGCCTCTAGGGCTTACACCAACAATCTCCCACTAGCACTAGAGCCAATCAGGCATACCCCAAATGACCATAGATGTAGTATGGCCATCATGCTTCTGCTGTGCAAGAGGTTTTGTTAGTGGGTCAGCGATATTGTCAAGTATTGGTACTCTGCATATCTTTACATCTCCCCAATCGATTATCTCTCGAATGAGGTGATAACGCCTAAGTATGTGTTTGGATCTTTGGTGAGATCTAGGCTCCTTAGCTTGTGCGATAGCACCATTGTTATCACAATAGAGATCAATGGGATCCACAATGCTATGGACTATGCCAAGTTCACTAATGAACTTCTTTATCCAAACAGCTTCTTTTGTTGCATTTGAGGCAGCAATATACTCGGCCTCGGTTGTAGAATCAGCAACTGTTTCTTGCTTTGAACTCTTCCAGCTCACAGCGCCACCATTTAAGCAAAACACATAACCAGATTGCGATCTAAAGTCATCCTTATCGGTCTAGAAGCTAGCATCAGTGTATCCAACTATAGTAAGCTCTTCCTGACCTCCATATATCAAGAATGAGTCCTTAGTCCTTCTCAAGTACTTAAGGATATTCTTGACAGCCACCCAGTGAGCATCACCAGGATCAGATTGGTACCTACTCGTTGCACTTAAAGCATACGAGGCATCTGGTCGAGTACATAGCATGGCATACATGATAGATCCTATTGCAAATGCATATGGAATCTTATTTGTGTGATCCCTTTCTTCCTTCATTGAAGGGGATTGTGTTTTTGATAGACACAAGCCATGTTGCATAGGAATGAATCCCTTCTTGGAATCATGCATATTAAAGCGTATCAGCACTTTATCTATGTATGTACTCTGACTTAGGCCAAGCAGTTTTTGTGATCTATCTCTATAGATCCTGATTCCTAATATATAGGTTGCTTCACCAAGGTCCTTCATAGAAAAGCATTTCGCTAGCCAAGTTTTTACTTGTTGCAAGGTAGGGACATCGTTTCCAATGAGTAATATGTCATCTACATATAATACTAGGAAGACGATCATGATCCCACTAATCTTCTTGTAGACACAAGGCTCATCTTCATTCTTGATGAATCCATATTGTTTTACTGTTTCATCAAAACGAAGATTCCAACTTCTGGAAGCTTACTTCAATCCATAGATTGATCGCTGTAACTTGCATATCTTTTGGGATTCTTCTGGAATGTTAAATCCTTCAGGTTGTGTCATGTACACATCCTCTTGAAGGTTCCCATTTAGGAAAGCAGTTTTGACATCCATCTGCCATATTTCATAATCATGATATGCAGCGATTGCAAGTAAAATTCGAACAGATTTAAGCATTGCAACTGGAGAAAAGGTTTCATCATAGTCAACCCCATGAATTTGTTTATAACCTTTTGCAACCAGTCTTGCCTTATAGGTATGTACCTTACCATCCATGCCAGTCTTCTTTTTAAAGACCCACTTGCATCCTATAGGATTAACTCCTATAGGTGGCTCTACCAAGTTCGAAACTTGGTTAGTGTACATGGAATCCATTTCAGATTTCATGGCTTCTAGCCACGTCTCATATTCTGGACCAGTAATGGCCTCTTGGTAGGTCACAGGCTCATCTTGATCCATGAGCAATTCATCGCCTTGACCATTTATAAGATATCCATATCTATTAGGTTGGTGATGTATCATGTTTGACCTACGTTGGTCTTGTTCCACTGGAGCAGGTTGTTCTTCCACAACTATTTGTGTTTCCTGCTCCAATTCCTCCATAGGTGTATCAATGCTTTGTAATTCTTGAATTTCATCAAGCTCTACTTTCCTCCCACTTATTCCTTTGGAAATAAAATCCTTTTCCAAGAAAACTCCAGTTCGAGCGACAAACACTTTGCCCTCAGAAGGATTATAGAAGTAATATCCTCTTGTTTCTTTAGGATACCCCACAAATAAGCATTTGTCAGATTTGGGCTCAAGCTTAGTTGAAATCTGTGTCGTTTCACATAAACTTCGCAACCCCAAATCTTCATGTAAGACATATGTGGTTTCTTACCACTCCATATCTCATATGGTGTCTTTTCAACCTTTTTGGTAGGAACACGGTTAAGTGTGTAAGCTGTTGTCAATAGAGCATGTCCCCAAAAGGAGTTTGGAAGATCGACGTGACTCATCATGGATCGGACCATGTCCAACAATGATATGCATGTTTATATTTTTAACTTTGGTTATAGTTTTTGTTGTGAATCGGATGCCTTGAAACAAATATATATAAGCTTGTTGTTCAAGATAGGGAAAAATAAATGAAGAACACGATGAACACAAGGATTGGTTATTAACTGCTATTCTTTCCTTTATCTTCAAAACAAGATTACAAGTATACAAGAATAACAAATAACCCTCTCACCCTAAATTAGGATTTGCAATATGCAATGATGAGAGACTAGTATGCTATTTATAATAAACCTAACATACTAAACTAATGGGATTTTATCACAAATACCCATTACAAGCTAACTTAGGGTACAAGCTAACTTAACCAATTGGACATAACAAACAGGCCCAATTCGATGCTATCACTCCTAGCATCCTTCGACCCAATAGAGTTCGATCCAATATCTCACAAATCTCCACCATGGATCAAACTCTATTATCAACTAATGAATTAGTTTTCTTCATGCAGCTTTATCAACTGCATACAGTGGAAAAACTTGCAACTAGGCAATGTCTTGGTGATCATATCAGCAGCATTATGATCCGTCGAAACCTTCAAAGACTTGGACTTCTCCGCTCGATTACTCCTCGACGAAATGCAACCTCACATCAATGTGCTTGGTTCGCTCATGATAGGTGAATTCTTCGACAGTGTATTGCACTTTGACTATCACATTTAACTGATAACTTCCCTTGAATTTTCAGCTCCTTAGCAAAACCTTCAAGCCACAATGCTTCTTTCACGCCTTCTTAAAGCAATATATTCCGCTGGTTGATAATGCAACAACCTTCCAAGTGTTGCTTTCCAACTAATAGCTATACCAAACATAGTGAAAACATATCCGTAAATAGATTTTCCGAATCCATACAACCCGCATAATCGAGTCGACATATCCTTCGATTCTTTACTATCTTCACCAAAGGCTCCACCATAAATTAAGACTCGTTAGAGACCCATTTATGTACCTTAGAATCCACTTCAATGCTTGCTGAGCCTTTCGAGGATTCGCCATGTACCGCCATAAGACTTCATCGCATATGCTATGTCGGGTCTAGTACAAACCATAGCATACATCAAAGAACCTACTACATTAGCATATGGAATGCTATTCATATAAGTTCTTTCGACCTCGATCGGGACATTGATCAATACTCAACTTGAATTGAGGGTTTGTTGAGTCACAACAGCTTGTCGACATACCAAACTTTCGAGAATCTTTCATAAATATGCCTCCCGAGATAAGCATAACTCGATCGCTTTTATCTCTTGAATGTCAATTCCAATCCTCGAAGTCGCTCCTAGATCCTTCATTTCGAACTCCTTATTGAGTTCAGCCTTCACCCTCAATACCTCTTCGACATTGTTACTTGCTATGAGAATATCATCAACATAAAGCAACAAAATAACAAATGAATTACCAGGACGAAATCTGAAGTAAACACAGTGGTCGAACTGACTTCTAACGAAACTTATGCGTGTCATGAATTTGTCGAATCTCCTATTCCACTGACGAGGAGATTGTTTCAGCCCATATAAAGATCTATTCAACTTGCACACATATTCTTCCTTTCCCTTTTCGACATACCCTTCAGGTTGCCTCATCAGGATTGTTTCATCTAGATCACCATACAAGAACGCAGTCTTCACATCCATTTGTTCCAGTTCAAGATTGAACTGTGCCACCATGGCAAGCAACATTCGAATGGACCTATGCTTCACAACAGGAGAAAACACATCATTGAAATCTATACCTTCTTTCTGAGTGAAACCCCTTGCAACCAACCTTGCCTTGTATCTTTTCGACGCCACTCCTTCGATTCCTTCCTTAACTTTGAAAATCCATTTACGGCTGACTAACCTGGCTCCAGCAGGTTTCTTGATCAATTCCCAGTGTTGTTATCATGAAGAGACTTCATCTCATCATCCATGGCCTTCACCATTCGGTCTTATTTCGACTCCTCATAACTTCCTTATGGTCTCTTGGTTCTTCGTCCGAACCTTACTTGCAGATTAAGGCATAAGCTATAAGATCTGCATACCCAAACCTTGAGGTGGTTTGATGACTCTTCGTGTCCTATCTCTTGCCAATAGATAGTCATCAACAATTTCCTCAACTTCATCAAGATCGCCTTCTCCGACTTCATCCGGGATATGCAATTCGATCAACATGCTCCACCTCAACAGAATCTCGCACATCGCTCTTCGTCGATACTTCGCACGAACAACATCATTCGCTTTCTTGAAAGCCATTTCACTTCATTGAAAACAACATCTCGACGGTGATAATCCTTTTGTGACCGACTCTAGGCACCATAGCCTATAAGCTTTGACTCCTCGGGTATCCCAGAACATGCATTTAAGAGCTCTAGGTTCGACCTTGTCTTGCCTAATGTGAGCATAGGCTACGCAGCCAAATACTCGGTTGTCGAGATTTGGTGGATGTCCCGACCAAACTTCTTGGTGTCTTCATATCTAACGCATCGAAGGACATCCTTTATCGATATGTTGTCGAAAATTCAAAACACCTTCTTTAAGCCAAACTAGTCAACATGCATCTAACTCTCTCCAGATGGTTCGATTAAACCTTTCACCAAACCATTTTGTTGTGGAGTGCTGCAGAGTTTCGTGCCTTGCAATACCGTAGCAACAAAATCGTCGAATGCCTCATTGCAAAATTCAAGACCATTGTCTTCTCAACCTCTTGACCTTTCGCGGTTTGATTTTCGACCAAAGTCTTCCAACCTTTGAAATTCTCAAATGTTTCATCCTTAGTCTTCTGAATGAATACCCATAACTTTCTGGAATAGTCATCTACTATGGATAGAAAATACCTTGCACCTGAATGTGATGGACACCTTGCAGGCCCCCAAAGATCAGCATGGATGTAATCAAGGGATCCATGTGTTCTTTGTTTGCCTTTGTTGAACTTCACTCTACAAGATTTTCCAGTACAGTGGTTCACAAAACTTGACTTTTCGACTTTGTCTCCACCAAGCAAATTTTGTTTCCCCAATTCGACCATACCCCTTTCACTGACATGGCCTAATCTCATGTGCCAGATTTCTGTCTTCGACAAAGGTTTCATGGATGCAACATTTGTCGAACCACTTACCACTTCAGCCACAAGGGTATACAAGCCTTGTTTCTTCACGCCTCTCAAGACTTCCTTCGACCCCTTCATGACTCTTAGGATACTTTTCTCTCCTTGAAAAACATATCCTTTCTTGTCGAATTCACCAAGAGAAATCAAATTTCTCTTCAAATCAGGTACATACCTGACTTCAGTCAATAACCTTATTGACTCATCATGGAGTTTGAATCTCACGGATCCAATACCTGCAATCTTGCAAGCTTTGTTGTTTCCCAGCAATACAGATCCACCATCTTGATCACATAATTCCTCGAACAAGTCTTTGTTTGGAGTCATGTGCCAAGTGCACCGAATCCATAATCCATTCCTTCGACGAGTTCGCCGAAACCACAAGAACATCGATGAGTCGAAATCATCTTGAACAATAGTGCATTGCCATTATCCTTTCCTCCATGATTTTTCGCGCACACTTTTCTTGTGTGACCCTCCTTCTTACAATGATAGCATCGAATACTAGATGTTTCACCACCGTAAAACTTCTGGACTTTTACCTTTCTTCTTGAACTTATTATCCTTTCGCAAGAATCTTCCTTTAACGGCCAAACCTTCACCAACCGTCAAGGCTTATGCTCTTTCGCTCATTCAAGTCCTTCAATACAAGGTGATTGAACCTCTTCAAAGGTCGTGGACTCCTTCCATACAAGAGAGTTTCTTTGAAGTGGGCATGTGATCCGGGCAACGCATAACAAAGAATGAGCTTGATCTTCATCATCGATCTTCACATCAATATTTTCAAGATCAAGAATCACTTGTTAAACATATCCAATCGCTAACCAACACTTTGTCTTCAATCATCTTGAATGAATACAAAGCTTGCTTCGTAGAGTCGATTCACCAACGATTTGGTCATGTACAAACTTTCAAGTTTCACCCATAACCCCGCGTCGTCTCCTTTGATACCGTCAAGAACCTTATCACCAAGGCTCAACAAAATTGCTGTGGGCCTTCTCTATCATTACCTTCTTCTCGGATGCCGTCAACTCTTCGCTCATGGTCGACTCTCCTTCAACGCTTCCAAACACCCTCACGAACCAAGGGGCTTTCATCTTCAAGCGCCACATCGAAATCATTCACTCCGTGAATTTTTCAATCTCATACTTTGTCGAAGGCATCTTATCCACGCCACCGCACCAATTTGTTGTGAATCGGATGCCTTGAAACAAATATATATAAGCTTGTTGTTCAAGATAGGGAAAATAAATGAAGAACACGATGAACACACGGATTGGTTATTAATCGCTATTCTTTCCTTTATCTTCAAAACAAGATTACAAGTATACAAGAATAACAAATAACCTCTCACCCTAAATTAGGATTTGCAATATGCAATAATGAGAGACTAGTATGCTATTTATAATAAACCTAACATACTAAACTAATGGGCTTTTATCACAAATACCCATTACAAGCTAACTTAGGGTACAAGCTAACTTAACCAATTGGACATAAAAAACAGGCCCAATTCGATGCTATCACTCCTAGCATCCTTCGACCCAATAGAGTTCGATCCAATATCTCACAATTTTTCATTTTTAAATTGGTATTTGGAATATAAATTAACCAAGCATTACCTCTGCAAATCTCACCCTCAAACAGAAGAAGACCATGTTGTTCTGTACTTTTTCTTTGGCAGAATATCCATGTACCCCAAATTCCAATAACTTATTAACCTCTCTTTCTCATTAAGGTTCATCTAGCTAAACCTATAATACTTCAGCTTCCAGTCAATCACAATTACCATTGGTAGCAACCTCGTGGCTCTAGGCCACAACTTTAGTTACCATAGCATAGCCAGCTATAATTTGCGAACTTGCCACCCAGATGCAGGTGACAAATACCTATGCCACTACGTAAGGGTTAATCCGCTGTGGTCGAAATTCAAGAACTCCTTTCCTTGTACATTCTTATGATATATGAGGATTTTTAGTTATTTTCTTATGAAAAAATTGGAAACTCACTCTAATGGTGTTACATCTATAGTTTTAAATTGTTATCATGGATGCATTTGTGGGGAGGTCATTGCATTGTGCGATGTATTGCGATTAAGTTTAAATGAGAAGAGTTTGAAATATACCATTAAAACCTCATGCTAGATTTTTCAAAAGTTAATTGAATTTTGAGTTTTGACGAAAATATTTGAAGAAACATGGACGAAAGTTGTCGATGTGATTCCAATAAAAAGAAAGCATGATCACATCATAATTCTAGTTCAATGTAGCTACGGAAACTACAAAGTTGGTGTATGATATCGGTATGAAATACGGTGTTTTTTGGCTTATCACCATCGGTTTAGTGACTTTAGTCCTGTTCCTCCCAATTGTAATTGTGGGGATCGAGCATGCTTCTCTCAAGTCCAACAATCACCATGGACCTAAAATGTAGGTGTTTAAAAAAATCAAGGGAGGACACATTTTTTATATATTTCAATACTCTCTGATTTTTGCATTACTTCATTGGTTTTCTGTGAGTTCGTTTCTAATATATATTTTTCTAAATTATCTGAAACTCTGCTTGGAGGAATATATTATTTGCTAAGATGTTACATCTCATATATCAATTGTAATTATCTCAGGAATTTGTATTGGTTTGCTGCCATTTTTAAATTTTACCATTTCAACTAAGATCCGTATGCAAAATGCTTGTTATCTGCCGCTAAAGAGGAGCAGAAAGAATTTTTACATGATTTGATTTAATACCATCTCAATTTTTCAGTGCTTGAATCTAATTTAACCATTTCATTTAGCTTTTGCAGTTTCAGTATTGATACAAGAGATGAAGTGTTGATAACTCATAGAAGCAAATGGAGACATGCTGATAGGAGTAATAATAATACACATTTTTATTGAAGGAAGTTGACTTTGGAGTGCTTGTTTGTAAGATATGTTTGAAAAGTTTATTAAGACTATATTTGATGTAACATTATAATTGAGATTTGTGCATATATTTTGATATTATAAATTTTATAAGCGATTGCAGTTGAAAATATTAGAGATTAACAAAAATTAAATTTAGAAGGCCTCCAAAGTTTTCTTGCAAAATTCACGATCGAAAACTCTTGTACTAATGTTCCTTAAAACCATTGCATAAAAAGCATTCCAGAATCTTGACTTAGCTTGTAACACGCCAAAGGTGTAATACCTTATTTCCCCATCAATAAATTAATAAAATCAAAGTTAATTAATTCATTAAAGAAATCATCAAGAATAAGATGCCACATTTTACAACATATCAAAAATCTACTCATGCATAATTGAATTGATACTAATACATTATTCGGATGAGCCGACAACACTTCTCAACATAGTTTTCAATTTCAACTTTATTAACGCAAAAAGAATTCAAGTTTGTCATTAAAACTTCCTCAGACAGCATCAAACAACATTTAACTAAACAAAAGGGAATTTATAATAGTCCAACATAATCACCAAAATAAAACAACGAAATAACAAAATAAGCAAGCGCTAATCCCCCGGTGTTATATATCAGAGCACTGACACCAAATCAAAAATAAGAAGAGCAACATCTTCTAGACTCGATCTCGGATGCTCTCCTTATCGTATGTTACCCACGTAGAGGCAACATTCAAACAGAAGATGTGAGATATCATAACAATATAAAAGAAAGCATAATAACGAGTAGATAGCAATTCAAGTACACATGATTATACTTCTTTACCTCACACGTGCACTTCATTCATCGTACCATGAGGTACATCAATATATAATCAAATGCACAAACAACACATAACATCCATCATAATATAATTCATACTTTTTCAACTTCCAAAATATTAAATTACTAATAATAATGTAATGTAATGAGACTGACACTGACTCAAATGCATGTGGTACCAACAAGGCATAAGTCCCACCATAATGCCAACTTAGGGCACAGGCATAAGCCCTCATCATCACGCCAATACAGCCATCTTACATAACATAAGTTCTTATCATGAATGCATGCGACATAGACATGCAACAGTGTAATTTATATTGATATGCCTACTCATCAATTCCATGCCAATACATGACATCGTCATCATTATTATCATGTAATACATCATGCAAAACAATTAAATCATTCATACAACATCATCTTACTCAATCACAACATAAATCATAGCACATTACTCAAGAATATACACATATAGGCATCAATGTTGGCCAAATAATTAGATACTATGTTCCAATTTGTTTTTATAGGATAGAAAATGATTTTAGCTTTTCATTGGTCCAAACGGTCGTCAAAGACACCCAAGTCAAAAGTTATGAATTTTACAAATTTTGAAAATCGACACTTTTTGTAAGTTACCACTAGGCCAGTAACCAGTTACACCCCGCAACATATTATGATGCAAGATCCATTCTCCTTGAGATGATGCAATATCTCTTGGTATGTAGGTATAAGACTTTGTCTTTTCAACAAAAATATAATAAAATATATTTCTTTTCTCATCTCCCACTCATTTATCAAGCAAACTATTTTAATCAAAAATAGATATTACAAAAGGTTCTTATAGAGTACTATAGATACATATGGTGCTAATATCTTTCCTTTGTATAAATCAACCCCGTACCTTAGATCTATACACTCTGGAAGAATACTTTTGTAACATTCCGATTTTGTTGAATTATTTTAATTAGATGATGTGATGTATTTGTGCACTTTAGTGAATCTTTGTTGTTTTGTGATGCATTTGTTGGAAATTAGATGCCTTAGAAATTATTGGAGTTAAGATAATGAGAAGGTATGATCAAAAGTTTAGAAATATGAGGTGTAGAGAGATAAATAGTTTATTGGCATTATTGAAATTAAAATATTAGATTTAATACGATAGTATAATAATTAAATAAAATTATTATTTATTTATTAGATTGGTATTAAGATTTAGGAGTCCTAAGGTTAGTGTGAGAATAAAATAAAGTTCAAAATAAAGAAGAGAAAAACAATATAGAAAAATAGAGAAAGGTTCGTAGAAAGAAATCATAACAATATAAAATAAAACATAATAACTCGAATTACAACTCTTGTCAAGACCCTTAATTTTTTAAATCAATTTTTGTATATAACATAACTTACATAATCGAAATCATCTTACATAGAATGTCATTAATTACATTTTGATAAATAAGTTTGTCCCTCAAATAGTCAATATTTGATTTTAGTCCTCTAATAATTTCCTTCTAGATTGGTCCCTTGAATTTTTCATCAAATTGGTCCCTAAAGGCAAAATCATAGTAAATCCGCAGTTCCTGCGAATTTTCTTCGGATTTACTGGATTTTGACTTTAGGGACCAATTTGACAGACGAAAAATTTTCAAGGGACCAATCTTAGAAGGAAATTATTAGAGGGACTAAAATCAAATATTGACTATTTTAGAGGGACCAAAAACTTATTTAACCCTTACATTTTTTTACAGTTATTTAAATTAATATTAAATTTCGTTAATATGATTTGAATGATCAATTGTAAAAGTTTAAAAACTCAAATTTTAAAACTTATTCAGTTGTTGGAACAGTATCATAGATGCATTCAGTATTTTTCTCTATGAATTTAACATGTTAATAGCGTAAATTATCTTTGTTTTTGTGGTTATTATAGAATTGCACAAAAATTTCTTGCGGAAGTCAAGGATGCTTATGTTTATGCATTTTGTAGGAAGCACAAACAATCATTGCAAATTTGTATGATGTTTTACTTATTATGATTTACCTATGACAAAATGTGAGATATGTGTTGTTAGCTGCCAATAGATGACTCTAAATACAAGTTTTTCTGAATGAGAATAGAAATATAAAACCGTAAAAAGGGTCTAAAACTATAATTAGAAGTTTGTCCATGTTAAAAACCCAAAATATTTCAACTTTGCTTTTCTTGATATGTATCAGAAGTTTGTCCATGTTAAAAACCCAAAATATTTCAACTTTGCTTTTCTTGATATGTACTTTCACAGTAGATTCTATTTTGCTTAATAAATGTTTGATTTATATAACTAAAAATGAAGTGATGAAAACCCTTGCATGGCATGCAAAAAGAATTAGAGTTAATGGGAAAATACTTATACCGGTAGAATAATGCTGCTATTCATGAAGTTGGATTTAAAAGTTGGACATGGATGGACATGTATCACTACAAGAAAATTATATTTCGAGTTTCCAAAATTCAAGAAATATATCACTACATGCATGGAATTACATATCACTACAAGCAAGATACAAACAACTAACATCATAACATTTGTCATTTAAAAAATCAAATGAAAAATATGCAAATATTTTATCTTTCAATTGTTCCTTTCGAATACTTTACTTGCTTTTTATTTACCTTTGAGCAAACTCTTTACGTTATGTTCTGCTTCTCGTAAACAATTCAATACTCTCTGTCAGTCATGAGTCACTAGTCAGTTAGTTTATTGAGTCTTACTTCGTATAAAAAGTCTGTTGTCAGTCACGAGTTACCAGCCAATCGGCCAAATCTTCATGTGGAAATCCGTTATATTTGTTCCCTTAGTCTTAGAAAATCGTTTCTTTGATAAAGATTTCGACAAAACTAGCATAATTTCAAAATCTTAGCACATGTCTTAAGATCAACTGGTCGATCTTGCGAGTAACCCTTAGTTTTAGGACTTTGGGAGGACCAGCGGTTGTTTACCATTTTCCACGGTAAACAGCAAGTTGATTCAAACATACATTGGGCTAGCGACTCATTTCGCTCGTTGGTTACTCTTAGTGAATAGCATTGGGAATAAAAGTTTGAATCCTCTACCTAATGCACTAAGTGCTTTATTTATAATACATATATGGTAACGCTCCTTGGCGGCTTCATCCTTTCACACGCGTGTATCTTGTAACCTCTCACCACGAGCCCACATTCTCAACTCTTGCTCTCTTTCCCTCCAAGAAACCGTTGTTTGAGTAATCTAGGCCACTTTCATCACTTTGGGCCTTTAATGTTTCTAGGCCCATTTAATCCCTTGGTCGACTGTAAATATAATCACAATTAATTGTACTCTATTTGACTAAAGCATCTTGATCGATCCAAATATTACATTAATTCAAAGAACTCTTTTAAACTCTTCTCTTCTATATTGAATTTTGACCTATTGAAAATTTCAGCCAATTGTTAGATTGCACACAATAACAACATTATATTATATTTAAAAAAATGACAACTTTTCAAACAAATATTATCTGCAAGATAAATGTATCCACTTGTTATGAAAACAATGCAAATATTTTGTGCCTGGATTTTTATCATAAAGTATGAATTAATGTTAATCGTAATTTTAAATATTAAAGGTAACAAAAATTGTTGTGAAAATTTTTATAATTGTTGACTTTAATTAAATAAATGAAGAAAGAAACAAGTAAGGAATCACTAAAAATGACAAATGATAGTAACATATACGCGTGACAGCACATAACTAACGGAAAATGAAGTCAACCTTAACATATACCCGTGACAGCACATAACTAACAGAAAATAAAGTCAACATTATATTGCCGTCAAGTTCTGTGTCCATAGATCTTAAAAGAAAGATTGGTCTTTGGCTCTTTGCTAAGTAAACAACTCAGTTATATGAAAATTGTGAATCCTTCTGTCTTATTTTGATCGATGGAAAGCGATGATGAAGAAAAGGAGTATGCCGAGTATATGGAGCGATCTCGTAATCTAAGTGTACGGTTTCCTTCGGTGTATTGTTCCTTTCTTACCCTTCAATAATTTTGTGTTCAACTTAGTACTATACTAATCACTTAATTTTGATTCTGGACAGTCATTCGATGCCATCGAACCTCCACCAGATATGTGCGGCGTTATCAGCCCCCTTCCCATAACTAACGAAGTTCGCGATGATCTTGTTCCCCTCTGCGAGCTTGCGTTGCACAAGTACAACACTGATCAGGTTCCAAACTTACCACCACTATAGTGTATATGAATATCATACTATGTTTATTTACTCATTCATCAACTCATTATTTCTTCTTATCTAGGATACCAATTTTGTGTTTGCTAATATTCTCAAGTCAACCATTCAATATGTTGCTGGTACTAATTATTTCATCACGTTTCAAGCAAAAAGTCCAAACGGCCCTCTTGTAACTTTCCAAGCCTATGTTTTCGTCGAGTTGCCCTGTTATGGAGGACAGTCTGTGGTGGAATCGTGTGCTATCAAGCCTTCCTAAGCAACACATACACCATGGTAATAATGTTTGAAACAATGATATGCATGTTTATATTTTTAACTTTGGTTATAGTTTTTCATTTTTAAATTGGTATTTGGAATATAAATTAACCAAGCATTACCTCTGCAAATCTCACCCTCAAACAAAAGAAGACCATGTTGTTCTGTACTTTTTTTCTTTGGCAGAATATCCATCTACCCCAAATTCCAATAACTTATTAACCTCTCTTTCTCATTAAGGTTCATCTAGCTAAACCTATAATACTTCAGCATCCAGTCAATCACAATTACCATTGGTAGCAACCTCGTGGCTCTAGGCCACAACTTTAGTTACCATAGCATAGCCAGCTATAATTTGCAAACTTGCCACCCAGATGCAGGTGACAAATACCTCTGTCACTACAGAAGGGTTAATCCGTTGCAGGGTCGAAATTCAGTAACTCCTTTCCTTGCACATTCTTATGATATATGAGGATTTTTTAGTTATTTTTCTTATGAAAAAAATTGGAAACTCACTCTAATGGTGTTACATCTATAGTTTTAAATTGCTACCGCAGATGCGGTTGTGGGGAGGTCATTGCGATTGCTGCGATGTGTATTGCAGTACGAAGTTTAAATGGGAAGAGTTTGAAATATACCATTAAAAACCTCATGCTAGATTTTTCAAAAGTTAATTGAATTTTGAGTTTTGACGAAAATATTTGAAGAAACATGGACGAAAGCTGTCTGATGTGATTCCAATAAAAAAGAAAGCATGATCACATCATAATTCTAGTTCAATGTAGTTACGGAAACTACAAAGTTGGTGTATGATATCGGTATGAAATATGGTGTTTTTTTTTTGGCTTATCACCATCGGTTTAGTGACTTTAGTCCGGTTCCCCTTCCAATTGTAATTGTGGAGGATCGAACATGCTTCTCTCTAACAAGTAGCCAATCACCACTGGACCTAAAAATATAGGTGTTTAAAAAAATCAAGGGAGGACACATTTTTTATATATTTCAATACTCTCTGATTTTTGCATTACTTCATTGGTTTTCTGTGAGTTCGTTTCTAATATATATTTTTAAAATTATCGAAACTCTGCTTGGAGGAATATATTATTTGCTAAGATGTTACATCTCATATATCAATTGTAATTATCTCAGGAATTTGTATTGGTTTGCTGCTATTTTTAAATTTTACCATTTCAACTAAGATCCGTATGCAAATTTGCTTGTTATCTGCCGCTAAAGAGGAGCAGAAAGAATTTTTACATGATTTGATTTAATACCATCTCAATTTTTCAGTGCTTGAATCTAATTTAACCAGTTCATTTAGCTTTTGCAATTTCAGTATTGATACAAGAGATGAAGTGTTGATCACTCATAGAAGCAAATGGAGACATGCCGATAGGAGTAATAATAATACACATTTTTATTGAAGGAAGTTGACTTTGGAGTTCTTGTTTGTAAGATGTTTGAAAAGTTTATTAAGACTATATTTGATGTAACATTATAATTGAGATTTGTGCATATATTTTGATATTATAAATTTTATAAGCGATTGCAGTTGAAAATATTAGGGATTAACAAAAATTATTTAGAAGGCCTCCAAAGCTTTATTGCAAAATTCACGATCGAAAACTCTTGTACTAATATTCCTTAAAACCATTGCATAAAAAGCATTCCAGAATCTTGACTTAGCTTGTAACACCCCAAAGGTGTAACACCTTATTTCCCCATCAAAAAATTAATAAAATCAAAGTAAATTAATTCATTAAAGAAAACATCAAGAATAAGATGCCACATTTTACAACATATCAAAAATCTACTCATGCATAATTGAACTGATACTAATACATTTTTCGGATGAGTCGACAACACTTCTCAACATAGTTTTCAATTTCAACTTTATTAACGCAACAGAAAAGAATTCAAGTTTGTCATTAAAACTTCCTCAGACAGCATCAAACAACATTTAACTAAACAAAAGGGAATTTATAATAGTCCAACATAATCACCAAAATAAAACAACGAAATAACAAAATAAGCAAGCGCTCATCCCCGGTGCAGTGGCGGTGCTAGAATAATTATAAAGCCTGGGCAAAAAATTTAAAAACCGAAAATTAAATTCGGCCAAAAAATTTATAAAATGAAAATTAAGTTCGGGCAAAAAATGTAAAGACCAGAAATTAAGTTCGGACAAAAAATTTAAAGACCGAAAATTAAATCCAGACAAAAACCATACGGTAGAGACCAGAAATTTATAAAATGAAAATTAAGTTCGGGCAAAAAATGAAAATTAAGTTCGGCCAAAAAATTTATTGTATTAACTAAATAATAAGAAATAAGAAATATTTTCCTGTATATTTTATTCTATTCTAAATAAGCTAAAGGAATATTCTATAAGTTATTCTTATAGAAATATTAGCCTAATTGATTCTTAACATTTTATTTTTCAGAAAGAAAATAAAGGGTGCAAAGAGGTAGATTTACAAATAGAAAAATATAAATTTAAATTAGAAAACTAACAATATTAAACTAACAATATTACACAATTCTAACTTTCTAATATTGCATATTATTAACAAAAAGTGTAACACCATAACAATCTATCTATCAGCAACTTCACGCAGTGTCTCTTTTGTAGTTGATAAGAATGCATGTTAGGTGGAAGCACCGAACGACAAGTGTTGGACATGTGTCTATGAGGGAGACAGTAAAACACAATATCGATGTGTTGCGGTTTGTTTCATTTATCACTTCGGTCAAAGAATATAATATTTCAATATAATACATTAAGAAAATTGGATATAAATGTCCAAACAAAAAAAAAATAGAGATTAGAAAGAGCAAAAACTACTTAACAAGCAAATTATACAACAAACACAATTGAGACACTAAAAAGACATAACAGAACAAACTAAATAAAATAAAATTGGAGCCTGGGCAGTTGCCCGGGGTAGCCGTACGGTAGAACCGCCTATGCCCCGGTGTTATATATCAGAGCACTGACACCAAATCAAAAATAAGAAGAGCAACCTCTTCTAGACTCCGCAACTCGGACTGCTCCTGCTTATCTGTATGTTACCCACGTACAGGCAACATTCAAACAGAAGATGTGAGATATCATAACAATATAAACGAAAGCATAATAGCGAGTAGATAGCAATTCAAGTACACATAGTTATACTTTTTTACCTCACACATGCACTTCATTCATCGTACCATGAGGTACATCAATATATAATCAAATGCACAAACAACACATAACATCCATCATAATATAATTCACACTTTTTCAACTTCCAAAATATTAAATTACTAATAATAATGTAATGTAATGAGACTGACACTGACTCAAATGCATGTGGTGACACTGACTCAAATGCATGTGGTACCAACAAGGCATAAGCCCCACCATAATGCCAACTTAGGGCAGCAACAGGGCATAAGCCCTCATCATCACACCAATACAGGCCATCTTACAGAACATAAGTTCTTATCATGAATGCATGCGACATAGACATGCAACAGTGTAATTTATATTGATATGCCTACTCATCAATTCCATGCCAATACATGACATCGTCATCATTATTATCATGTAATATATCATGCAAAACAATTAAATCATTCATACAACATCATCTTACTCAATCACAACATAAATCATAGCACATTACTCAAGAATATACACATATTGGCATCAACGTTGGCCAAATAATTAGATACTATGTTCCAATTTGTTTTTATAGGATAGAAAATGATTTTAGCTTTTCATTGGTCCAAACGGTGCGTCAAACAGACACCCAAGTCAGAAGTTATCAATTTTACAAATTTTGAAAATCGACACTTGATTGTAGGTTACCACTAGGCGAGAACTTACACCCCAACATATTATGATGCAAGATCCATTCTCCTTGAGATGATGCAATATCTCTTGGTATGTAGGTATAAGACTTTGTCTTTTCAACAAAAATATAATAAAATATATTTCTTTTCTCATCTCCCACTCATTTATCAAGCAAACTATTTTAACCAAAAATAGATATTACAAAAGGTTCTTATAGAATACTATAGATACATATGGTGCTAATATCTTTCCTTTGTATAAATCAACCCGTACCTTAGATCTATACACTGGAAGAATACTTTTGTAACATTCCGATTTTGTTGAATTATTTTAATTAGATGATGTGATGTATTTGTGCACTTTAGTGAATCTTTGTTGTTTTGTGATGCATTTTTGGAAATTAGATGCCTTAGAAATCATTGGAGTTAAGATAATGAGAGGGTATGATCAAAAGTTTAGAAATATGAGGTGTAGAGAGATAAATAGTATATTGGCATTATTGAAATTAAAATATTAGATTTAATACGATAGTATAATAATTAAATAAAATTATTATTTATTTATTAAATTGATATTATGATTTAGGAGTCCTAAGGTTAGTGTGAGAATAAAATAAAGTTCATTTAAAAAAATCAAGGGAGGACACATTTTTTATATATTTCAATACTCTCTGATTTTTGCATTACTTCATTGGTTTTCTGTGAGTTGAATTCGTTTCTAATATATATTTTTCTAAATTATCTGAAACTCTGCTTGGAGGAATATATTATTTGCTAAGATGTTACATCTCATATATCAATTGTAATTATTTCAGGAATTTGTATTGGTTTGCTGCTATTTTTAAATTTTAGCATTTCAACTAAGATCCGTATGCAAATTTGCTTGTTATCTGCCGCTAAAGAGGAGCAGAAATTTTTTTACATGATTTGATTTAATACCATCTCAATTTTTCAGTGCTTGAATCTAATTAAACCAGTTCATTTAGCTTTTGTAGTTTCAGTATTGATACAAGAGATGAAGTGTTGATCTCTCATAGAAGCAAATGGAGACATGCCGATAGGAGTAATATTAATACACATTTTTATTGAAGGAAGTTGACTTTGGAGTTCTTGTTTGTAAGATGTTTGAAAAGTTTATTAAGACTATATTTGATGTAACATTATAATTGAGATTTGTGCATATATTTTGATATTATAAATTCTATAAGCGATTTATTGACGGCAGTTGAAAATATTAGGGATTAACAGAAATTAAATCTAGAAGGCCTCCAGAGCTTTCTTGCAAAATTCACAATCAAAAACTCTTTTACTAATGTTCCTTAGAACCGTTGCATAAGAAGCATTCCAGAATCTTGACTTAGCAACCTCTTCTAGACTCCACAACTCGGACTGCTCTTGCTTATCTGTATGTTACCCACGTAGAGGCAACATTCAAACACAAGAAGTGAGATATCATAACAATATAAAAGAAAGCATAACAGCGAGTAGATAGCAATTCAAATACACATAATTATACTTCTTTACCTCACACATGCACTTCATTCATCATACCATGACGTACATCAATGTATAATCAAATGCACAAACAACACATAACATCCATCATAATATAATTCATACTTTTTCAACTTCCAAAACATTAAATTACTAATAATAATGTAATGCAATGAGACTAACACTGCCTCAAATGCATGTGGTACCAACAAGCATTATCCCCACCATAATGCCAACTTAAGGCAGCAACAGGGCATAAGCCCTCATCATCACGCCAATACAGGCCATCTTACAGAACTTAAGTTCTTATCATGAATGCATGCGACATAGGCATGCAACAACGTAATTTATATTGATATGCCTACTCATCAATTCCATGCCAATACATGACATCGTCATCATTATTATTATCATGTAATACATCATGCAAAATAATTAAATCATTATACAACATCATCTTACTCAATCACAACATAAATCATAGCACATTACTCAAGAATATACACATATAGTCATTGACGTTGGCCAAATAATTAGATACTATGTTCCAATTTGTTTTTATAGGGTAGAAAATGATTTTAGCTTTTCATTGGTCCAAACGGTGCATCAAACAGACACCCAAGTCAAAAGTTATGAATTTTACAAATTTTGAAAAATCTGACAGCTTCAGTGGTAACCGGTTACCACTAGGCCAGTAACCAGTTACACCCCTGTAACTCTGAATTACAACTCTATTGTCTAGTTGGGTAACCGATTACCACCAGGCAAGTAATCAGTTACACCTCCTATATTCTTTCCTTTTCACCTAAAAATTGCACACGGTAACCGATTACCACTAGGCCAATAATCGATTACCATCAAAAGTCAAAATCTGCATTTTTTCAAAATACGAATTTCCATGTTTCAAAACTCAAACTCTCAAATTTTCAACCAAAACAGTATCTTTTAATCATACCTATTATTCACGAGCATTGCCTATCAATTCCATTCAATTCACATCATCAAATTTTACCAATTACACACACAATGCATCAAAGAAATTCATCAATGGGTAACAACACCCATAAAGCATAATAGGAAAAATAAAGAATACACAATAATGGAACTTAAACACTACCATACCCCATCATTATGCAACCCGTTATAGTGTTAGAATCTCACCCTTACCTTAGATTTTGCGGTTTTGACTCTTACGGTGAAACTTCATGCCCTAGCCTCTTTCTCTTCTACGAACCTTTCTCTTTTTTCTATGTTGTTTTCTCTTCTTTATTTTGAACTTTATTTTATTCTCACACTAATCTTAGGACTCCTAAATCATAATACCAATCTTGTCCTTCCCAATTTAATAAATAATAATTTTATTTAATTATTATACTATCGTATTAAATATAATATTTTAATTTCAATAATGCCAATAAACTATTTATCTCTCTACACCTCATATTTCTAAACTTTTGATCATACCCTCTCATTATCTTAACTCCAATGATTTCTAAGGCATCTAATTCCCAACAAATGCATCACAAAACGACAAAGACTCACTAAAGTGCACAAATACATCACATCATCTAATTAAAATAATTCAACAAAATCGGGGTGTTACAAAAAGTATTCTTCCAGAGTGTTGAGTTTAGAGTACTATTGCGGTAAAAAACCGGAAACCAAACTATTATCTAACTTGACTCGCAAACTTAAGAACTCACCACCGAAGTTTATTATTTTCAAATGAACAAATCACAAAGAATAGATTTAAGATACGAGGTTTGATAAATAAGTGGGAGATGAGAAAAGAAATATATATTTATTATATTTTTGTTTGAAAAGACAAAGTCTTATACCTAAATACCCAAGAAGAATCAAAACCTCGTAGTTTGTGATAAAAATAACAAAATAGTTTGTTGTGGTTGATTTAAAAAGAGATATTACATCATCTCAAGGAAAATACTCAACTAATTCAACCATAAATATGAGAAGATGGATCCTGCATCATCATGAAAAAGGAACTCTTAACTTGAATATAAGATCAACAAGTAATCACTAGCTCCCTCAAGTAGAAAGAATTTCAACAAAAATATGTTGCGTGATAAAAATCAAGACCCTTAATTTTTTTAAATCAATTTTTGTATATAACATAACTTACATAATTAAAATCATCTTACTAAGCATGACACGTTAATTACATTTTTTTACAATTATTTAAATTAATATTAAATTTTCGTTAATATGATTTGAATGATCAATTGTAAAAGTTTAAAAACTCATATTTAAAAACTTATTCAGTTGTTGGAACAGTATCATAGATGCATTCAATATTTTTCTCTATGAATTTAACATGTTAATGGCGTAAATTATCTTTGTTTTTGTGGTTATTAAGTTGATTTTCCTCACTATAAAACCGTAAAAAGGGTCTAAAACTACAATCAGAAGTTTGTACATGTTAAAAACCCAAAATATTTCAACTTTGCTTTTCGTTGATATGTGCGATCACAGTAGATTCTATTTTGCTTAATAAATGTTTGATTTGTATAACTAAAAATGAAGTGATGAAAACCCTTGCATGGCACGGGTCTAAAACTAGAATCACATATCACTACAAGCAAGATACAAACAACTAACATCATAACATTTGTCATTTAAAAAATCAAATGAAAAATATGCAGTGAAATTCATCTATAATCAATGGTTACTTAGTGTGTTAATGCCTTAGTAAGGGTTCAGTTTACATTAAACAAAAGTGTTGGTATTCCATGGCTTACACAGCAACAACAAAAAAACAATGCAGCTTCATATGAAGTGTGGCAAGAATTAGTGATGAACAAAAGGATGTATAAACAATAACAGAACTAGTACTTCAGATGATGTTACTATCAACATATGAGCTTCAAATTTTTTCAGTGGATGAAGCATATTATAAATAACAAAATCAAGGAACTATAAGCAATTATAAATGTTGAAGAAAAGATTATAAGATAATTACCATGGTGATGTGAATGTGTTAGGGTTTAATGGCACATGAAATGACCTCAGGGGCGGGCCTCTGATTGAGGACATGGCTCTGAAAAGTTGTAACAGAAATGGAAGAATCTTGAGCTAGAAAGGTAATGTAATAGTTAGCACCAGGGGACCAAGTGGTCTTCACAATGTCAGCAAACACAAAATTTGTATCCTAAAAATAAAATGAATAATTAGTCTATAGATCAATGAATGAATGGATAAACATAATAAATAAGAGTAGTATTGAACCTTGTCAGCATTGTATTTCTCTAAAGCAAGTTTGCAGAGGGGAGTGAGCTTAAGACGACGATGTTCGGTCATATCAACAGGCCCTGGACCACCACCAACGTTATCTGATATTTTTGGGCGGCGGATAGCATCGAAATCCTGTGTTTACCAGAATCCAAATTAAACAAAAATAAAGCGAAAAGAGAAATAGAAATGAAAGGAAAATGAGATGATGGTTACACTTAGGTTGCGAGAACGTTCACTGTAGTCATCCATTGCAACTTTAATTTGTTCATCCTTAATCATCTGAGCCTTATTCTTATACACAAAGCGTCGGCAACTAAACATGAAAGGCTCAGGATCATCGTCATACATGGAGAAATCACTCATCTTAAGCTTTTTAAGTGGTTTGGAATTCAAAAGTTGAATCAATTTCGGTGGTTCCGATTTCGATCGAGGTTCCGATTTCGACTGAGGTAATTCCAAATTGGGTTCTAGTTCCGATTCCGATCTGATCCACTTACCTCTTTCCTGCAAGCTTTCTGAGGAAGGTCGGATGACGCCGAACGAAGCGGAATGACTCTCCATTGCAAGAATCACCAGCGAGACAGTCACAAATACCTAATTCCTTTTAACACCGAGTCTCTCTATTATATATAACCACAAAAAAAGAAGAAGGAAAAAAAAGAGAATTTTGTTTTTTTCTTTGGGCTTGTCTGCTTACGACGACCCAAACGCCCACACTATGGGATCCTTTTATAATGCAATATATAATAATAGAAATTGCTTCATGTATTGGGTTTGTCTCACACCTTTGAAAAATCAAAAATAACATTTGCACTTATGAATTGACATTTATGGGAGAATTCGTAAGTGCACTTACGAATTCTCCCGATATCCTAATTCACATATATTTTTGGGTGTTTCGTAACTGCTCGTAGGTGCATTTACGAATTCCCTTAATATCTCAATTTTATTTAGATTTTATCTTGAAAAAATATTTATGTGATTTTCATTAAATATATACATGATTTCAGATACTAAAAAAGAAAAATATATGCATTAAACGCTTAACTTATATTTGACCTATAATAATAAAATCTATTAATACAATTGATATCAATATCAAATTTGGTCTATAATAAAAGTGTCATCTAAATTTATAAATAGAATTGATAAATTCCTTGTAATTAAATTTTAACAAAAAGTGTCATCTAAATTAAATATTAAAAAGTGTCATTGTTAGCTGGAAATTTCTAAATACGTTTGAGGGCTATTATTAGAGGCAAGTGTCCATACAAGTTAAGGGCCGATTCTAAACGAATATGACTTCTTCGAGGAAAACCTTATAAAGCCGAGCTAGAAATATCGGAAAACATGTGTCGATTGAGAAGTTGAGCCAGAAAACCAATCAAATCGACCAAGCAACCAGAAGAAACCGCGTCGAAGACAAAACTATATCGACAAGATAGACGAAGAAAGACTGTTGATCGATTCGACACGTTGATTAGGTCAAATGAAGGAGTTGGTCGAAGGATGAACGTTGTCGAAAATACAACTCAAGACTTGGAGAATATTATCATTTCTTGAAAGTATATCGAAACAAATTGGGCAGTTGGTCCTTTTTTGAAGTCTCAAAGCGGGAAAGAGTCAAAGTGGAGAGATCGTGGGCAATTACTTTAGAAAGTCGTGATTTCGAAGCGCTAAACGGATGGCGAAATCGTGTGTAGTAGTTTTCCTTAGTTTGAATCTCGTCCGTTGATTACTCTTAGCGGTTACCTTGTAAAATTCTATAAATAAGTCAATTTATTAGGATTTTAGTGTGTTCACTTGTATCTTCAAATTGCTTGCCAAAACTCTGCCCAATTCCGCGCTAAAGGAAGAAAGAGTCATTCGAGCCTTTGATGTACGTGAATCACCGTATTTACTTTCAATGCAATCAATTTATTTTTAAGTTTATCTTTACTGTTTGTTCACTTCTATTTCATTTCGAACGATTTTGTTATTAAACACTTCAACGTCAATTGTTGGTCACAAGTCACCAATTAGTGTTCGGTTGAGTCTTGTTTCTCCAGCACCTGCAGTCGGTTAGCAGGTGGTCAAAACTCTGTCTGTGTGGAAATCCATTGTATTGTTTCCCTTGGTCCCTGAAAACCGTTTCTTGGCCAAGGTCTTTCTCTGCAGAACCAGTATAATTTACCAAACCGTGGGATCCGATTTCTCTCACACCTTTGAAAAATCAAAAATAACATTTACAATTATTTAGAATTTCAAATTCACATATATTTTGGGATGTTTCGTAATTGTTGGTATTATGCATTTACGAATTCTCTTAATATCTCAATTTTATTTGAATTTTGTTTTGAAACAATATTTATGTGATTTCCATTAAATATATACATGATTTCAGGTACTACAAAAAGAAAAATATATGCATTAAAAACTCAACTTATATTTGACCTATAATAATAAAATCTATTAATACAATTGATATCAATATCAAATTTGGTCTATAATAAAAGTGTCATCTAAATTTATAAATAGAATTGATAAATTCCTTGTAACTAAATTTTCAATAAAAGTGTCATCTAAATTAAATTTAACTTTTAAAATTATAATTAAAAAATATTTCTTATATCTTTTATCAAAAACTATTCATAATTTTAAATAAATAATTAAAAAACAATTACATTTCACTATTATAATTAAAAAATTAATTATAATATTTATTGTTTAATTTCATATCATAAATTTGCTTTAATAATTTTTAATTATAAATTTAAGTTATTTTTATTAATAATAATTCAACTTAATTATATTGTTAAAAATATATTATACAATTAATGCATATCAAGTAAGTCAAGACAAAAAAATCAATTGTATCTTGTATCCCTTTGTATAGAAATTGGTATCAATTGTGTTAATATGATTTTTATTATAGATAAATTTGATAATAATATCAATTGTATTAATAGATTTTATTATTATAGGTCAAATATAAATTAGGCTTTTAATGCATATATTTTTTTTAGTACGTCAAATCGTATATATATATATATATATATATATATATATATATATATATATATATATAATGGACCCAAAATTCTATGGTAAAGATTAGTATGTTGTTTATTTACTGTTATACCCAAAATTCGTAAGTTCACTTACAAATTTACCTTAGTTGATTTACTTTGTAAGTGCACTTACGAATTCACCTTATTTTTTAAAAATCCTGGATTATTTCGTTAGTGCATTTACGAATTTACTTTATTTTGAGAATTCGTAAGTGCACTTACGAAACCTAGGGGATATTTTTGGTTTTTCACCAGGGGGTGGAGAAGAAGCTCACTAGGTGGGTGTAGAAATTTCTTATAATAATATTCTCTTAATATAATAATACTCTCTCGTCTTGTCATATTATTCTTTGAAATCTTTATCATCATAAATAATTATTTTCAATCTTATAACAAATATAGGTATATTTACCTTTTAACTCAGCGATTAGTAGCTGAATAATTAACGGTAAAAAATTCAAGAGTAAGAACTGTTAGTGTTTTAAGTTGGCATCAATTTTGGTAAAACTAGGCTTTAGAAATGTCTTGATAGATGTCATGACATTCAGAGATTGAAGATAAATCCTACTGGACAAGGATGGTAAAAGACGAACTGGATGCTAAAGTCGTCGGAATTTCTAGAAAAATGATGTCATAACGATGTTATGACATTCGGTGACATTCGCTCGAATCGCTTTTCCGAGATTTTTCAGGAAGTTTGTTGAGCTGCTAATTATTGTTTTTCTGTTATTAGAAAGCACGCTCACGTAGCTGCTAGGTTAATCTTAATTAAATCTAGATTGGTTGTTGAAAAGACAATGTTTTTAGGATTAAATTAAGTGAACCCTAGCTATCTTTATGGAAGCCCAAAACTGAAGATTTGGGACTGCTTCTATAAAAGGAATTCAACCCTTACAATGCTGCAACGCCTCCAGAATTTATTGAAGATATTGCAGGTTGTATTTGTGTACTGTTAGGTTTAGTAACAGTTGATTTTGTGTAATTCTAGTTTCTCTTGTGAGCCAAGTAACTATCAATTGATAAGTGCATTGGACTAGGATTTGTTTGTGAGGGTAGTTTATCACTCAAAGCTTTGAAGCACGAGTGTTTGTCTCTTGATTGAAAGCTTTGAAGCGAGATCAAGATAGTTTATTGAAGTGTGACTTCACAATTCAATTAATCAATAGGTTGATATCACTGCGGTGATTGAGGGGGAGTGAGTAGGAACTCAGATCTAAGTAGGACTTAGGTTGAAGTGTCATTGGGTAGGTCTTAAGTGAAGGAGATAAACTGGTTGGTTTATTCCTGAATTAATTCTACTAATAGTGAATTTCCTCCCTGGCTTGGTAGCCTCCAGACGTAGGTTTGTTAGAACCGAACTGGGTGAACAACTTATTGTGTTATTTATCGCTTTCGTATTTCTCGGTGAATTGTAAACACGGTCGAATCTTGTGTCATAACATTCTCTGTGACATCAAGTATCCGCTGCCGAATTTCAATTGGCATCGAGTGCACCACCGCTTATTTCGGGTGAGATCTAGGGATATTATTTTCTGGCACTATGGAAGGAGGATTTTGGAACAGACTACCCATCTTGGATGGATCTAATTATGAGTACTGGAAACCTCGTATGGTTGCCTTTTTGAGATCAGTGGATATTAAGGCTTGGAGAGCTGCTGATAAAGGATGGAAACATTCAACTAAGGTTGAGAAAGATGGGACTACTGTCTTGAAACCTGAGGAAGAATGGAGCAAAGAGGAAGAGGAGCTAGCCCTGGGGAATTCTAAAGCACTGAATGCTTTATTTAATGGTATTGACAGAAATATCTTCAGACTGGTTCATCAATGTGAGCTGGCCAAGGATGTTTGGGACACCCTCAAAACTACTCATGAGGGGACATCTAAGGTGAAGATGTCAAGACTTCAGATGCTCACTACCAAATTTGAGAATTTGAAGATGAAAGAAGATGAGACTTTTCATGAGTTTCACATGAATGTCTTGGAGATTGCCAACACCTCAGGAGCATTTGGTGAAAAGATGTCAGAGGAGAAGCTGGTGAGAAAGATTCTCAGATCCTTGCCTAAAAGATTTGCAATGAAGGTAACTGCAATAGAGGAGGCTCAGAACATCAGCAGCTTGAAGGTTGAAGAACTTATTGGATCCCTTATGACTTTTGAGATGGGAATCAGTGAAACTGTTGACAAGAAAAACAAGAGCATAGCACTTGTATCAAACACTGAAGAGGGATGCAAGGTGGATGAAGTAGAGAAGATATCTGGAGCTATAGCTATGCTTGGAAGGCAGTTCAACAGACTCATCAGGAAGGTTGATCCAAAGTCAAGGTCCAATGTCAAGGACATTTCGTCTGACATTGGCAGGTCTTATGACTCCAGCAGTAGATCCAAGTCAGAGGATAAAGGAAGTCAAAGCAGAGACATCCAGTGTCATGGCTGTGAAGGATATGGTCATATTAGGGCTGAATGTCTCACCTTTTTAAAGAAACAAAGGAAAGGGATGACTGTCACTTGGTCTGAGGGTGAGTCAGGAAGTGAATCTGAGGAAGAAGCAGCCAATCTTGTCACTGCACCTTCTGGAACTTGTAATTCATATAATGACTCTAGTGATGAGGAAGTGACCTTTGAAGAACTTGCTGATACTTACAAGAAGCTATGTATCAGAAGTGGTGAAATATGTCAGCTGAATGAAAAACAGAAAAAGCTGATTGAGAAATGGAGGCGAAAATGTGAAGTCGAAGTCGAGAAGAAGGAGAATCAACCACTATAAGTCATCTCAACAGAAATTATAGTGTTAAATTCCAAGCTTGATCAGATGACTAAATCACAAAATGTGTCCTGGAACCGATAAGTTGGAAGAAATCCTTCACTTGGACAAAATCTCGAAATAAGCATGGTCTGGGATATGTGGCTGCAAAGGAACCTGTTAGTGACAAGAAAAGGAAGAGGCATGGGAAACCAAGGTCAAAGCAGATGTCACAACATAAAATAGGAAATGTTCCTGGCGCAGGACATGAGGCTGCAAAGAAATTTGCTAATAACAGGAAGAAGGACAGACCTGATAAGTCAATGTCAAAGCAGATGTCACAATATTGGGGTCAACATCAGGATCAGAGAAACATGAATAAGAAGTTTCAAAGATGGAGATGTCACCATTGTGGAAGGTTTGGACACATAAAACCCTTCTGCTATAGGCTACATGGATACCCTAATCAAGTTCCTTATGTGAAGCCTAAGTCCAGCAAGGCATCATACACTCAACAGTGGAAGAAGAAGACTGTAGCTCTGATAGCTCAGACTTCACTTAGAGTATCTGCCAAGGAAGATTGGTACTTTGACAGTGGGTGTTCTAAGCATATGACTGGAATCAGCAATCTTCTGAATGATGTTAAATCTCATTCTACCAGTCATGTTACTTTTGGAGATGGAGCCAAAGGAGAAATCAAAGGTGTTGGTAACTTGGCCAGTTCTGGAGTTCCAAACCTAAATGGAGTGTTGCTGGTAAAAGGCTTGACTGCTAATCTCATAAGCATAAGTCAGCTATGTGATATGGGATTCAAAGTAAACTTCACTAAGTATGAATGTCGTGTAACAAATGATGAACAAGAAGTGGTTATGAGAGGAGTCAGATCTAAAGACAACTGCTACATGTGGGAATCTGAGAACACCAACCTGCCTTCTATGTGCTCTACAGACAAAGATGAAAAGGAGGTAAACTTGTGGCACCAAAATCTTGACCATTTACATCTCAGAGGAATGAAAAATATCATTCCCATGAAGGCAGTCAGAAGGATACCAAGATTTCACATTGATAAAGGAAGAATTTGTGGTAAGTATAAGGCTGGACAGGAAATCAGAATGTCACTCTCAATGTCTAGACATCTGACCACTTCTAAAGTACTAAAGCAAAGTACTAGGATCTGGTATGAAAGGTTAACCAAGCTCCTTACTGTCAAAGGATATAGGAGAGGAGTCTTGGATGAAACCCTTTTTGTCAAAGGAGGAAAGGTCATGGTGCTTCAAATTTATGTTAATAACATAGCTTTTGGAAGAATACCTAACACAATTGTGAGATATGTTGACAACCAAATACAAGCTGAATCTGGGATGAGCCTCATTGGCGAGTTGATTCAGTTTCTTGGACTGCAAGTCACACAGATGGAAGACTCAACACTTCTTTCACAGAGCAAGTATGCAAGGAATTGTGTCAAGAAGCTTGGAATGAAGAATGGCAGCCACACTAGGACCCTTAACCCTCCACATTTGAAGTTGTCCAAGAAAACAAGTGGAGAAAGTGTTGATCAAAGCTTGTGTAAAAGCCCCTGTGATGGATGTTTCTTATTGAGAAACAATCTTGTTTCTTGGTTCAGCAAGAAGCAAAACTGTGTGGTCCTGTACACTGTTGAGTTTGAATACATAGCAGCTGGTAGAAATTGCTCTCAGATGATCTGGATGAGGCAGATGCTGACTGAGTACAATGTCATACAGGACGTCATGACATTGTACTGTGATATTTTACTAAAGCTCTTGAGGCTAGTCGGTTTAAGTCTTTAAGGGCAAATTGGGTATTTGTCGGATGAGGAAATGTAGCAATTAACGTGCCTACAACAAGGGATGGAAGGACCTTTACTTCAATTATTTACAAGTGGGTTATTTAATTATTTTTATCTTATTTTTAAAAGGTCCAAGAATAGGAAGAGACTCCCACATATAATAGTTTCTTCATTTGAAAGTATCACATTTTCTTCATCCAAAAGAAGCTTTCAAACCCTCTGTCATTCTTGTTCTCATTTTCTCAACATATCTCAGCGAAATATGTCTTCATCATCGTCTTCTTCCCAAGACTCTGACTGTCCATCTCCTACCATGGCTGAGATTAGAGCAAGCGCTGCAGCCATGAATGCTGAACCTGTGAAGGTCTCTCCTCAGCGTTCAATGGCAACTGACTCTAAGAAGACCACGAATATGCATACAAGGAATACCCGAAGGTCATCAGCTTCACCCTCTGGTAAGATCTCTGAATCATCTTCATCTGTTCCTCTAGAGATAACAAATAGAGAAGGTACTATGTATGTACAAGAAGTCATTGCTAAGATAGTCACCAGGATCCTAGACGAAAATCACACTGTACCTGGAGTTTCTGTCCCCCTTAACCAAGAGTCTTCTAGCCCTAGTTTAGCAGCTGATCCAGATGTCATAGAGAATGTCAAGACATCTGATGATCATGTCCAGAAAACTCCTGTGGATTCTGATATTGCTACTCCTACTGATTCCCCTGTCAAAGAAAAGGGTGGTATCTCTGGTTCTCAAGTTGAGAAGATGACCAAAACTGGAACTTCTTCAAAGAAGTATAGAGTTAAATCTGTTGGTAGCTCAAGACCCAAGAGGACACCAATTGCCAAGAAGAGGAAGGCTTCTGAACTCTCAAAGTCTGATCAAGATTCTATTTTCAAGATTAAGGCTGAAGGGGTAGCTGGTAATGTTGCTGATGGTGTTGCTCACAATGTTTCCTTCCATAGTGTCTCTTCAGGAGAAGAGAGCACCTGAGTTGTTGCTGTTGTGGTTTCTGTGCCCTGTTGCCTGTTGTTTGTTGTGTCATATGGTGTTGCTTCTGCTTTTGTTCTGTCAACTGGTTCTTGTTCTTGTAATCCTTGACTGAGTTGTAACTTTTGTGCTGTTACTTTATGATTGAAAGTTTGGGGTACTTGTATTGTTTCCTTTGGCCCTTTATGGCTAAAAAGGGGGAGAAGAAATATTGTGGGTTGCTAGGGAAAACTGTGAGCAACTGTGTGTGACAGTGGCTGGGACTTTGGGGAATTGTATGGCCTGTTTAAAATTTTGTATGTGGGCAATTGTGGGAATTATGGGATATTTGTATGGGTAGAATTTATCTTCTCTTAGTTCTAGTTACTTGAAGCTTAGGAAAGCTTAGGAAAACTTAGAACTAGTTAATTGTCTTCTGCTGCATATGTACTCTGATAGGTTAAGTAGTTTTAGCCAAAAATGTGCCAAAGGGGGAGTTTGTTAGTGTTTTAAGTTGGCATCAATTTTGGTAAAACTAGGCTTTAGAAATGTCTTGATAGATGTCATGACATTCAGAGATTGAAGATAAATCCTCTCGGACAAGGATGGTAAAAGACACTTTGAACCGGATGCTAAAGTGGGGAATTTCAGAAATACCGATGTCATAAATGTTATGACATTCAGTGACATTCTCGCAGAATCGCTTTTTCCGAGATTTTCGGAAGTTTGTTGAGCTGCTAATTATTGTTTTTCTGTTATTAGAAAGCATGCTCACGTGGCTGCTAGGTTAATCTTAATTAAATCTAGATTGGTTGTTGAAAAGACCATGTTTTTAGGATTAAATTAAGTGAACCCTAGCTATCTTTATGGAAGCCCAAAACTGAAGATTTGGGACTGCTTCTATAAAAGGAATTCAACCCTTACAATGCTGCAACGCCTCCAGAATTTATTGAAGATATTGCAGGTTGTATTTGTGTACTGTTAGGTTTAGTAACAGTTGATTTTGTGTAATTCTAGTTTCTCTTGTGAGCCAAGCAACTATCAATTGATAAGTGCATTGGACTAGGATTTGTTTGTAAGGGTAGTTTATCACTCAAAGCTTTGAAGCACGAGTGTTTGTCTCTTGATTGAAAGCTTTGAAGCGAGATCAAGATAGTTTATTGAAGTGTGACTTCACAATTCAATTAATCAATAGGTTGATATCACTGCGGTGATTGAGGGGGAGTGAGTAGGAACTCAGATCTAAGTAGGACTTAGGTTGAAGTGTCATTGGGTAGGTCTTAAGTGAAGGAGATAAACTGGTTGGTTTATTCCTGAATTAATTCTACTAATAGTGAATTTCCTCCCTGGCTTGGTAGCCTCCAGACGTAGGTTTGTTAGAACCGAACTGGGTGAACAACTTATTGTGTTATTTATCGCTTTATTTATGTGAATTGTAAACACGTTGTCGACATCGTGTCATAACATTCTCTGTGACATCAAGTATCTGCTGCCAGGAATTTCAAGAACTTATTAGGAATATTATTGTTTCCACAAAGTGTACACAGATTAACAGTCTTTAAGCATAAATTTTTGTCTCCTGAAATCTATGTCATAATATAAATTAGGAGTGTTCAAAACCGAACAAATTCAATAGAAAACTGCAAATAAATCAAATCAATTTAAAGTCGTAAAAAATCACATTTGGTTCGGATGTATTTTGGTCATCTTTTAACAAAACTACACGATTTGGTTCATTTCGCGGTTTGTATTTTGCAAACCGAATCAAACTGCAACTATTTAGAGGGATCATGATAATTTATCGATGTTGCTCTTATGTGCTTCTGCTAGTTGAGAATCCTTTGATTTCTCTTCTAGTGTGGGTTTTTCCTTGAGGGGAGAACTTATTATGTTTGACATTGAAATACACAAATGTAAGGTGGAGATATGAACTCATTCTCTCTGATTTTTTTTTGTTGGTGCATAAAATTAGGGTTGAGACACACTCTATTTATACTAGTATTTGGTCAGTTTGGACCATATAAAAATCTTATATGTGTTAGGTAAGGTTTCAGATGCACCTACCAGAATATCTTATGTGTAATTTGTGAAAAAACAGTTCAGAGTCACCAATCTGAAGTATCACCTAGACCAGTATTTATAAGGGAATTTCTATGTAAATTGTAAAAGAAGAGTTCAAAGTCACGTCTCCGAACACACCATTGGTGAATTCGGATACACCCATCTAAATATTTCCCTCAACCAGTGGCAAACAAAAAAAATTGAAAACATGCTCAAGTAATGTTTACATAAACCATATCATAAATATAATATGTATTAAATCGTATCGAATTAATACATACAAAAAGCGGTTCAATTATAATCTAAAATGTGTCAAAAGATCTAGTACCACATAAATCTATAGTTGGCTCCGCCTTCGATGCTTCCTTGTTTGATTCTCTTTCAAGCTCCATCAATTTTATGCTTGTGTCTAACTTGATCAGTCTATGCACAAACAATTTTCCCATTTACTTGGTCCAGAATAGTGCTCTCAACGTATTTCAAAAAATTTGATATCGTACACACATTTTGTGAAATTGCGTTACAGGGTCAACATACAATTCTTCAGTGGAAGAATTTAATATACAAGTCCATGCATCCATAATCTTTTCCACCGCCACAGTTAACGTAACTCCAACAATATAAGCTTAGACCAATTTTAGTTAGGAGAAAGCAAAATGTTGATCACATGTTGAGAAATGCCAATCTTGGGCGTAACAATATTGTGAATGTAGTAGAAGAAGTGTTGACACGTTCTGGGGGTAAATATTGGCCTTAAAAGGCCTAATTATTTGTCACTTTTGCCTGACTATATTCGACAGGCAGAATTACCTAGAGGATGTAAAGTACTTAAATTCACGAAGTTTTCTGGCGAGGCTAATGAGTCAACTATTTAACACATTGCAAGGTACGAAACAGAAGCTGGTGATATAGCCAATGATGAGGGTCTAAAATTGAAATATTTCCCTAATTGATTGACTAAGAATGCTTTTACTTGGTTTACAACATTGGCTCCAAATTCTATGTGAACTTGGGAACAATTGGAAAGTATTTCTCATGAGTAATTTTATGCGGGTCAACCTAAGATAAGTCTAAAAGAATTATCCTCAATTAAGAGGAGGTCATTTGAGTCAATGGAGGTTTACTTGAATAGGTTTAGGGTTTTAAAGTCTAGATATTTTACTAGAGTCCATGGACATGAGTTAGTCGAAATGGCTCCTGGAGGTTTAGATTATTCAATTAGGAAGAAATTTGATTCCAAGTCTATTACAGATATGTCTCAGTTAACTGATAAGGTTCGATGTATTGAACGGCTAAAAACAGAAAAAGCTAGAGTGTTAAAAGATCATAGAAATGACAAAGTAGCCTATGTCGATACTAAGGAATATTCTGTAGAATTTGAAGACGAATACATGGAAGAATGAGAAATTAATGTGGCTGAATTAAAATCCAGTCCTCCATATACATGTGAATCTATAAGTACGTCTAGGGGAAAGGTAGTCGAAGAACCAAAAAGTGGTAAATTTGTTACTAAAACATACACTTTTGATGTATCGAAATGTGATAAAATATTTGATATTTTAGTTTCAAATGGTCAGATTATAGTGCCTAAAGTCATTAAAAATCCACCATTAGAGCAAAAACAGAAAAGAGGTTTTTGCAAATATCATAATTTTTTGGGTTATAACACTTCTCAATGTGTTCTTTACAAGGATTTGATTCAAAAATCGCTGAAAGATGGTAGACTGAAGTATGGTAAGAAACCAACAAATCCCATGAAGGTCGACTCAAACCCTTTGCATGTTGTTGATGCTAGATTTGTAGAACCATTGGAGGTGTTAATGGTCGAAACTGCTGATGGTTTCAAATGACAAACGGGCAAATATTGTTGACATAATGGTTGCATTGACAATAGAGGCTACTGATGGCCTCCAAAATGAACAAGTTGTAGTTGTTGAGTCAATGGAAATTGCAGAAGATGGGGTTACTGAAGATCTTGCAGGTGGTAAGGTATCTGAGCCATAAGAGGTGATGGTGGTCAACCTTGATAAAGAATCTGAAGTTGACCAAGATCACAAAGACAAAACGGATTGTGAGACAAATTCTAAAGCTGAAGAGTTATCTGATGAGACATTTGTACAATTGATGAAGGTGGTGTTTCCTCAACCTAGAGAAGAATTAGTGGATTTCATGAATCGACGTAACCTGAGAAACTCAAGGTCCATGTTGTGTCTAAACTATAATATGGTTTATAGTGAAGATGTGGCAAAAAGTCCAAAAGTGGTCTTCGACCATGCTAAGGGCCCATTCAAGGTCAAAGTGCCTCAAGGGAAGCCAAAGTTTCCATATCATACAACTTTTATGCCACCAGTTGATGTTCCTAACAATAGTTGGGTTCATCCCTTTTACCCAAGGGAGGAAAACCAGAATTAGAAGGTGATTAAAAAAGGCTCAGGTTCGAGCCAAAAATGGGAGACGATGGAGAAGAGATCAAGTTCTTCTCAAATAACTAAGGCTGGAAAGAAAGACCACATTCCTCCTACTTACAAGGGGAAGAATCCAATGACGAGAACTCAATGGAGAAGATTCCAGAGGAACAAAAAAGCTACCAGGGAAGCAACATCAAAGGCTGCTCCAACAAAAGTTAAAGTTAAACAGAAAGAAGTACATTGTCTTCCAGCAAAAAAGAGGTTGTCAATGCCAACTGATAGTTCAACATTAGTCAAAAATGCAGATCCTGAAGTGATGCCAGATCTAATAAATTTTGTGTATTTTGGAAACTTTGAAGTAGTAGAAGATGTTAAAGCCATTGATGCATTGGTCGAGACCGAAGTAATCCCAAATCATTTAAGTTATGATTATTTTGGAAATTTCAAAATGGTAGAAAACGTTTTTGCCATTGATGCGCTAACTGAAAGCAATTGGAGAAAACATATAGTGGATTATCTGAAAAATCTAGTTGGTTCGACAGAGCATAAAATCAAGTATAGGGAATCATACTTTGAAATTCCTGGCAGCAGATACGTGATGTCACAGAGAATGTTATGACACAGTATCTAACACTCTGTTAGCAATTCACACAATAAATTCAAACAGCAATAAAGAACACAATAAATTGTCTACCCAGTTCAGTGTATAACAACACCTACATCTGGGGGCTACCAAGCCAGGGAGGAAATTCACTATTAGTAGAATTAATTCAGGAATAAACCAACCAGTTTATCTCCTTCACTTAAGACCTACCCAATGCAACTTCAATCTAAGTCCTACTTAGACCTGAGTTCCTACTCACTCCCCCTCAATCACATCAACCTATTGATTAATTGAATTGTGAAGACACTCTTCAATAAACTATCTTGATTTTGCTTCCAAGCTTTAATCAAGAGACAAACACTCGTGCTTCAAAGCTTTGAGTGATAAACTACCCTTACAATCAAATCCTAGTCCAAAGCACTTATCAATTGATAATTGTTTTGGCTCACAAGAGTAACTAGAATTATACAAAATACAACCTGCTAAATCTTCAATACAGTTCAAAGGCGCAGCAGCAGAGTAATGGTTCTATTCCTATTATAGAAGCAGTCCTGAAACTTCAGTTTTGGGCTTCCATAATAATAGCTAGGGTTCACTTAATTTACTCCTAAAAACTTGGTCTTTTCAACAACCAATTTAGTTTTAATTAAGCTTAACCTAACAGCCACGTGAGCATGCAATCTAATAACAAAAAAACATAATACAGCAGCTCAACAAACTTCCTAAGAAGTCTCAGGAAAAACAGATTCTACAGAACAGAATGTCACACTAAATGTCATAACATTGACATCGATATTTTCTGCGAATTCCGACTTTTAGCTTCCGCGAAATGTACATTAAACATCCTTGTCAAGTAGGATTTATCTTCAATCTCTGAATGTCATGACATTTATCAAGACATTGCCATAGCCTAGTTTTACCAAAAAGTAATGCCAACTTAAAACACTAACAAACTCCCCCTTTGGCAAATTTTTGGCTAAAACAAACTAAACTTAGCAGAGTACCTATGCAGCAGAAAAAAATAGAACTTGTCTAAGCTATGCTAAGCTTAAAAACCAGATCCTAGAGAAGATAAATTCTACCCACACTTATGCATACAATTTCCCATAAAACAATCAACACAACCAGAAGTACCTCTCCCCCTTTTTAGCCATAAAAGAGGCCAAAGAAACCAGTACAAATGCCCCAACAGTTAACATATATTATAGAAAGTACCATCACAGTTAAGATTACAACTCTGTCAAATTTAGTACAATCAACCAAAACAAAATGGGGAAAATGCAGAACAAAGTTTAATTATAAAAGAACAAAACAGAAGCACCATAGCAGCAGGCTATCAGATCAAGTGCTCTCTTCTCCAGAAGAAGCACTGTGAAAAGAAGCATCTTCAGAGTTGTCTTCAGCTTCAGTCATCTGAACATCATCATTATCCGCATCACCATCAGCATCATTACCAGCTAACCCTTCATCCTCAACCTCTGTGTCCTGCTCTTTTTCCAGTTGAGAGATCAGTTCTTCAAGGCTTTGCTTCCTTGCTTCAAGTTCCCTACAGGTCTTTTTTAGCACAGCAATGACATTTGCCTTCTGAGAATTTGCCTTGACATTTGATGTCTCAGTAGATGTCATGACAATGTCTGGGACATGCTTCCCTTGGAACAGTTTATAGTGGAATCCAAGAGCAGGGGCTCTTTTGCAGCTGAATCTCTATCAACCAAGATGTCAGGGTGTTGATCAATTATAATTCCACACAGCAAGGAGGGAAAGGCTATTGGTCATTTGATAGCATAGCTTTCAGCATGCTTGAGGGTCTGCTCAAATATATATGATCCATAGTCAAATTTAGCCTGAGTCCCTACTGCATATATGAACCTTCCCAGTCCAATAGAGATGGTTGACTTATGATTGGTTGGGACCCAGTTAGCAGCCCCTATCTTATGCAGGATGGCAAATTTGACACTCAACTTACTTGCTGAGAGTTTTCCCTTCAGAGGCCATTGCCTCACTTGTTTGGCAGTGATGGCTTGCGGATCTTGTTGTCGCCTCCACTGGTGAGCATCATCGATCTCCCGTGAATCTTGATCACACTTGGAGAAAACCTCACTTTCCTCCCTTACATATCTGATCTTGTAGTCGCAGACCTCCCATCACCACGCCACTTGTGATTGACTATAAACTCTTTTACCAAATTTCATAACGAGAAACTCACAACTGTTTTCATTAGACCAGCCTCCTTAACCAAATCAACAATCTCCTTGCACTCAAGTGCACTTTTATTCAACTCTCTTTCCAGAGCCACCCTCTTTAAGCAAACATACTTCCATCTTCCAACATTCTCAGGATGATGGAATGAAATGTTATCAATGGCCACTGCACCTTGGCGCTTTCGAGTTGGCTTTTTCTTGGATGAATGTCTGTGACATTCTCCTCAACATCAAAATCAGAGTCTTGATCTGACTCTGAAGGTTCAGGTTCCTTCCTCTTTTTCATAATTGGTGTCCTCTTTGGTCTAGAGCCACCACCAATAGTCTTTACTCTACATTTCTTTGTAGAGGGATACTTTGGATACACATTTTTCTTTTTCATCATCCTTTTTGCAATGCTTGGATTGACACTAGCAATGAGGTCATTGTGGAAACACTTCATCCAAATCAATGATGGAGTTAAATGTTCGTCTTGAATTGGAGATTTTCAAGATTATCATCACTTGGTTTTTCGGAGTCTCTTCTAAGATACTATCGTAGTGTAGCAGGCTTTATCGGGATTTTGGCCTCAAGGATACCATCAGAAATCACATCTTCCTTATTAGCAGGGGTTTCATTACAGGCATCATCAATACTCACTTCAGAATCTTTAACTGAAGGATCAACAACATTCTTGACAGGGGAATCAACATGATCACGGATGTCTTGACATTTTCGGACATCCGCTAAACTAGGGCAAGCGGACTTATGGTTGGAGGAGAAACCCGTACAGATTGGTTCTCATTGAGGATCCTAGTTACTAACCTAGAAATGGCTACATGCACAGACCTAGACCCCTCTTCGTTTGCTATTTCTGGGGGTACAGAAGAAGATGGTGCAGAGGTCTTACCAGAAGGTGATGCTTGTGACCTTCGAGCATTCCTTGTACGCAATTTCTTGACCTTTTTCGTAGTGCCGTGGAGTAATCCTCAGAGCTTCAACATGCATGGCTTCAGCATTTGCCCTAGCTTCAGCCATGGCAGAAGATGAAGAGCCAGATTCCTTAGATGATGAAGAGGATGAAGACATATTTTGATGAAGAAATTTGAGGGAGTGAGAACGAGAATGACAGAGGGTTTGAGAGTATCTTTTGGCAGACGGAATTAGGATACTTTCAAATGAAGAAACTATTATATGGAGAAGTCTCTTCCTATTCTTGTACCTTTTAAAAATAAGAAGAGAATAATTAAATGACCCACTTATAATTAATTGAAATAAAAGGTCTCTTCCATTCTTTGTTGTAAGCAAATTTAATTGCTACAATTCCTCATATTGACAAATACCCAACTTGCCCCTTAAGATCTCAAACTGACTAGCCTCAAGAACTTTAGTAAAAATGTCAGCCAGTTAAAGTTCAGTGACTGCATGTTCCAATTTAATCACTTTCTCTTCCACAAGGTCTCTGATGAGGTGATGTCTAATGACAATGAGCTTAGTCCTACTGTGTTGAATAGGATTCTTAGAAATACTAATACCACTTAGGTTGTCACAGTACAATGTCATGACATCCTGTGTGACATTGTACTCAGTCATCATCTTCTTCACCCAGATCATTTGAGAACAATTGCTACCAGCAATTATATGTTCAGCCTCTGCGTGGACAAGGACACACAGTTTTTCTTCTTGTTGAACCAAGAAACAAGATTATTTCCCAAGAAAAACCATCCTCCAGAAGTGCTTTTATACAAGCTTTGACCAATATTTTCTCCACTTATGTCCTTGGACAACTTCAAATGTGTAAGATCAAGAGTCCTTTTATGGCTGGCATTCTCCATTCTACTTCTTTTACTGCTCGTGAAATAAATGTTGAGCCTTCCATTTGTGTGACTTCCAAGAAAATAAGTCAGCTCTCTCATGAGGCTTATTTTAAACTCAGCTTGCATTTGGATGGCAAACTGTCTCATCATTGTGTCTAACATTCTTCCAAATACTATGTCATCAACATAAGTTTGAGCCACCAAGTCTTCTTTCCTATATTCACAAACTCTCTCTTCATCAATATGAAGTCTTGGTATCCTTCTGACACCCTTCATGGAAATGATCTTTTCATTCCTCCGAGATGTAATGACCAAGTTTTTGCTTTTTTTCTTCTCATCTTTATCTAGAGCACGAAGGTTGGTGTTCTGTAGTGTTGTCCCTTGATCTGACTCCTCTCATAACTACTTCTTGTTTATCATTGATTACAAGACATTTAGACCTAGTGAAGTTGACTTTGAATCCCATATCACATAGCTGACTTATGCTTATGAGATTAGCAGTCAAATCTTTTACCAGCAACACTCCATCTAGGTTTGGAACACCAGGACAGTCCAAGTTTCCAACTCCTTTGATTTCCCCTTCAGCTCCATCTCCAAAAGTGACATAATTGGTAGTATGAGGTCTGACTTCATTTAGGAGGTTTTTGATTCCAGTCATGTGATTAGAACACCCACTGTCAAAGTACCAATCTTCCTTGGTAGACACTCTAAGGGAAGTGTGAGCTATCAAGGCTGCAGTCTTCTTCTTCCACTTTTGAGTGTATGGTACTTTATTGCTCTTAGGCTTGACATAAAGGGTCTGATTTGGATATCCATGTAGTCTATAGCAAAAGGGTTTTATGTGCCCAAACCTTCCACAATAATGACATCTCCATCTTTGAAACTTTTTATTCATGTTTCTCTGATCTTGATGTTGAACCCAATGTTGTGACAACTGCTTTGACATTGGCTTATTAGATCTGTTCTTCTTCTTGTTATCAGCAAATTTCTTTGCATCCACATACCTTGAGCGGACATATTTCTGTTGTGACATGCTGTGACATTGGTTTGGTTTCCCTTCTTCTTCTTTTACTGGTTTCTTTTCGACTTCATATCGGGTGCTTATTACCAGTGAAGAAGTTCATCCAACTTATCGACCGGATGTCAACATTTTGGTGATTTTCTGATCAAGTTTGGAGTTCAACAATGTAATTTCACTGTTGAGGTGACTTATAGAAGTTGTGTTCTCCTTCTTCTCGACCTCCAATTTTGCATTCTCGACCTTTTCTCATTTTCTTTTCATTTTTGACATACTTCACCACTTTTTACACAACTTCTTGTAGGTTTGACCAGTTCTTCAAATGTCACTTCTTCATCACTAGAATCGAATTGCACAGAGATTGACAAGTTTGGTTGCTTTTTCGAAATGTACCTTTTGTTTCTTGAAAGGTAGGGCATTCATATATATCCTTCACCCATGACCTGGATTTCTCGATTTGACTTTTTTCTTGACTTGGGTCTTCACGGAGTCATAAGATCTGCTAATGTCAGATGAAGTGTTCTTGACATTGGACCATGACTTTGGATCAATTCTCTTGATGAGTTTGTTGAACTGCCTTCCAAGCATAGCTATAGCTTCAGATATCTTATCTTCATCATCCTCCTTGCATCTCTCTTCAGTATTGGATACAAGTGCTATGCTCTTGTTCTTCCATCAGCAGTTTCATTCCCATCTCAAAAGTCATGAGAGATCCAATAAGTTCTTCAACCTTCAGGGTACTGATGTCCTGAGCTTCCTCTATAGCAGTCACTTTCATTGCAAACCTTTTAGGCAGTGATCTGAGAATCTTTCTCACCAGCTTTTTTTCTGACATCTTTTCACCAAGAGCTCCTGAGGTGTTGGCAATTTCCAAGATATTCATGTGAAACTCATGAATGGTCTCATCTTCTTTCATCTTCAAATTCTCAAATTTGGTAGTGAGCATCTGAAGTCTTGACATCTTCACCTTGGATGTCCCCTCATGAGTAGTCATGAGAGTGTCCCAAACATCCTTGGCCAGCTCACATTGATGAACTAGTCGAAGATATTTACAATTCCATTGAATAAGGCATTCAATGCTTTAGAGTTCCTGCTAGCTCCTCTTCTTCTTTGTTCCATTCTTCCTCGGGTTTCAAGGCGTAGTTCCATCCTTCTCAAGCTTGGTGGGATGTTTCCATCCTTTGTCACAGCCAAGCCTTAATGTCCGGACCTCAAAAAGCAACCATACGAGGTTTCCGAATCATAGTTAGATCCATCCGAATAGGTGGTCTACCTCCAATCCCTTCCTTGTCCATAACGCGAAACTTATTATCCCTAGATCTCACCAGAAATAACAGGTGGTGCCTGATGCCAATTGAAATTCTGGCAGACGTGATGTCACAGAGAATGTTATGACACGATGTCGACACTGTTAGCAATTCACACAATAAATTCAAACAGTAATAAAGAACACAATAAATTGTTTACCCAGTTCAGTGTATAACAACACCTACATCTGGGGGCTACCAAGCCAGGGAGAAAATTCACTATTAGTAGAATTAATTCAGGAATAAACCAACCAGTTTATCTCCTTCACTTAAGACCTATCCAATGCAACTTCAATCTAAGTCCTACTTAGACCTGAGTTCCTACTCACTCCCCCTCAATCACAGCAGTGATATCAACCTATTGATTAATTGAATTGTGAAGACACTCTTCAATAAACTATCTTGATTTTGCTTCCAAGCTTTAATCAAGAGACAAACACTCGTGCTTCAAAGCTTTGAGTGATAAACTACCCTTACAATCAAATCCTAGTCCAAAGCACTTATCAATTGATAATACAAAATACAACCTGCTAAATCTTCAATACAGTTCAAAGGCGCAGCAGCAGAGTAAGGGTTCTATTCCTATTATAGAAGCGATGAAACTTCGGTTTGGGCTTCCATAATAATAGCTAGGGTTCACTTAATTTACTCCTAAAAACTTGGTCTTTTCAACAACCAATTTAGTTTTAATTAAGCTTAACCTAACAGCCACGTGAGCATGCAATCTAATAACAGAAAAACATAATACAGCAGCTCAACAAACTTCCTGAAAAGTCTCGGAAAAGCAGTTCTGCAGCAGAATGTCTTGAATGTCATAACATCTGTTATGACATCGATATTTTCAGAGAATTTCATGACTTTTAGCTTCGGTTAAATGTACTTTAAACATCCTTGTCAAGTAGGATTTATCTTCAATCTCTGAATGTCATGACATTTATCAAGACATTGCCATAGCCTAGTTTTACCAAAAAGTAATGCCAACTTAAAACACTAACATACTTTATAAGAGTCTTTGTCATAATATTTATTAATCTAAGTGCGAAGTCACAACTTAAGTGTACGCATGTATCAGACTTTTATTTTAAAATTATTTTGACATGAAAAATTGTTGATTTTCTATTAGATGTTTAAAAATTGAAGTGCGTTGAAGATATGAAATTAAGTGACTTAAGTATGTAGGTCTATGATTATGGCATTGAGAGTTATGTATTTTCATGTGTGCATTTTGTGTACATGAATAAGACGCAGATCATAGAAGAGGAACAAATTTAATCTTACGCTATGAAATTCCAATTAGGAATTTAAATGAAATTGAAAATCTAATCTTAAAAAATTTAAGAATGATGCTAGTATTCGCCTTGCATCCGCCAACTAAATTTAATTTAATTTATTTATTTTTAATAGTTTTATTATTCATTTATACTTTCAATGTTATAGTATCATGTTTATTAGAATTATTATTTATTTTTTTAAAAATAAAATTTAAATAAAAATATCAAACATAAATTATTTTTTTAAATAATCAATTATTTAGTTTAATTGTTAATTTATATCTTTAATGAAAAAAATTATAAATTTAAAATAAATTAAAATTTTATTCGAGCGGGTGCGAGGAAACCAACTTTATTATTTTATTAACCAATTTTTTATATATCATTAACAAACTTTATTACATAAATAAATCATTCTTAATGGAGTCCCCTTATATTAGTTTTCTTAACATTTTAGTTTCATATAAAAAAATTAGTTATTAGATCCTTCAATATCGTATTTCATGTTTTTTAGTAGTTCCCCGTAATAAAATAATTTAAATTGTATAGATGACATTGAAATTATGAGATGACATTTTTTAATTATTGTCACTTCATTAAAAATTTATTAAATTTATAATATATATTTTAGAATTAAAATTTATAATATATAATTTCTAAATAAATATTTATAAAAAAATAAAATAATAAATTTTTAATTATTTTTAATGACGTGACAACAATTAAAAAATGTCACCTCATAATTTCAATGTCACCTATACAAATTAGATTATTTTATCGTAGGAGACCACAAAATAATCAAATTTTGTGTCAAGATAGCAAAGATGTAGTTGAAATATCACACGAGATTAACAAATGTTCAAAATGCTTAAAATGATTTTAGGAAAATGCATGTAATTAACATATTTAAAATTTTCTGAATCTTGATGTTTCATTTTTGAATATCCTTGAAATCATCTTGTGAAAGAGTTTCTACGTCATTTGAATAAATTCTATGATGATGCTTGATCCTTTTTTCCTAGTAGAAGTTTGTAGAAAACTTGATAGCATAACATCATTCTTGTTTGGAGTCTACATAAAAGAAAAGAACTGCACAATCAACCAATTTAAAAATTTAAGGATTGTAATTTATTGAGAGGTTTACACCGTCATGCTTATCAATTAAATTGTTAACAAAAATATTCAAATATTTTTAAAATAATATATAATACTATTTATTAATTCTTGTCTAACCCCAATTTAACTCTGGTCAAACCTTCAAACTGTTTCGGGTTTACCTTTTAATTAGTACTTTGTAACTAACATAGAACAAATTTAAAATTAGGTTTTAACGAAGCAAATATAAATTAGGTTTTACCCAAACAAATACTCAGACACTTAAAAGTTGAGAAAAACTAGATCTATAAAAACCCCAGCTTTCTTTTTCAATCAAGACCATCCCCTATTATCTTCACTCAAAACTCTCAAAAACCCTTCAAATTTTAGGGTTTACGATTCATTCATTCCTTTCATCTTGGAGAATGGAAGCATACCAGAAACCTAAATGGAGGCGTGTTTGGGAATCGAAACGCGTGGAAGATATGGAGATGAGTGACTTCTCTATGTATGATGATGACATTGAGCCTTATATGTTTTCATGCGCTCACTTTGTGTACAAGAATAAGGCGCAGATCATAAAAGATGAACAAATCAAACTCGCCATGCATGAATATGAAGAGCGAAGTCGCAACCTAAGCGTACGGATCTATCTCACTTTCTTTCGCTTTTCTTTATCTTTCACTTTCTTGTTTCACTAAATTTGTATTTCACAGGCCTTCGATGCCATCGCTCCTCCAGAAATTGCAGGTTTGTGTGGCGGTGCAGTGCCCGTTCCCATGACCGATGATCGTCGCGTTAGTCTCACCCCCCTCTGCATGCTTGCCATAGACAAGTACAATGCTGAGAATCAGGTTGTTATGAATATAATATACTATGTTTGTTTACTCCTTCATTCTTTCATGGATTAACTGATTCTTGTTTTTATTTAGGGTGCAAATTTTGGGCTTACTCAAGTTGTAAAGTCAACCTGGAAACCTACCGGTGTGTATTCCATTACCTTTCAAGCACAGGATATTTCCTCCAACACCACCTCTGTTGCAAAAACTTTCCAGGCCAAAGTATGGAAAAAGAGGGTTCGACCACATCAGGTCTTGTCCTGTGCCATCCAAACCTAACACATGGTGAGTGTGGCCATTGCTCAATGACATATTATGATTGCTGCAATGCCGTTGTGTGTGTTCGGTATACGGTTGAAAAACACTTGATATTAAATATTTTTCATGGTTTCTAATGTGATTTCTAATGGCGTTCGGATGCATGGTTTTAATTCACAATATTGTACATATCATATATTGTACATATCATATACAACAAATATCCACTTGTTCTAGTTATTCAACAATATATGATTCCGCACTCTAGAACTAGCTAACTTAGACAAGATGTTTACTTTGTAATTTTGCTCCTTAGGGATGTGATGTGATGGATCTCTTCCTTCTAGAATGCAGCCATAATAGTTCTCAATTTTGCCTAGTATTGTTTCATGATTGTATCCTTGGTAGCTTACAAGACAAAAGTGATATCAATAGCTCTAAAGCCAAGCTTTTTGCTAATCTTAATCCTTCTACCACACCCATATGTTTAGAAATATATGTACTACAAAGAATTTAAATATCTTGCAAAGCCTACAAGCCACTCACTCGCACAATACAATTTCTTAAAAGACTATCGCATTCAGCTATCAAATCATTATTACTAGAGGTGTTCGCGGTGCGGATTGGGCGGTTTTTAAAAAAAAAATCATCCTTTCCGCAAGAGGAAAAATCATGCGGTTCGGTTTGGTTCGGTTGACTAAAGAAAAAAAAAACCAAATCAAACCAAATCAATGCGGTTCGGTTTGATTCAGTTGACTGAAGAAAAAAAAACCAAACCAATACGATTTGGATTGGTTCGGTTTTTTTATGTATAGTAATTTTTATTATTATTTATGTGGCAACACTTCTGTTATCTCACCCATTATTAATCCTAATTATTTATATACAACATAACATATTTCTCTAAGTATCTCACTCATTACTAATCCTAACTACCTCTAATTTTCCCATCTAATAGATATATGTCATTATACTAACAGTAACACTACCTATCAGACTATCACTATATTCACACCAGAGTATAAATTTACAAACTCTCTTGTAGGTATAATTAGAATACAACAAGTAGAAAGTAAAGGATTTGAGTGTCAAACATGTTACATAATATATCTGAACAATATCATCATTTCAACATGTATATTCTTATTTACAATGCACGATTATCATAAATCATTTCAACCCCAACTCAGATAAGAAGCAACACAGGCGCAATAGTGATTCCGATGACTGCTATGGTAGCAACAATTGAACCTTGGTCAAATGATTTGTCCAAGCTTGTTCTTGAGAAATGCTGGAAAGCCAAATACGCTGCAATCAATAAAGAAACTGCAGCATCTTTTGAGAATAATGGTCAAGAGAATAATGATGTATAAGTTTTTATTTCAATAAATAAGGTAAAGTTGACAACAGCTCAATGACCCCAAAAACATAAAAAAAATTTCAAGCATGTTTCTAATCGGATTCAATATCAGAAAGTCCCTCATTTACTTGTGGGATTGGAGCCATTTCTAAAAATGATCAAATAAATTACCAAACGTTAGACAAAACAAACTTAATTGAATAAAATAGATTCATAAACAAAATTTACAACATAGATATACCTTGTTTGAGTTTTTCCAAATTTTTCAAGTGCTCTTCAATATCCACTTTCAAATGAGAGGATCTTAACCAATTTTGTGCACATATTAAAGCTTCAACGGTGTGGGGTGTAAGAGATCTCCTATAACAACTAAGAACTCTACCCCTGCTAAATCGCAACTTAGATATTGGCATAGCAAATATATCTCTAGCTATTAAACCAAGAGTAGGGTATTTGGTGGAATTTACCTTCCACCAATTCAAGATGTCAAAATCTGAACTTTTCTTCTCCCTCGTCTCCATTAGATACAAATCCACTTCGTTTTGATCATCCATATGATCTGAAGATGTAACAACTTCTGATAGCTCTATTTCTTGTGCAACACTTTCATCTTGGTCTTTACTTAAGAAAAAACTATAACTTTCAAACATTTTGTTTAATGTTTGCTTCACTTTATCACACAAATAATCAGCAACTTCCTTCTCATAAAACTTATCCAATCCCCACCTAATAAATTGAAACTTACGCCGAGGATCAAAATTACAGAATAAAGACTAGCATATTCATCTTTTTGACTTCCCCCCAATAACTACTATATTTATCATCCATAGCATTAGCCATATTTGTAAGTAATGGGTCATCTTTATGAGATTCCTTCCAAGTCTTTAATGCCCCCAATATTGTACAATGTTCCATGAAATAAGTAGAAGATGTTACCTAAGTAGAACCTGACACCTTCGTAGTGATTTCAAAAAACAACTTCAAGAATTTCACAAAACACTTGACATTATCTCAATCCTCATTATTTGGGACACCACCTTCCAACATCGCATACTCAACACATTTCTCACCTAATCTCTTAAAGGCCTTTTGAAACTTCAATGCACTTTCAAGCATAAGGTATGTGGAGTTCCACCTAGTGGGACAATCATCTTGCATGAGACTTGTCTTGTATCCTAACTTCTTTAATACATGTCCTAAACCTATCTAAACGACCAGGTGACTGATGAACATATCGAACCGCACTCCTAATTTTCGAAAGTGAAGAATTCACGTGCTTCATCTTCATCCCATCATTGACAACAAGGTTAAGAATGTGAGCACAACATCTAATATGTAAATACTCCCCTTTTAATGGATGTGAATTCCAATCCTCCATTCTATTTTTTAGGTACGCGATAGCAACATCGTTTGAAGCAGCATTATCAACTGTGATGGTGAAAAACTTATCTATCATCCAATCCTCCAAACACTTTTCAATCTTTCTCCCAATTATCGCTCCCTTGTGAGAAGTTATTGGACAAAAATTCAGAATCCTTTTATGCAACTTCCAGTCTTGGTTAGTGAAATGCGCGGTAAGAACCATATAATTAATATTTTGCACAGAAGTCCAAGCATCAGTTGTTAGACAAACACTTTGATCTGTTTTAGTAAAAATACTTCTTAACTTATGTTTCTCACTCTCGTAAAGACTCAAACAATCCCTAGAAATGGAAATCCTTCCTGGAAGTGGGAACATAGGTTGTGTAACACTCATAAAATGACGGAATCCTTCGTTCTCAACAAAAGAAAAAGGCAATTCATCCACGATTATCATTCTAGCTAAGGCTTGTCTACACAATTCAACATTGAAATGGATACCAACAAGTGCATTCCTATTTTCTTTAGAGCCTTCTTGAAGGCTAAGAATGGTTTGACTAGGATCAAGAACATGTTTGGGAATTTTTTTACATTGATGCATCAAATGATTATTTAAGTTTGAGGTTCCATTCTTATGTGAATCAGCCGCATAAGATTTCGTGCACCAATTACATTTAGCCCGAGTACCCGATTCATCTTTTGTAAAATGATCCCAAACCCAAGATTTAGGCCTACAAGGTTTTTGTTTACGAATCTCCGATTAGAATCGCCAGCTTTAGAATCATCCGCTTCTCCAACTTTCCTTTTCTTTTTCTGTTGAGCATTGTCGCCTTCTTGTTTGTCTAAATCAATAGTTTGGGGAAGGTTTGTTGTAGGCATCAATGGATTATTTTGAGACTGAAAATACATAATACATACACGATAAATATAACCACTTTATCAAATACACTCATTTATCATTGTTTTACCTGATTTTCAGCCATGGAAAAGGAAGCATCAGATCCAGTAACAGAATTGACTTCTTTATCAATAGTCATATCTAAGAAAAGGAGATGAAAATAAAACATAAACCAAAGGCCAACAATTAACATATCAGAACAGAAATTATGTATCAAAAATTAACATATATCAGCACACATGATCTACATATCAGAACAGAAGTTATGTATCAGATTTTGAAGATAATATTTCGAACAGATTTTCGAACAAAAATTACCCTACAGAAATTAACAGAAATTTTGAACAGAACATAAATTACCCTACAGATTTTCGAACATAATATTTCGAATTCAGACCTAACAATTTTCGAATTGTTGAAGATATAACAATAACGTTGTCGTTACCTGGTTGATTTCCGTATTTCACCGTCGTTCTTCTTCAAGCCATAACTTTATGCCCTTCTTCCTCGAGCCAAATCTCTTCACCGTCGTTCTTCTTCAAGCCAGAACTCTCCGCCCTTCTTCCTCGAGCCAAATATCTTCGTCGTTGCTTTGCCTTAGTTCCTTGTGTTTTTTCCTCTTCGCGTTACTGGTCTCAGTGGTCTGTGAGTCTCTGACTTACCCAGTTGGCAGCTACCCTAGCAAAAATAATTATTGGGCTTCTTATTTTTTGACATAAAATTGGGCCTATGTTAGTCTGTTATGTTTTAACAAAAACAAGTTTGTAAATATCGCGGTTTGGTTTGGATTGGATCGGTTTATGAATATAAAATTGCAAACCGAACTGAACCGCTCGGTTCTTTCAAAAAATGGTCCAAAATCATCTGAACCAATTGCAGTTTTTTACAGTTTTCAGTTTGATTAGGTTCGGTTTGCAATTTTTTATTGGATTGGTATGGATATGAACCCTCCTAATTATTACTAGTCGTGAATATATGAATATCCTTGAAATCATCTTGTGAGAGAGTTTCTACGTCATTTGAATAAATTTTATGATGATGCTTGATCCTTTATTTCCTAGTAGAAGTTTGTAGAAAACTTGATAGCATAACATCATTCTTGTTTGGAGTCTACATAAAAGAAAAGAATTGCAACATAAATCTATGAGTGTTTTTAAAACATATAATAAAATAACACAAAGCAAATAAGCTCCAAAACAAATAGTAAAACTTATTTATTGCATTCTACAAACAAATCTAACAAATAGATAAAAGGATAAGAGAGGGAGAGACTACGGAGAAAGAGATCACAAAGAGAGTGGAAGGCTACGAAGAAAGAGATGACAAAAAAAAGTTTATATTTTGCTTCTTTGTGAACAATAACAAAATTAAAAGTGTAGTTGTAATTTGTGCTAATAATATTATATATGTGTGTGATTTATGGATATAAATATGGTTATTCAATAGAAATTTTGTTGATTTATTTTAGACAAAAGTAATGGATAAGTAGTTTGGGTTATTTGAAAGTTATATAAATAATAATAATTATTTATTCCTATATATAAGAGACAATTCATTTTTTAAATTCATTGAATAATCAATGTATTTGGTCAATTTATAGACTAGGTACATTGATTATTCAATGAATCTAAAAATTGAATTGTCTCTTATATATAGAAACGGAGGTAGTATTTAATTGAGATGTAAGGAAGATAGAGGACTTCGTGATGTATGATACTATAGTTAGTAAAATATTGGTTACGCACTTTATCACATTGTTATCACATTTTTACTTAATATTTTTTTAGTTATTAAATTTTAACTTATTAAATTGACAAATTAAAAAATATAAATATTTAAACACACATAATATTTAAAGTTTTTCATTATTCTGTTTTAAAAAAAACTAATTCACGTTATGACATTTTTAAATATTATATAATTTCTGTCGAAATCTATATTTTAAATAATAACATTTAAATGTTTAATTTATTTATTTATTTATTTATTTATTTATCTAATAACCCTATCCGTGCATTGCCCACAAAGTAAATTATAGTAATGATGACTTAATATAAAATAAAAATATAGGATATAATAAATAATTAATTGTATAATAACTAATTATTTTTTGAATTGTATAGACGATAAATTTATATGAAAACAAATTGGTGGTTATATTTTAGGAAATTGATAGTGAGACAAGCTTATGTCTTATAATTTATAGTTTATAAGTTCATATAATATTTTAAATATGTTTAATAACGATTTTTTGATCACGAGTTTATGGGTGTGTTTTATAAAATTAGCGATTGAGTGCAGGGACGGATCCACCTTGAGGCTAGGTGTGGCTATAGCCACACCAGTTTTTTTTTCTTCTTTTTTTCTAATATTAATATATATATTTAATTAATTAATTAATTTTAATATTTAATATTATATAACTCTTCAACTCACTTTTATCTCTTAATTTTCTCTCTCTTTTATTTCTTTCTCTCTCACACAGTAAATCCTTTCTCTTCTTCTCAAACTCCACCAACTTCCATATTTGTCTCTTTCTCTCATTAATCCAATAACCCCACCATTTTGCATTGTTTATGGGTGATTGAAAATCAAAGGTAAACTAACTACTTCAAAATTTTCTTATTCTTTTGTTCTATTTGAGTTGAACCCTAAAACCCCAATTTGTTTTAAAAAAGTAAATTTTCAATTTCTCATAAATATTTTCTTTACAATAAATTGTTCTTATTATTTTCTTTATAGAGTGAATAGCTAATTTTAATGGTTTCATTGTTCTCTTTATAGGATGAAGAAATTTTTTCCTGCTTTCTAGAGACAAAGCTACTTCTTGAAATCTAGAAGCATCGAAACTCAACATCAAGTGAGAGTATTAAAGTTGTCGATTATGAATTGTTGGAAACCGATCCAGAATTAGGCCTCCAATTTCAAGCTATCATCCGACATCCAAAATGAGGTAAGGAAAGCTTATTTAAAATAGGTCGTCATAAACCTCCTTACAATTTTGTTTACCCTTGGTCATTCAAGGTAATCAAAGACGTAGATTTTGCAAAAATTGGTTTGATTTGTATGATTGGATTGATTATAGTGAATCTAAGGACCTGGCATTTTGCTTGCCATGTTTTTTGTTTAAGAATGTCTCTAAATACGGGGGAGATCACTTTGTGACAGAGGGGTTTGGTGATTGGAAGAATTCTCACAGATTGGCTAATCATGGAACTTCTTCCAATAGTCATATTGATTGTGTGCATATGAGTTACGCTCTCATGAACCCAAACCAAAGTATTAAGGCTGCATTTGTTAATCAAACTAAACAAATGAATTCTGAATATCGTGTTCGTGTAAACACATCTCTTATAGCTACTAAGTTTCTTTTGAGGTGTGGCATGCCATTTAGAGGGAGTGACGAGTCCTTTAACTCTTTATTTAAGGGGCCATTTCTTGAGTTGGTGGACACTCTAAAGGAAATTAACCCAGAGATAGCTAAGGTAATAAATTGTGCTCAGAAATAACTTTATGACGCCTAAGATTCAAAAGGATCTTGCTTGCTTGTGCATGTGAAATAACTAAACAAATTGTATGTGATATTACGGATGATGTGTTTTGTGTTTTGATTGATGAATCGGTGGCGTTCTTGGTAAAGAACAAATGGTCATTGTTATTCGCTATGTTAATAGTGATGGTTTGGTAAAAGAAAGGTTTCTTGGGATTGTTAGTGTTAAAGAAACAAGTGCTAAGTCACTTAAGGAGGCACTTGAGAAGTTGTTGTCTATTAATGGCTTGAGTTTATCTAGCATAAGGGGCAAGGATATGATGGAGCTAGCAATATGCGAGGTAAGTTTGGTGGTTTGAGAACTTTAATTCAAAATGAAAATCCATCGACTTATTATGTGCATTGTTTTGCCCATCAACTTCAATTAGCACTTGTTGCATGTGCTAAGACTCACAAAGATGTTAGTGGTTTTTCGGTAAGGTCAATATGCTTGTTAATTTCATACGGTCTTCTAACAAGAGACAAGAATTGCTTGGGACAAACAAGTATCTCAATTTGCTAAATTGATTGAAGAGGGTGAGATAGAGGCGGTAGTGGATTAAATCAAGAATCGCCTATTGCTAGAGCGGGTGACACTCGTTGGGGTTCCCACTTTAGGACTCTCACTAGTTTGATGACTTTATATGGTGCCATTATTGAGGTACTTGAAGAAGTCGGAAAGATACGTCATTTGAAAAATATGGTGAAACTATGCTTTTGCTAGATGTGCTTCAGTCCTTTGATTTTATTTTCATGTTATACATGATGGTTGAGATTTTAGGATTTACAAATGATTTAAGTGTAGTGCTACAAAAGCGTGATCAAGATCTTTTGAATGCTTTATCACTTGTCAAAGCCACCAAACAGGAATTACAAGAAATGAGAAATGATGGATGGGAAGAACTTATATCTAAGGTTATGGAAATTTGCAATAAGCATGATATTGATGTGCCTGATTTGGATGCAGCGTACGTGCAAGGGAAGAAACCTAGACGACATGCTATCACTTCTAGTGTTTCTAATTTGCATCATTATAAGCATGATTGTTTATATAGTGTTTTAGATTTGCAGTTGCATGAGCTCAATGCTAGGTTTGATGAAGAGAATACTGAACTTTTACAATGTGTTTCATGTTTGAGTCCCTCATCATCATTTGAATCTTTTGATGTGAAAAAATTATTGAGGATGGTTGAACTTTATCCAAATGATTTTGTAGATGTCTTAAGTGTGCGACATCGACAATTATGTTAGAAATGTTCGATGTGATCCAAAATTTGCAAATTTAAACGGACTTTCAGATCTTTGTGCAAAACTTGTGGAAACAAAAAAATGCAACACTTTTGATATAGTTTATAAGCTTCTGAAGTTGGCTTTAGTCTTGCCGAGTAAGCGGCGTGGAACGTGTTTTTTCAGCTATGAAGTTTGTGAAGAGTCAACTATGTAACAAAATGGGTGATCAATGGTTAAATGATCGTCTTGTAACTTTTATAGAAAGAGATGTTCTTGGAATAATTAACAATGATGTTATTTTAGCTCATTTTCAAGAAATGGATACTATACGGTTTTCATTGTAAATACACTTCATCAAACAATATTATGTTTTATTTTCAATATATTTTAGTCGATAATTTCTTTTATGTTTAGCCACACCAATATATAAAGTCTGGATCCGCCCCTGATTGAGTGCTAAATTAGTTGATGTTTATAGCTTATGGCTGATGGCTGATGGCTGATCGCTTATAGTTGACCGCTGTGAGTGATAACTGATACGTTAATTAAAGTGTTTAGTAAAATTAGCGGTTTAACTAGCTGATAAATATAAAATGATATAAAAGATATTTTTTAATTAATAATTTAAATGTATATTTAAAATAATTAAAAGTTATAAGGATAATAATAGAAGAAAAAATGATAAGCGATAAGTTATAAGTTAAAACGCTATTTAAAATAGCGTCTGAAAAATAAACTAAAACTAGTAAAATAAACTATAAGCCGGTGATGAAAAGACTGTTACCAAATAGATCTTTTATTATCATACGAACTTATAAGCTATAAGATATAAACTCAAAACATGACTTGCCAAACAGACTCTATGACTCTGTTTAGTAAGACGAATTTGAGCTATGACTTATAGCATAAGCTTATAAACTCATATGACATTTTAGACTTGTTTGGTAAAGATCTCTTGATCACAAGCTTATAGCTTATTTTACTAACTTATAACTTATTTTTTAAATTTTAGCTTATAGCTTATACCTTATTATTTTTTCTTCTTTTTTTATCTTTATTATTTAACAAAAATCCACTTTTATCCTCAATAATTTATTTTAATTAACAATTAAATAATTACATATTAAATATCTTTTATGTCATTTTATATTTATAAGTTAGTTGAATCATCCGCTATAAGCTATAAGTTATCAGTTATGAACCATCCGCTATAACCTATAAGCTATAAACTAGCTTATCAGTCAACCATAATTTTTACCAAACAGACCCTATAACTTATTTTGCTACCTTATAGCTTATTTTCTAAACGTTATTTCAAATAACGTTTTAGCTTATAACTTATTATTTTTTCTTCCTTTTGTATCCTTATTATTTTAACAAAAATCCACATTTATTCTCTATATTTTATTGGGTTAAATACACTTTTCCCCCCTGTAATGTTAGCGAGTTTAGGATTACCCCCCTATAAAAATATTTTTTGTAAACCCCCCCTTATGTTATGTAGATTCCTTCATAGAACCCCCTAATATCCAGGTGGCATGGAATCTAATAAGAGGTCCTACACCTGACATATTTTTAATTTTGTTAAAGTGATTATGTGTCATTTTACACTTTTTATTTTCAAATACCCCCTTAGAAAATTAGGGTTCTGAACATAGCAGGGAAGACGAAGACGAAGAAGAAGAAGAAAGCGAATCGAAGACGAAGATGAAGACGAAGACGAAGATGAAGACAACCTCGGAACGAAGATGAAGGCGAAGACGAAGATGAAGACAACCTCGTAAGAAGCGGATCAAGTGTCCAAAGTCCGAGGTTAGTAAAATTTGAAGTTCATCAATGTCGTAGGGTAAAATTTTGAAATCAACAATCTTTGACATGTGGGTATAATATATTGAGATTCACAACACTTTAGTGTTACACTCCACCATGGGGTGAATTTCTGAGGTTTTGAAGAAGAAATTATATCTGAGGGGTGGATACGACGTTAATGGGATACATGTTTCAAATTGGAACATGGATAACATTGAGAAGTTGTTGAGTAGGTTAGGGTATAAGGCTGATTGTGTTAGGGTATGGACAAAAGTTTTAGAAATTCAAGATGGTTTTTTCGATTAGGAAAGATGATGATCTGTTGATGATTTTGCTCTATAGTAGTGCAATGAATGTGAAAGGAGATTTGTATGTTGAACATAGTGGGAACATGGACCCACCGATAGGGAACCTAAATGTGTGAATGATGATGACCACCCCCCTGATAATGGAATTGATGGGTTAGATGAGGAGAAGGTAGATGGGTTAGATGACAGTGAAGATGAAAGAGCTACTGCTTACTTTGATGGTTTTGAAGGAATAGATGTTACTAAGCCTATTAGGGAGGAGCCCAATATGGAGGAGCCCAATAAGAGTATGGATTCGATGATGTATACTATAGTGATGAGTTGAATAGTTCGACCCGGATGATTCTTGTGATGAAGAAAGGCCCAAGTATGCTAGGTTTAGGAAAGAGCATCTAAACAAAGACTTTATATTCAAGTGGGTATGGAATTCAACACACTTGATGACTTTAGGCACTATCCGTGAGTGGTCTTAATGGGAGGAAATTTCTTTTGTGAAAATGAGGGAGATAGGGTAAGGTAAGCATAAATGTGGGTTTTAGTCTTATGCTCTAAGGTGGGCCACAAGGAGACTTTTGCTATAAAAACACTTGTACATAAGCACACATGTGCTAGGGTTTTGAACAACAAGTCCGCTAGCTCAAAGTGGGTGCCAAGCATGTGGTAAAGAGGATGCAAACTTACGATGATAAGAGACATCATCCAAGATATGAGGCAAACATATTCGTGGGTATTACAAAAGCATGGAGGGCTAAGCTAATTGCCAAGAAGATAATTGAAGGTGATCGACAATCAATGCTTCCATATGGAGGTATGCGAAGAACTAAGAAGGGTAAACCATGGCAACACTGTGAAGATAAATGTAGAAAGACCTAGTCCATCCATACAACCAAGGTTTGGGTCATTTTATTTCGCTTTTAATGGCTGTAAGAAAGGCTTTATTCATGGATGCATCATTTGTGGGGTTGATGGATGTCACTTAAAGACCAAGTATGGTGGATTACTTATTGTTGTAGGCGGGATGCTAATGATCAATACTTCCCTTTGGCATTTGGTGTGGTTGAAAATGAAACAAAGGAGAGTTGGAGATGGTTTATACAACTACTAATGGAGGACATTGGTCGATAGAAGATATGTATTTATCTCGATCAATGAAGGTATGTATTTAACTCTATCTTTCTTGCAAATTATTCTATTCTCTAAATGTTGAAAAAATTTTATTTTGTATCGTGGACTTGTGGTATTTGAAGAATTGTCGATACTATTGAGCATAGATTATGTCTTAGGCACTTGTATGCTAATTTCAAGAAAAGGTTTGGTGGAGGAGCCCTTATTAGAGATTTAATGATGGAGTGCTAAAGCCACATACTATCGAGCATGGGTCCAAAAGATGAATGAATTGAAGAATGCAGATCCCAATGCTTGGACTTGGTTGATGGTTCCTACCAAAAGTGGTGTAAGCATGCCTTTTCTTTTACCCTAAATGTGATACATTGATGAATAATATCTCGAGTCTTTTAATGCTACCATTCTAGCGCTAGGACAAACCTATACTCACAATGTGTGAGTGGATAAGAAAATATCGATGAATAGGTTATCCACCTGCAAGTAAACTAGAAAATTGGCCACATAAGGTGATGCCAATACCTAGGAGAAGGTTAGATAATGAGGTGGTCAATAGTGGTCATTGGTTGCCAACATGGTCAATTGTTGAGACTTTTCAGTTACACATAGTTACAACACACATGAATTTATTGTTGACATTGCTAAAAGGTCATGTAGTTGTAATTTTGGGAATTAGTAGGAATTCCATGTAGGCATCTCAGTGCTCGAGTTATAGAAAGCAAAACCCGATGAATTTGTTGATGCTTGTTACACAAGAGAAAAGTTTGCACTATGTTATGGATTTTCAAGAAGTCCAATCAATGGTCAAGATATGTGGCGAAGTTGAGATGGAACCACCTCTACCACTGCATATAAAATGGTCTGGTAGACCTAAGAAGATTAGGATAAGAGAAAGTGGAGAGGATGGTGCAAGGAAGAGAAGATCTGGTGTTGCATATAAGTGCACCAAATGTGATAATTTTGGTCACAATGCTATGACTTGTAAGGCTACCACTCAGGATCCCAATGCACTTAAAAGAAAGGTAATTCATTGTGATATACATTTTGTCTTACATTCTACATTCTATCTTACATTCTTCATTGTGATATGCATTGTGATGACAACCATACATTGTGTCTTACATTGTAGAGAAAACCTAAAAAAGGACATGTGCCAACTGATATGGCTGCTCCAAGTGTAACGGATGTGCCTGCCCCAACTGCAACTGATATGCCAACTGCAAATGATATGCCAATTGATCCGATATGCCCGCCTAACCGCAATCGATATGACTGTTCCAACAAATGTGCCTGTTCCAACTGATCCACAGCCTCCAACTGATATGCCTGTTCCAACTATTATGAGTCAAACAGGATCTAGTGTGGCTGCCTCAATCACAAAACAATCCAGAAAAAGGGTTGAAAAAAAACCTATCATCAAAAGAAGGCAAAGTGAGAGGATCAAGTTGAGTTGGTTTAAAAGACCCATAACAGGTGAAGGAATATCTAGTGACAAACCAATTACCCTACCAGAAAATGAAGACATACCCACTTCAAAATGAGATTATTATGTTTCTGCTATGTATTTTGTAATCCTTTTGGAAAACTCTTTTGTAATGCCAACTGATCTTTGAAGACATGTAAATTTATTTGTAGCAGCTTAACACTTTTGATATGAAACTTCTCTATGCATTTTTCCTCATGTTTCTTAGTATTGTATGGACAATATCACTTTTGATATTAAACTTCTCTATGCATTTTTCCTCATGTTTCTTAGTTATCTTTAACTGCAAAATGTAAAAGTTTCTGTCAAAATCATTAGCCTCCACCGTCCTTATGATTATCCTCTTAACAACTAAAGCTTTAGGCAAATATTGTGTTGTAAATCATTTTCATTTCATTAACCAAAGAACCAAGATCTCTATATCAGAATGCTATCTCACTAATATAAGCCATTCTATTCAAAAGCTGATTAGTGAAAGACCATATGCAGAATCTCTATAGGCCAAGCTAAGATTTTGAAACATACTTTTATATTTGTGAAGGTGTTGTTGATTCATGAGAATCGAGGTATGATCCTCTACATTTACATTTGAGGATGGCCAGTAGTTTCACTCATGGGTGCTTCGATGATGATGATGACATCCACGCTAAGTTTTTCAAGTTTTGTACTATTATAGAAATTTGCTTCTATACTTTATTTCTTCTTGTTGTCTCTACCTTTTGAATTTTCAAGCATTTATTCTGTATTGATCATAAAAAATGTTCTTATTTTATGAAATCAAAGATACTCTAATCCTTCCTATTACTTATAAGTTTCTATTACTTATAAGGTGTCATCTTATACTAACCAAGTGGTCATGATCAAGTCTTGAGGCTATTAACAATTGGCGTGAAGATGAGAGTATGTGTGCACATGGTCCGAGATAGTTTTGGTATCTTGTGTTACTCGTTTGCCTTATTGAAAGTTCTAGCGTCGGTTGGAGTAGTGAGAAATGACTTAGATGGAGTATCATCTTGTGTTGTATATGAAAAGACATGTTATTGAAAAGATATGTTCTTTGACATTTTCTGCAGAACAGAAAGCAGAATTTGAGATTCAACAATTAAAAAAAAAATCTGGAGCAGAAGTCCTTGAATAGTTATTTCAAACCTTTTTGCTTAAATCGGTCTCAATCTTACACCCTTGGTAACAATGGCATATAGTATCTTTAACTGGTAGACAAAAATTGATCAAAGATCCTAGACTCGCCCCCCTGCTACTCTAAAATACCAAATGAAAGTGCATGCACAGATAAAGACTCTGTCAAGAATGAAAGTGCATGCACAGATAAAGCTTCAATCTCAAACTTGGCTTCAATTTTTCTCTTATCTAATACGAATATCAAAGACACCAAATTGATTAGATAAAATTGGTAATAATCTGAAGCATTACAAGTAATATCCATAGATACCTTCAGCAGTCAAAGGAAGGAGACAGATTACATTTCATTGATGAACACATTACAAGTTCAACATTACATTGCTGAAAAACACTAATGACATAACAATTACATGACAGACTCATTAGACTAACTTAACCATAGCTGCTATCAACATCCATGACAGACCAATTACAAACATTAACCATAAATTTTTCCTCTTTTCCATTGCAATCTTTTTCTTCAGTTTTTCTAACTTGTTAAGCTTTCCAACTCTGCAATCTATCTCCTCAACAATCTCTTTAGCAAATTCAATCAAATAAGCCTTGTTGACTTCACATTGGCGGCATCCGGACGGATTGGTTTCTTTCACTGCAAACTCACTGACCAAATCATCCCACAAAACTAAACCGCACCCATTCTGCAATTTGAGACAAACACTACCAACAATTAATTTCGAAATCAAACTCAAAATAATAAAATGCTTCAAAATTGCTCACCATATAATTCCTGCATTTCCAAAATTTGCGACCGGGGTTTTCAATTGACTTGGAGACCCACAACTTCATGGTTTCATTGCATCCACATCTTGGTAAGCCGTTTCCAACTTCACTCGTGGAAGATGCCTTGCTGCCAGCCATAACCCAGATGAAGGGGACACGGACGAAGATGAAGAGAGGGATGGATTTGGGGTAGGGATGCTATTCACGAAGAGAGAGAGGGATGGATTTGGGATAGGGATGGATTTCACAGAGAGAGAGAGGGATGGATTTGGAACCCTAATTTCTAGTTTATGCCATGCTGGAGACCTAATGAAGAATCACATGTGAAAATAAAAAAATTAAAAAGCCACGTCTGAAATAAAAAACCAAGATTCCATGCCACCTGGATATTAGGGGGTTCTATGAAGGAATCTACATAACATAAGGGGGGTATTGAAAAAATAACTTTACCAGGGAGGTAACCCTAAACTCGCTAACATTACAGGGGGGTAAAGTGTATTTAACCCTATTTTATTTTAATTCAAAATAAAATAATTATATATTAAATATCTTTTAAGTTATTTTACTAATTTTATCAAACACTTCAATTAACTTTTTAACTATCAGTCTTAACTATCAGCTATAAATTATAAACTATCAATCATCAATCATCAACTATAAACTATAAGTTATCAACTAACTTATCAATCTATCACTATTTTTATCAAACAAACCCTTAGTGATGAGTGATGTGGTTGAGTGAGTTAATTTTCTAATTAATTATTAATGAATAAATAAGAAATCATAAATGAACTTAGTGGAATGAAGTTAAGAAATTAATTTTCCTTACCAAAAAATCACTTAAAATTTGTACCTACACCAAAACATGATAACAATTAATAAACAACAACGAAATTAAGAATTAAATAAATGAAATATCAAAAAAATAAAGACAAATTTAAATATTAATAACAGAAGAGAAATATCAATATTTAAACACAACCACTTCAATTTATTTTATTTAAATTATTTATTTATTTAATTTATTAAATTGACAAACTAAAAAAATATAAATATTTAAACACGTATGAACATGTGGGATGTAACGCCCCAAATTTAATTAATTATTTAATTAAATTAATTAAGGAATTACTTGTTGGAACTAGTCGAAGTTGAGAATTATTGGTATTATTCTGAAGGCGCATTGGATTAGTATGTTGATTGGAATTGTTAAGTTTAAAGTCAGATTAAATAGTCGGGTTAGTCGGAGAATTATTATTAGAAATAATATTGGAATAAATAGAAATATTTTATTGGGCTAAATTGTATAAGTTGTAGAAATGTGGAGGCGTGGTTAGTAGAAATTCGACCGGAGAATTCGACTGACCAGAAAACCAAAAGGTAAGGGTGGGGTTCGAATTTTATAATCGAGATTATGATGATTGATATGTGGGATTGGGGATTTTATGAATTGTAACTATGATGTGTTGATTTGTAGTGTTCTAGAATTTTTATAAATTGTGGTTGTCGTTGATGAAACTGTGTTGAACGAAATCATGTGTATCGGTGTCTTTGATATTGCGTTGTTTTGGAATATTATGATAGTATAACGTAAGACTGTGTTGGATTACTGTATGTATGTTGAATCAAAAAACTGAAAAATAATAGTAGAGATCTGAGTGGAATCGATGAACATGTGTATAATGAGAATTTAGGACGGGGGCCTTAAATAGATAGGGACGAACGCCCTGTAAGAAAAAAGAAACAAAAGAAACAAAAGGAAAATATATATATTATACTTAAGGGAGGACGCCCCAGGGAATGGGATGGGCGTCCCACTTTTTCCCTTCCTTGTTGCATATGTGTGTTTTAGTTTAGAACTTTAGGTAACGTGAGTAGTTAATTGAATGATTATAAATTAAGAAGAGAAGTTGGGACAGGTTCCATGGGTGAGAAAGGAGAAAAATTTAATATATATTGAGGCTAGGAGGCGGACGCCCCGTGTAGTAGGGTGGGCGCCCCACCTTGTTATCTTGTGTCTCACGTGTGCATTGCAATTGGATGGTTGAAGTACTGTTTATCTGGTTTTAACAAGTTGGATCTTAAATACAAATTATAGTCTATGCTTAAGAAGAAAACAAAATATAAAATATATATTTAATATGAAAGGCGGACGCCCCATGGCATTGGGGATGGGCATCCCACCTTGTTCTTCCTTGTGTTCCTATGAATATGTGTATACATGGAGTTTTGGAGTTTCGTCTTTTCCGATTCTTTTAGCAGATGGTGATTAGATATTGTATAGGTACATACAAAAGGGAGTAATCGTGGCATAATATGCTAGAATTAATAGCTTAGTATAATTAAGTAGGAAGGTACAAGATAGTATGATATATTGCAGTTTTGCAAAATCAGAAAATAGTCGATAGCAGGGTATTAGCAAGTTTTAGTGACAGGACTGGATTTTGTTGACAGTATGAATTATGGATTGCAGGGAAACTAATTAGTTCAAAATAATAAAATTGGTAGAAGTTGGTTGATATTAGCAGTGATAACAGCGAATAGAAATAGTGCAGGAATTGCCCGAATTAGTAAATTAAGCGGTAAAATTAGTTGCCCAAAATTGACCGAGATTTGTCGGGGTGGCTAGTTTATATTAAAAGGTCTTTGGAGTTATTTTGTTTTGTTGAAAACGATGTTGCATAAGTTTAATTGCAGGTACAACTGAATAAGTTGAATTGTCCTAAATTATGAACATGTTTGAGTTGTAGGTCGAACGACCAATTATGGCTTAAGTTGATGCATATTTAAGTTGTTGTTGTTGTTGTCGTTGATGTTGTTGTATGTCATCCATAATGTTGCATATAGTGCATGATTAAGTTGGCCTTAATGGCACCATGTTGAAAGTTGAAGGCTTATGCCTTGGCCTTTATGGCACCACGTTGAAGGCTTATGTCTTGTTGAAATGCCTTAATAACCTGGCATATGTTTAAGTTGGGAGTTCTGCTTCGATGGTACCACGTGCATATGCATAGTTGAGTCGCATTTTAAGTTGCATATTGGAGTTATGGTTATTATTGAAGGAAAATCGCGACATAAAAATTGCAGCGGAAAACGATTTTCCTTTGTGATCCTTACGAATGTTCATGGTCAGTGATAGAGTATTTTTACCTCTTGTGGCGATTTGGATTTCTGACGCTGTGATCACGAACGTTGATAAAGAACAACGTCTACTCATCCACACGAGCTTTGCTTCCGATCACGGTTAGCTCACGAACGGAAGCTTTGAGTGAGAGAGTGAATGAAATCTCGACAGGGATTCAGGACCGAATTTGCATCAAGTAAAAAGCTTCATCACAAGGGTTCTATTTATAAGACCACAAGTGTGGGCTGCAAGCTAAAATCCCAATTAGACATGGCAATATAACCCATACCCGCGGATACCCGCCCGAACCCGTCCCGAATTTGACGGGGAAAACCCGCTTTGACTGGGTTTGGGTTCGGGTTTGGGTTTGGGGAATGTAGTACCCACCCCGAACCCGTCCCCGAACCCGCCCCGTTTATTATTATTATTATTATTATTATTATTATTATTATAGAATGTAGAATACTTTTTACTATGTGTTTGTTTGGATGGTAGTTTGGAATATGAATTTGTATTTTTTTTATTTCGTTTTTATATTTTGGATTATTTGGTTTTGTTAATTTGAAATATTAATTGTATGGTTACTGAATTAATACTTTCGTTTGTATTTTTTATTATTTGAAATATATGTTTGAAATTCTTTAAGATTGTATTTTACTTTTGTAATATAAATTCATATTTGTTAGAATTGGGGCGGGTTTTGGGTTCGGGGCGATTTTTGGGTTCGGGGAAGTGTCATACCCCAAATTTTGACCTAATATACCACTTTGCATTTGCATCATCTGCACAACTAACAGTTCAGACAGCATTAATCGGGTATAGTCTTTATAGGTTAAAATTAGGGTTTCATCAGATTTTCATCTGATTCAAGAGGTAACCAATTAGGGTTTGAGATTTTCTCATCTTATCTGATCTATCTTGATCAAATCATCAACCTCTGAGCATCAGATATCAAATTTTCTCACAAAACAGTCAAGGATCGACCAATTAGGGTTTTGATCGAGGATGAGATTTCTCTGACTTTTTGAGCAGTGAATGACTTTTTGGATAGAGATTGGTCATCATATCTCGATATAACATCCTGACCTAATTTCGAATTCAAATCATCACAAGTTCACAGATTCATCATCGCTTCACGATCCGATGAAATTTCATCTGCACAGAAAAGTCAAACTTTGACTTTTGGTCAAATTTTTCAAAACAAAACTTTTTCCATCATTAAAATACTTCAAATGATCCATCTTGATCATAAAAAATCAAAGGATTTGGAAATGTCAACAAAAAGTCAAAATTTCTATAACTTAGAAATTTTTCTAAGTGTTGAAATTTCTTACTTTTTTCAAACTTCAAGCCATTTTTTCACCTAGTTCCAATTGGAATTTGAAAAAACTCAAAACATGAAAGTTGTAGCTTGTGGAAAGATCTTTCCAAAATGTCCAAGAACTTCAAAATCCATGGAGTCTAGCTACACTTTTGAAATTGAAACACAATGCCTCATGACACTTGATTTTCAAAAATCCACAACTTCAATTATAGGTCATTTTGCATTTTTCTCTTCTAGAACCTTTGCCACCTTGCCAAGAGAGGATGGAACTGATAAATATCAGTAAGGGATGATTGAGATAAGATAAGAGCAAATTGATATTTCACACATGGTAAAAGGAAGCTTCCTTTACCTTTAAAGCCAAAAGACTTTCTTACCCTCTAAGGTAAGTTTGATTTTCAAAATGCCATTCCTTGCCAAACATTTGCAGTCATATTTGCCTATAAATTGATCACAAATTCAAGAGAAATGGACACCAAAGCATTGCAAGAATCATGCTTTCTTTTCTTTCTTCCAAAACAAGAAACATGATACACTTTTGAAAAACTTGCAATTTTAAATTCATTGAAAATCATAATAAACTTTGGTGTCAAACACATTCTAAAATCAATTTGAAACATGTTTGAATCATGAAATTAACCCAAGAACAAATGGAAATCAGATTTGAACTTCACATTCTCAAACTTTCCAAAACTGCCATATGATTCGAGTTTGAAGTTTGGCTGGATTAAACTATGTTCTAATGATCCTAACATCATATATGAACCTCATGGACATGATCCAGAACAAGAACTACTAACTGTAACACCTTTAACCCAAAGATCAAGCTTCATTTTCATCCTGCAGGTGGACTTGGTTGGGGAGTTCCAGAGCATTCTAAAGCAAGCCTATCCTCACAAAGATCCATACATGCCGATGAAGCTTAAATGATCAAGAAATAGTGACTGGAAACACGTTTGCCCAGATTTCAATCTTCACTTTTCCAGGTTAGAACACGAAACTGGTTCTCTTGATTCCTTGCACCATTTGAAAAAATCTCACGGCCAATCTCTTTCTGCACCCCTAACGATCATAAGCCCTCAAGAAAAACAAAGAATCATTAATCATACACCATTTAATTTGAAAAACTCAGTTCTAGGGTTTATCACGATTCCCAGAAATTTGAACATGTTAAGCTTAAAATAAATACAATTAACATCCTCCTTCGTGTTCGTGATGAAAAAACGAGCAAGTTTGGTTTTTACTTCATTCAATTTCATTGAGAAACGAAGATTATAGCTTGGTTTGAAGAATCTGAAGATCAAACAAGAAACCCAGGATGCGCGCGTGTTCTTCATTGTTCTTCATTTTCAAATTTTTAAACTAACCAATATTATATTAACGTGTGTTTCATTCCACTAAACATCCCAAACGCGTTGGCCCAGTGGTTGCTTGCTTGGTCTTAAGTGCTTTCTGCCACGCGTCCCCCCTCGTGGTCATGGGTTCAAAACCCAGCAAGACCATTCTTTTACAATTTTTCATGTTTTCTTCAAAACTTTCCAATACCATATCAACACGTGTGCTGGTCCACTAACACTTCAAACATGCTGGCTCAGTTGGTCCCTGGCTTGCTCTTAGTCCTCTCTGCCACGTGGTCACCCTTTGGTCATGGGTTCAACACCCATCAGGACCACTTTTTTCACACTTTTTTCACAAAACTTCATATTTTCATGTTTTTTTCTTCAAACTTCAACAATTTTTTTAACCAATCAAAACTTCTCATTTTGAGATGATTTTTTGCACACTTGTCATTTAATACATATATTTTATGATTATGTCAAAAAAATCAAAAAAAACTTTCATCTGATTAAATTTTAATCGAGCCGAAAACGACGTTCTGAACACTTTTCAAACCTCCTTTCAAAGATGAATTTTTCATGTTTTCAACTTCCGATTTTTTTCAAAACTTCTCGTAAATGAACAAAACATTTCAAAACATTTTCAAAACATTTCATCAAACTTGCATCTTTTTACCATGATTGATCCGATTTAAACGATAAAACTGATTTCGTCTTCTCTCGAATTTCTCGATCGATCATGGGCCTCCCTTATGGTGTAAGTCCCAATCCTTTATGTACATATTTAGCTTCATTTGTACATACTCAAAATAATCATTGTTAATATTCAAACGTAAACAAATTTCTTTCGTTTGTTTTTCATTCGTTTGTCTATACGCCGAATCCATTGGTTCTAAAGGAAGAATTCGTCTGAGCAAAATTTCCTTCAAACCAATGGGCCTCCATCACGGTGTAAGTCCCATAACATTCTTTTGTGTACATAACATTTCTCTGTACATATCAAACTTTTTCAAATAAAGTTTATCTGTACATAATACAGATATTTCTTTTTATACGCAAATACGGACAAACTTCAATCGTCTGTTTTTACTTCACTTGTGTATATTCAAAACCAACATTTTTCTCGTACATAAAATGTTTCTTTTCAAAAACAAACTTTTATCTGTACATAACACAGATACTTTTTGAAAATACTTTTTTACAGATTAAAATTCGATCTTTCGTTTTTTGTTTTATCTGTACATGTTAACTGAATACCATTGGTATTGAAAGGAGCATTATTCCCTGTGAAACTACTTTCAAATCAATGGGCCTCTCTTACAGTGTAAGTCCCAACCCTCCTATGTACATCCATCTTTCTTTGTACATAAATAACTCGTTCGTGTACATATTCACTTCCTTGTACACAATTCAAACTTGTAAATAATCAAGTTGCGCTCGTTTTAAACGTTCGTTTCACAGACACTTGTTTATATTTCCTTCATAAACTCCTGCAAATAAACATCATGCATTGTTTATATTTCCTTCATAAACTCCTGTGAATACATATCACACACACACCTGTTTATACAAACTGTCTAATTATGACATAACAATTAGACTAATCAATAGGTTCCCCACACTATAGCCTCCGCTTGGGCTTTATACAAGACAATCAATACCCAGCATGGGTCAGCCTCCGCTTGGGCTTCATACAAGATAACTCATCCCCCGTTGAGTTTAGCCTTCTCTTGGGCTTTGTACAAAGAAACTCTCTCCGCAGAGTTAGCCTCCGCTTAGGCTTCATATAAGGCAACACTCCCCTGTTGAGTTCAGCCTCCTCTTGGGCTTCGTTCAAAAGAACTCCTCGTTGAGTTTAGCCTTCTCTTGGGCATCATACAATGAAAGAGACAGGAAATCTCTTAACAGCCTCCTCTTGGGCTCCCAATACAAAGAATCACCCGCTAAGATAGAACCCCGAAGGATGGTTTCTGAAATCACTTTCAAAATCACCATAGAGTAAAATTTCTGAAATTGCTCTTATTCGAAAAGGATGATTTCTCGGTGAAATCCTTTCAAGCCAAAGACAGCCATACCCTATAGCTTCCTCTTGAGCTTCATACAAGGACCCTCGATGACCTCGATGACCCTCTAATGCCTCCTCTTGGGCTAACAATACAAGGACCCACGGGCTTCTTAAAAGCATCCCTTTAATCCAATCAATTTCTCCTTGAGATTTAGACATCTATCATCTCTATGGAAGAAGTATCTCATCTATCACATCACATACAGACAAAAACTTTTCAAAACTCTTTTCAAACAAAAAACATCTCTTAATTGTAAGTGGTAACGCTTGAATACTCGAGCAAAACACCTAATGCTTACAGTTAAAAGATTCAATCATCTTTTTCAAACATCTTTCTTAAACATGTAAGTGGTAACGCTTGTATACTCAAGCAAAACACCTAATACTTACGATGAAAGATTTCAACAAACTTTTCAAAATGTATGTGATGAAATAGATTAGATACATTTTCATTAAGATGACATTTGTCTGCCTCTTACTAACATCCCGCTGCTTTCCACTAGCATAAGTGGGAACTACGATTGCTCCGACTTTCTCAACATCCTTTTGAGAATACGTAGGCACAAGGTCTCATCCTTGGCGAGCAAATTTCTATCTCTCTCACCAAACAAACCATAGAACCCTTTAGATCCGAGCTACAAATGCTCGATTCCCACTAGGATATGTATACGTAAGATCCACGATCTTTGCGAGCACAATAATAATAACCCTAGAAATCCCACCTAATCTACGCTTATTCCAAAGGAGAAACTTTCCCAATCATAGAAATAGCAAATTAAAACACACAAACATATCAAATATATTCATATATAAAGTCAGATAACTACATATATTTAGGGTGCTCCATCTATTCCCTTTATATAACAATCCCCTTGCTCGATCTCCCCAATGCGTTACGCCTAGTTTGCGCTAGTCGTTACGCATACCAATATCAATTGAGGGTATTTCATTTCCCCTTTTTCATAATCATTAAATCATCTTTCTTGTGTTGAAAATAATAAAGCTTGATGCTCGCGGCATCTTTATAAACAAATCAAAAGATTTAAATCGTTACGTGAGAATCCGAACTCACGTTCGATCCTCTAGCGCCACCTTTAACGCGAACAGGAAAAATGGCGACTCTGCTGGGGAAAAAGAAAAAACGCGTTACGCCCGAGAGCACCAAGCTTTTTTGTTTTCAAAAAGAAAAAAAGGGGATTAAGCTTTCATATTGTGCATATGTCTATTTTTTTTCTTTATTGTGTGTTGTTTAAATTTCACGATTCTATCTAGTGGATTTAAGACCCCTGTTAGGAAACACAGAGAAGGATCGTTGCTTCGCTGGTTATTGGCGTAAAATGCGTGATCATTCTTTCACTTGGCCAATTTAGTTTTTAGGACAGGACCCTTTAGAACTAAACCGCGCTGTCATTTATCGTTGACCTCATGCTCGAGAACGCTTGAACGTGTGAATAACCTCTGACCATGTTTTCAACTTGCTAATCTTCATGCATCATTCATAAAACATCATCTTTCTTTTTCCCTTCCCAAAATTTCCAAAGAATTTAGAAATTTCCTTTGCAAATGTTTTAGGTTAGAGGATGGATATAAGAGGAAGACATACAAAAGGTATACGCTCGATCTCCGACGTGAAAAGATTAAGAGAGTTAGCATCCTTGGTAAAAATCCTTTGATTTTGCAAAGAGATACGGAAATCTCTTAACCTCTTAAACACCGATGTAGATGAGGGACCTCAAAACCTTTGTGCAATTCTATGACCCGCTTTTCGTTGTTTCACTTTCCTCGATTATCAATTGTTGCCTACTTTGGAAGAGTACGCACACACTTTAGGAATCGTCATCTCAGATAGAATGCCTTTCAATGGTTTGGAAGCCATACCTAGGTCACAAGATATCTCGGTTTTACTTCACATAAGGAAATCTGAGATAGATAAAAACCTGCGAACCAAAAAGGGAATTTTAGGATTAACCTCAAAGTTTCTATTGGAAAGAGCCTTCACCTTTGCCGAGGCTGGTAGAAGGTTAGCCTCTGAAAATATCCTAGCCCTCCTCATCTATGGATTGATGTTGTTTCCCAATATTGGGAATTTTGTTGACATTAATGCCATGAGGATTTTCAAAATCAAAACCCCACTACCTCGCTTGAGACACATATTTCTCAATTCACCATAGACATCGTCAAGGAGGTGGAGAAATTGTGTGTTGTGCACCATTGTTGCACAGATGGATAGTTTCGCATTTGCCAAAGTCCCCCATTTTTCAAAGGAACAAGAAGGAGTGGCAATGGTCTCGACGATTCATGTCCTTAACCCACAAAGACATTCATTGGTATACCTTAGCCGACAATGACATGGAAATCATTGACAGCTGTATGGGATTTGCCAATGTACCCCTCATGGGTACACAAGGAGGAATCAATTACAACCCGGTTCTGGCCAAACGTCAGCTTGGGTACGCAAACTCAGAGAAACCCATTGGGTTTACAACCGAGAGTTATTGCTATTGCGAAGGGGCAGATCCCCAGGGCTTGAAAGACAAGATGATAAGAGCCTGGCTTTGCATTCGAAGAAAGAAAGGAGGCAATGCTAAGAATTGTGTAGCTAAGGAAAACTACACTGCTTGGGTAAAGAAAAGAGCAGAGGAATTTCGTATGCCATATGTTCTTGAGAAACCCATGTTCCCGACAGTGAAAAAGCCTACCACATTAGGGAAATACAAAGAAGCCTTAATCAAGCTGAAACAAGAGAAGGACGCTTTGAAGAGCAAATTCCTTACCACAAGCGCTGAAAACGATAGGCTCAAAGAGCAGGTCAAAGACCAAGAAACAACACTCAACTTTCAAGACGAATGGCTCATCAAGAAGGATGAAGCCCTCAAAAGGAAAAGAAAGTTCGACGAGTTAACAAAAGAAACTCCCGCTCTTGATAAGTGGAAGAGAATTGTTAACAAGCTCAAAACTGAACAGGTCAAGTTGAAAGCTCAGCATGCCAAGGAGATCCTGAAGCTCAAGCTACAACAAGCCTTTGATCTCTCATCTGATAAAGACAATTAGGAATAGCTTTTTCTTTTTGTAATTGAGCTTTTGCTCCACCTTGATGTAATCTTTCCCTTATATCAATAAGATGGATTTTTCATCCCAAACATTTGCAATAGTCTTTTCTTTAGGAGGAATTATTTGGAAATATTCTGTGCATATCATTAATACTTACATTTCGAGTTATCATTTGTGGAGTCTTTTCCAGAAAACCTGACAAGCTGTCGCGTCTTAGAGTTTCTCGACTGCGTCCACAGCCGACTCGAACGTACGATACTAGATCAAAAAGGAGGAAAATAATGGAAGGATTCGAACAAGATAATGTGGAACTTCGTAGTACCGTGACGACGCTACAAGAAGAAGTGGAGAGACTCACATCTTTGGTCAACTCATTGGCCACAGCGCAAAGTCTACAAGCAGCATCGAGTAGTCAAAATCAACCAGCAACTTCAAAGGAGACTACTACTCCAGTTTCAGCTGTCGCAGCTAGTAGCTCACTCTTCAGTATGCCAGAAGGCTATCCATGGGGCATGCCTTTCAACTTTGGCATTGGAATTCGCCAACCGACTTCTCAAACAACCTCGCTTGAAATACCTACTTTGCAGCAAAGCTCTGCTCCGCAACGTGGAAAAACTCTTCCGCAAGTAACAATGCCGGTTTCTCAACCCATTATGACAAACTCAGCGTCTGTAGTACACACTACCATGGACGAAGAAGTTCACCATACTCCTAGCAATAACGCAAACTCCCGTGGCTCAATGGAGAATCTCCAGGAACAGCTCCTCAAAATGCAGCTAGAGATAAAAACGATTCGAGGGAAAGAATTGTTCGGAAAAAACGCCCAGGATCTCTGCCTAGTTCCTCGCGTGAAAATACCTGCCAAATTCAAAGTCCCTGACTTTGAGAAGTACAAAGGGAATTCCTGTCCACAAAGCCATCTCACGATGTATGCCAGGAAAATGTCTACGTACAATGAGGATCACCGCTTCGATTCACTACTTCCGTGATGCCTCACTGCCGCATCAAGTGGTACATGGGTTTAGACAGCACGAATATTCAGACATTCAACGACTTAGGTAAAGCCTTTGTCCAACAATACCAATTTAACTTGGATATGGCTCCTGATAGGGATCAACTCCGCGCCATGTCTCAAAAGGAACGAGAGACATTCAAGGAATATGCAACGATGGAGGGAAGTTGCCCAAGTTAACCCACCAATGGAAGAAAAGGAGATGACCAAGATATTCTTGAATACTCTAGGCTCATTCTACTAGCGAATGGTCGCTAGCGCTCCGGAAATTTCAATGAAATGGTAAGCATGGGAATGCGGTTAGAAGAAGGAATTGAACCGGACGCTCGACCAAGGAAGCAGGATCTTCCAGGAACAAAGAAGGTTGGAACCGCTTCCCAAGGAAAAAGAACATGACGTAGGAATGGTATCCCGAGGGAAACCACGTAATAATGTCATCAAACAACGACGGGTAGCCGCCATAGCACCCGCCAACACAAATCCAACACGTGAATTGCTCCAATTTCAACAACATCAACAAACTCAATCTCGCAATGTGCTCGGCTCAATAACCAAAATCGTACGCCTGGTCACTCGGTTCGACCCAATTCCATGACGCATACGTAGCTCTACCTACGATAGAAAGGAATTTGATACAAACAAGGTCACCACCTCCGGTTCCTGAAAAATTACCATGGTGGTATAAAACAGACGCATCTTGCCTTTTTCACCAAGGGGCACTAGGCCATGACCTTGAACATTGCATAGCATTAAAGGCAGAAATACAAATATTAGTGAGGACTAATCTTCTTTCCTTCAAGAATACGAGCCCAAACGTGCAAGCCAATCCGCTTCCACAATGACATTCAAGAAGTTTAATATTGAGAAATACCGACAAGTATCTTGTAACGGATGTAAACCTGATCAAGGGAAATTTGGTGCGTCTCCATGACACATACAGAAAGATGAGTACCTTCAAGAAGCATGATTATGCAGCCTGCCGTATCTGCTCCCAAGATATTCGAGGGTGTTCCACCGTAAAAGCAGACCTTCAATATTTGTTAGACATCGGCGACTTGCAAATTTACAGACACAGAGATGACCATGACGTAAATACAGTAGGGCATTTTCCGCATGAGCTTTTAGTCTCAGATATCAACTCGGAAAATCCCGAAGTAAACGTTGTCACCATTGAAGAGGATGAAGACGATCCCTCCGAAGAGTGGAGCACTTATTTAAACAGCCCTGAGTACGTGTCTCAAGAGGAATCGTATGCACCGACTGATCAATTCAAAGACATGTCTTTGCAGCAACATAAAAATCCACCAGTCCCTGCTGAAATATGGGATACCTTGGGAGAACCAAGCGGTAAATTCGACTACATGGTAAAATACACTGCGCCAGAAAGCTCGAAGATCCGGATCGAAGATATCCAGCCAACAGGATGGGGTGATGACTTTGAAAACCCTAGTCAACCAGAAGAGGTATACTCGTCTTCTCAGCCTAATCAACAGATCGAGATCCCAAATGAAGATCTCTGCTTCAACACATCTGTGGAATTCACCAAGCCAGATCCTGGTTATCATTACATCAACATGATCAACGAAGATCAAGAGTATGACTCAGAATACGATGCGGAAAGTGTCGCCGACAACGAGTCTCTTCACCCAGAAGACTGGAAGGTACATCCCCAGAATTCAACACAAAGAGCAACAGGAAGTACACATGCTACATCTCATACTTCCCGATCTGTTAATCAAGAAGATTGCTTCAGCAGCACAAGAGGAAAGGGCCATCGTCCAGAGTCTTCAAAGCCTACTCGACCAGTGACCAAAGTCTACTCGAGGATTAAACTAAGTGAGAAATTACCAGATTACCTCGATATCCAAGGAGTTCGCCATTACTGGAAACCCGTTGAAGTCAAGACTAATGTTCATAGCTCTAAGTAGTTTATTTTCGCTTTTGCTTTGAACTCTCACTTCGCCCAAAGTGTAGAGATGTTTTATAGGGCTTAGCTTTTAAATAATTTCTCTTTGTCTTGCCCAAGACAAATGAGTTTGTATTTTAGGGCCCTGTTCATATTGTGAATCATAAATAAAATGCGTTGTTTTTGATTCCACCTTCTGTGTTTATTTTCATTTTTACCCTTTTCTGGAAATGATAATCCTAAAAAACACAACAAAAAAAAAAAAAAAAAATCTTCAAAAAAAATATAATCTGTATACACTTTCACATTAATTTTTTTCAAAAAAAAAAATTTTTTTTTCAAACATAAATCAAAAATGCAGATTAAACAAATGGACAAATCCATTGAAAGCAATAACTCTACGCTCTCTCCCAACTTTGAAATCCCCAGTGAAGTCGCCGAGGAGGAAGTTGAAGAAGAGATCCCAGATGAGATTTCCCGACTACTTAAGCACGAGGAAAGAATCATACATCAAGCGTTTCCTTCGAACACGAGAGTACCCACTTGGGGCATCGTACAAAGACAAGAAAACTCTAAAGAGACTTTCTAGGAGTTTCTTCTTGAACGAGGATGTACTATACAAAAGAAACTTCGATATGGTCCTGCTCAGATGCGTCGACAGACAAGAAGCAGACACAATCATCCATGAAGTACATGAAGGATCTTTTGGAACCCACTCAAATGGGCATACAATGTCCAGAAAAATCTTGAGAGCAGGATACTATTGGATAACGATGGAATCCGATTGCTGCAAACACGTCAAAAGATGTCACAAGTGCCAGATCTACGCAGATAAGATCCATGTGCCTCCAACTCTACTCAACGTTCTCTCCTCTCCGTGGCCGTTCTCCATGTGGGGCATTGACATGATTGGAATGATTGAACCAAAAGCGGCCAACGGACATCGCTTCATTCTAGTAGCCATTGACTACTTCACCAAATGGGTCGCGCTTACGCCAACGCCACAAGACAAGTGGTTGTGAGGTTCATCAAGAACAACCTCATTTGCCGATATGGAATTCCAAGTAAGATCATTACTGACAATGGATCTAACTTGAACAACAAAATGATGAAAGAACTATTTGAGGAATTCAAGATTGAGCATCATAACTCGTCTCCTTACCGGCCAAAGATGAACGCGCCGTTGAAGCAAACAAGAACATCAAAAGATCGTCCCGAAGATGGTCATCACCTACAAAGACCGCACGAATGTCGCCATTTGCTCGCATGGGTACCGTACAAGACGCACTTCAACAGGGCAACTCCTTTTCTCTAGTATACGGCATGGGCAGTTCTCGTAGAAGTTGAGATCCCATCGATGAGAGTTCTCATGGAAACTAAGCTATCCGAGGTCGAATGGTGTCAAAGCGATACGACCAACCGAACTTGATTGAAGAAAAGCGCCGACCGCCTGTCACGGACAACTCTATCAAAGAAGGATGAAGAAAGCTTTCGACAAAAGGTCCGACCTCGTGAAATCCGAGAAGGCGACGTGCTTAAAAAGATTCGCCTTTTCAAACAGATTCTAGGGCAAATGGACTCCTAATTACGAAGGCCCATACATCGTCAAAAGAAGCTTCTCCGGCTATGACTCTCACAACCATGGACGGTGATGAACTCCCGCATCCGTGAATGCCGACGCAATAAAAATACTTTGTCTAAAAACAAAAGAACATTTCGGTAAGTCGAAACCCGAAAAGGCGGCTTAGGCAAAAAGAGCCTCGGTGGATTGAAAACACGAAAAGGCGATCCGTGCAAAATTAGAGACAATAAAGAAAATATCCCGATAGATTGAAAACCGAAAAGGCAATCTATGCAAAAGAAAGGATACACAAAAATGACAAAGTAACTGCAGTCAGTCTGTATTTTGTCCATCTGAAGAATTTTCCATCAACGGATCTTCAATCAACTTTTCAAGCGACAAGCTTGGAATTCAAAGTTGTTAGGGATAGCAGCGGTTATTTGCTTTCAATGTAGCCTTTTCCCAATAAATTATCATTTCCAACTTTTGTAAATAGTCCATGGAATCACGCCTTTGGCTGATTACCATTCTATCAATAAAATTGAGCCTTGTGCCTTTTGTTTGCAATTCCTACTTTATTCTGTTTTGCAAAACAACGCTTTTATGGTGAAAATCACTTTTTGAAACTAAAACGTTTTAAATGAATTTTTACTTCAAAATTTTGAAACAAAAGCAAAAATTCTCCTTTGAAACTATGAACACGGAAATAACTTCAACCGTTTCTCCAAGAATGTTTCAATCCCTTGAGTCGCCAATCACATACACTTCAATGAAATCTTCAAAGGACGGTATTCTTATCCAAAAAGAATCCCCAACCAAGTTGCCAAAGAGATGCCTTTCCCAGAAAGTTTAAAGCATGCAACTCAAATTATTCATCAGTGAACCTCTGCACCATTGCTGCAATTTTCACCAAGTATTTGTTCGAACTGTGACGCAGTCCTTTTCCCAAATATCCTCTTTAAATGTCTTTGTCAAAGTATTGTTAGCATGCATATAACATTCATGACATTCATACATAATAGCATCATTCATTGCATTTTTTGCATCTCTCAAAATGTTTGCTTCCAAATTACTGGTATAAATCATACTTACTCATACGAGTGCAAGTCTGTTCCCAGTAGAATATCTCCAAACAGAAAAAATACTTTTTTTTCTTTTTCCCCAACGGAGTATTCCCAAACAAAAAGGATACGTCTTCCTTTTTCCCGGGCAAAGTCCCCAAGCAGAGAAATACATTTTCTTCTCTCTATCACGTTCCCCAGTTGAGATTATTTCTCGTGCGGAACAATGTCTTGATTGACTTCTTCTTCCCAGTTCATTCCTGGATAGAACCTTGTCTATAATCAACTAAGCAATAAGCAATGGCCTCATTGTCTGAGCTGCTTATTTCCGTTCCTCAACATTGTCAAAAAGGTTTGTTCTTCTTATCAAGACCAAATAGCGACAATTCAAAAATCCCCAGCAGTTGTCTTTCTGTCTAAAAAGAAAACCTGCGTCTTTCAATCAAAATGCCCGCATCTTCTCAAAAGAGGGATCCTCGGCAAGATTGTATCCAAGAAAATAGAAACTCGTTTGAGTTCTGTTTCTTTCACTGTCTGTTGTTCACAAAGCTGAATATACAGCAAATGTTCTAAGGGATTTACCTTGTTATAGTTATCACTTTGCTGATAATTGGTAACATCTTTAAAACTCATTTGAGTTCTGTTTCTTTCACTGTCTGTTATTCACAAAGCTGAATGTACAACAAAATTTCAAAGATTTACCTTGTTATAGTTATCACTTTGCTGATAATTGGTAATATCTTTAAAACTCATTTTTGAAATCTGTTTCCATCATTTGGTGATATTCACAAAGCTGAATATTCAACAAAATTTCAAAGATTTACCTTGTTATAGTTATCACTTTGCTGATAATTGGTAATATCTTTTTTACTTACCTTAAACACTGTCACGAGGCTGACAGAAGGTAATCTCTCCGTTTCCCAAAGTGAAACAGAAGTTCACATCTTCTGTGAATCATTCTCTCTCCAGCAGAGACGTCTTCACAATTTTCCCCTCACTGTGTCATTTCTTTGATATCATTTGGGTAAAACTTTTTGCAATCATTTTACATCATCCGCATTTTTGGTATCTTAGGTCCAAATTTATGATTCGATATTTATGTCTTTTCACCTATCAAACGAAGATATTCATCTTCATCTCTCGAGTTAAAGAAACTTAAATAGGGGCATCTTCATACCCCAAATTTTGACCTAATATACCACTTTGCATTTGCATCATCTGCACAACTAATGCTTGATGATTAATCGGGTATAGTCTTTATAGGTTAAAATTAGGGTTTCATCAGATTTTCATCTGATTCAAGAGGTAACCAATTAGGGTTTGAGATTTTCTCATCTTATCTGATCTATCTTGATCAAATCATCAACCTCTGAGCATCAGATATCAAATTTTCTCACAAAACAGTCAAGGATCGACCAATTAGGGTTTTGATCGAGGATGAGATTTCTCTGACTTTTTGAGCAGTGAATGACTTTTTGGATAGATATTGGTCATCATATCTCAGATATAACATCCTGACCTAATTTCTGAATTCAAATCATCACGGTTCACGTTCATCATCGCGCACGCATCCGATGAAATTTCATCTGATGTAAAAGTCAAACTTTGACTTTTGGTCAAATTTTTCAAAACAAAACTTTTTCCATCATTAAAATACTTAAAATGATCCATCTTGATCATAAAAAATCAAAGGATTTGGAAAAGTCAACAAAAAGTCAAAATTTCTATAACTTAGAAATTTTTCTAAGTGTTGAAATTTCTTACTTTTTTCAAACTTCAAGCCATTTTTTCACCTAGTTCCAATTGGAATTTGAAAAAACTCAAAACATGAAAGTTGTAGCTTGTGGAAAGATCTTTCCAAAATGTCCAAGAACTTCAAAATCCATGGAGTCTAGCTACACTTTTGAAATTGAAACACAATGCCTCATGACACTTGATTTTCAAAAATCCACAACTTCAATTATAGGTCATTTTGCATTTTTCTCTTCTAGAACCTTTGCCACCTTGCCAAGAGAGGATGGAACTGATAAATATCAGTAAGGGATGATTGAGATAAGATAAGAGCAAATTGATATTTCACACATGGTAAAAAGGAAGCTTCCTTTTACCTTTAAAGCCAAAAGACTTTCTTACCCTCTAAGGTAAGTTTGATTTTTCAAAATGCCATTCCTTGCCAAACATTTGCAGTCATATTTGCCTATAAATTGATCACAAATTCAAGAGAAATGGACACCAAAGCATTGCAAGAATCATGCTTTCTCTTTTCTTTCTTCCAAAACAAGAAACATGATACACTTTTGAAAAACTTGCAATTTTTAAATTCATTGAAAATCATAATAAACTTTGGTGTCAAACACATTCTAAAATCAATTTGAAACATGTTTGAATCATGAAATTAACCCAAGAACAAATGGAAATCAGATTTGAACTTCACATTCTCAAACTTTCCAAAACTGCCATATGATTCGAGTTTGAAGTTTGGCTGGATTAAACTATGTTCTAATGATCCTAACATCATATATGAACCTCATGGACATGATCCAGAACAAGAACTACTAACTGTAACACCTTTAACCCAAAGATCGAAGCTTCATTTTCATCCTGTGCAGGTGGACTTGGTTGGGGAGTTCCAGAGCATTCTAAAGCAAGCCAGCTATCCTCACAGCATCCATACATGCCGATGAAGCTTAAATGATCAAGAAATAGTGACTGGAAACACGTTTGCCCAGATTTCAATCTTCACTTTTCCAGGTTAGAACACGAAACTGGTTCTCTTGATTCCTTGCACCATTTGAAAAAATCTCACGGCCAATCTCTTTCTGCACCCCTAACGATCATAAGCCCTCAAGAAAAACAAAGAATCATTAATCATACACCATTTAATTTGAAAAACTCAGTTCTAGGGTTCATCACGATTCCCAGAAATTTGAACATGTTAAGCTTAAAATAAATACAATTAACATCCTCCTTCGTGTTCGTGATGAAAAAACGAGCAAGTTTGGTTTTTACTTCATTCAATTTCATTGAGAAACGAAGATTATAGCTTGGTTTGAAGAATCTGAAGATCAAACAAGAAACCCAGGATGCGCGCGTGTTCTTCATTGTTCTTCATTTTCAAATTTTTAAACTAACCAATATTATATTAACGCGTGTTTCATTCCACTAAACATCCCAAACGCGTTGGCCCAGTGGTTGCTTGCTTGGTCTTAAGTGCTTTCTGCCACGCGTCCCCCCTCGTGGTCATGGGTTCAAAACCCAGCAAGACCATTCTTTTACAATTTTTCATGTTTTCTTCAAAACTTTCCAATACCATATCAACACGTGTGCTGGTCCACTAACACTTCAAACATGCTGGCTCAGTTGGTCCCTGGCTTGCTCTTAGTCCTCTCTGCCACGTGGTCACCCTTTGGTCATGGGTTCAACACCCATCAGGACCACTTTTTTCACACTTTTTTCACAAAACTTCATATTTTCATGTTTTTTTCTTCAAACTTCAACAATTTTTTTAACCAATCAAAACTTCTCATTTTGAGATGATTTTTTGCACACTTGTCATTTAATACATATATTTTATGATTATGTCAAAAAAATCAAAAAAAACTTTCATCTGATTAAATTTTAATCGAGCCGAAAACGACGTTCTGAACACTTTTCAAACCTCCTTTCAAAGATGAATTTTTCATGTTTTCAACTTCCGATTTTTTTCAAAACTTCTCGTAAATGAACAAAACATTTCAAAACATTTTCAGAACATTTTCAAAACATTTCATCAAACTTGCATCTTTTTACCATGATTGATCCGATTTAAACGATAAAACTGATTTCGTCTTCTCTTCGAATTTCTCGATCGATCATGGGCCTCCCTTATGGTGTAAGTCCCAATTTATGTACATATTTAGCTTCATTTGTACATACTCAAAATAATAATATTTCAAACGTAAACAAATTTCTTTCGTTTGTTTTTCATTCGTTTGTCTATACGCCGAATCCATTGGTTCTAAAGGAAGAATTCGTCTGAGCAAAATTTCCTTCAAACCAATGGGCCTCCATCACGGTGTAAGTCCCATAACATTCTTTTGTGTACATAACATTTCTCTGTACATATCAAACTTTTTCAAATAAAGTTTATCTGTACATAATACAGATATTTCTTTTTATACGCAAATACGGACAAACTTCAATCGTCTGTTTTTACTTCACTTGTGTATATTCAAAACCAACATTTTTCTCGTACATAAAATGTTTCTTTTCAAAAACAAACTTTTATCTATACATAACACAGATACTTTTTGAAAATACTTTTTTACAGATTAAAATTCGATCTTTCGTTTTTTGTTTTATCTGTACATGTTAACTGAATACCATTGGTATTGAAAGGAGCATTATTCCCTGTGAAACTACTTTCAAATCAATGGGCCTCTCTTACAGTGTAAGTCCCAACCCTCCTATGTACATCCATCTTTCTTTGTACATAAATAACTCGTTCGTGTACATATTCACTTCCTTGTACACAATTCAAACTTGTAAATAATCAAGTTGCGCTCGTTTTAAACGTTCGTTTCACGTACACTTGTTTATATTTCCTTCATAAACTCCGCAAATAAACATCATGCATTGTTTATATTTCCTTCATAAACTCCGTGAATACATATCACACACACACACTGTTATACAAACTGCCTAATTATGACATAACAATTAGACTAATCAATAGGTTCCCACACTATAGCCTCCGCTTGGGCTTTATACAAGACAATCAATACCAAGATGGGTCCTCGCTTGGCTTCATACAAGATAACTCATCCCCGTTGAGTTTAGCCTTCTCTTGGGCTTTGTACAAAGAAACTCTCTCAGAGAGTTAGCTTAGGCTTCATATAAGGCAACACTCGCTGAGTTCACCTCCTCTTGGGCTTCGTTCAAAAGAACTCCTCGTTGAGTTTAGCCTTCTCTTGGGCATCATACAATGAAAGAGACAGAAATCTCTTAATCCTCTTGGGCTCCCAATACAAAGAATCACCCGCTAAGATAGAACCCTGGAAGGATGGTTTCTCGGTGAAATCACTTTCAAAATCACCATAGAGTAAAATTTCTCGGTGAAATTGCTCTTATTCAGAAAAGGATGATTTCTCGGTGAAATCCCTTTCAAGCCAAAGACAGCCATACCCTATAGCTTCCTCTTGAGCTTCATACAAGGACCCTCGATGACCCTCGATGACCCTCGGAATGCCTCCTCTTGGGCTAACAATACAAGGACCCACGGGCTTCTTAAAAGCATCCCTTTAATCCAATCAATTTCTCCTTGAGATTTAGACATCTATCATCTCTATGGAAGAAGTATCTCATCTATCACATCACATACAGTCAAAAACTTTTCAAAACTCTTTTCAAACAAAAAACATCTCTTAATTGTAAGTGGTAACGCTTGAATACTCGAGCAAAACACCTAATGCTTACAGTTAAAAGATTCAATCATCTTTTTCAAACATCTTTCTTAAACATGTAAGTGGTAACGCTTGTATACTCAAGCAAAACACCTAATACTTACGATGAAAGATTTCAAACAGTCAAACTTTTCAAAATGTATGTGATGAAATAGATTAGATACATTTTTCATTAAGATGACATTTGTCTGTCTCTTACTAACATCCCGTTGCTTTCCACTAGCATAAGTGGGAACTACGATTGCTCTGACTTTCTCAACATCCTTTTGAGAATACGTAGGCACAAGGTCTCATCCTTGGCGAGCAAATTTCTATCTCTCTCAGACCAAACAAACCATAGAACCCTTTAGATCCGAGCTACAAATGCTCTGATTCCCACTAGGGGATATGTATGCAGAAGATCCACAGATCTTTGCGAGCACAATAATAATAACCCTAGAAATCCCACCTAATCTACGTTTCTTATTCCAAAGGAGAAACTTTCCCAATCATAGAAATAGCAAATTAAAACACACAAACATATCAAATATATTCATATATAAAGCTGTAGATAACTACATATATTTAGGGTGCTCCATCTATTCCCTTTATATAACAATCCCCCTTGCTCAGAATCTCCCCAATGCGTTACGTCTAGTTTGCGCTAGTCGTTACGCATACCAATATCAATTGAGGGTATTTCAGCTTTCCCCTTTTTCATAATCATTAAATCATCTTTCTTGTGTTGAAAATAATAAAGCTTGATGCTCGCGGCATCTTTATAAACAAATCAAAAGATTTAAATCGTTACGTGCCAGAGAATCCGAACTCACGTTCGCATCCCTCTAGCGCGTCACCTTTTAACGCGAACAGGAAGGATTTGGGTTAAGGCAAGTTTTGGGTTTGGGTTTGGGTCGGGGATCCCCGAACCCATTTGGGACGGGTTTGGGGTTCAATTATTCATCCCCCGACGGGGATCGGGGCGGGGAATGGGGGATTTATCTGGGATTCGGGTTTGGGGTTGGGGAATATAAAAACCGTCCCCGCCCCGCCCCGTTGCCATGCCTAATCCCAATAAAGGCTGTAAACTAAAAGCCCAATAAAGCACACGAAAATCATACATTATGATGTATCGTATATCACTTAAGCATGTGGTACCTTACCACATTCCGTATTCCACTTAAGTACATAGTATCCTACGATGTTCCTTATTTACACTATCTCTCATTAATCTGTCCTTATGTGTGTGACCCTGTAGGTTTCTGCGACATTGGCAATTATATTAAATCACATTTAACATAATAAACAGTGAGAGGTATCTAGCAACACATCACTTCTACCCAAGTCACGGAAATGTCATGTGATCTGACAAAACCTTTCCGTGATAATACTTGTGTGTATAATTACCCTTTTTCCCTTATGTCTATATTGAACACAAGGCATAGACCGTGTCATCCTTGTTCAATTCAATATTGGGCCCTCAGACATTTATCCCGTTACGCGGGATGGGCAAATTCCATCTAGGTCACTCATGTCCCTCAAAGATGCTCGTGAAGTACCCATCAATTGTCTTTATGATTATCCAGTTACGGATAACGTTTGATCAACAATAAAGCACTTGACTCTACATCTAGGATCCATAGTGGTTTCAGGTCGAAGGGTGGTATGCACCACTTATCACCATGAGAATAACTTATGACACTTTGCATAACATTCTATGTAGTATTCTCATAGCAATCCAAGATAAATATTACTCCTAATATTTATACCTATGTCAAGACTTGATAACTCCTTATCCATGATCCATGAGATGGGATCATCAGTCTATCTTCTTAATAATCTCAATGCTTTAATGTTCTCCCACTTCATAATAAAGCTCGATTATGGATACTTTAAGAATAATGTCCTTGTGTTTAATGGATCTCATGATTAAGTCACAGTTAACATTGCATTAAACAGACTAACTATTCTAAGGACTTTATTATTTTCAAAAAGCAAACATAATAAAGAAAAGCCTTTTTATTATTAATAAATAATTCGATACAAGTACCAAAAGGTATTGGCCTCTAGGGCTTACACCAACAATCTCCCACTAGCACTAGAGCCAATCAGGCATACCCCAAATGACCATAGATGTAGTATGGCCATCATGCTTCTGTTGTGCAAGAGGCTTTGTTAGTGGGTCAGCGACATTGTCAAGTGTTGGTACTCTGCATATCTTTACATCTCCCCAATCGATTATCTCTCGAATGAGGTGATAACGCCTAAGTATGTGTTTGGATCTTTGGTGAGATCTAGGCTCCTTAGCTTGTGCGATAGCACCATTGTTATCACAATAGAGATCAATGGGATCCACAATGCTATGGACTATGCCAAGTTCACTAATGAACTTCTTTATCCAAACAGCTTCTTTTGCTGCATTTGAGGCAGCAATATACTCGGCCTCGGTTGTAGAATCAGCAACTGTTTCTTGCTTTGAACTCTTCCAGCTCACAGCGCCACCATTTAAGCAAAACACGTAACCAGACTGCGATCTAAAGTCATCCTTATCGGTCTGAAAGCTAGCATCAGTGTATCCAACTATAGTAAGCTCTTCCTGACCTCCATATATCAAGAATGAGTCCTTAGTCCTTCTCAAGTACTTAAGGATATTCTTGACAGCCACCCAGTGAGCATCACCAGGATCAGATTGGTACCTACTCGTTGCACTTAAAGCATACGAGGCATCTGGTCGAGTACATAGCATGGCATACATGATAGATCCTATTGCAGATGCATATGGAATCTTATTTGTGCGATCCCTTTCTTCCTTCATTGAAGGGGATTGTGTTTTTGATAGACACAAGCCATGTTGCATAGGAATGAATCCCTTCTTGGAATCATGCATATTAAAGCGTCTCAGCACTTTATCTATGTATGTACTCTGACTTAGGCCAAGCAGTTTTTGTGATCTATCTCTATAGATCCTGATTCCTAATATATAGGCTGCTTCACCAAGGTCCTTCATAGAAAAGCATTTCGCTAGCCAAGTTTTTACTTGTTGCAAGGTAGGGACATCGTTTCCAATGAGTAATATGTCATCTACATATAATACTAGGAAGACGATCATGCTCCCACTAATCTTCTTGTAGACACAAGGCTCATCTTCATTCTTGATGAATCCATATTGTTTTACTGTTTCATCAAAACGAAGATTTCAACTTCTGGAAGCTTGCTTAAATCCATAGATTGGTCGCTGTAACTTGCATATCTTTTGGGATTCTTCTAGAATGTTAAATCCTTCAGGTTGTGTCATGTACACATCCTCTTGAAGGTTCCCATTTAGGAAAGCAGTTTTGACATCCATCTGCCATATTTCATAATCATGATATGCAGCGATTGCAAGTAAAATTTGAACAGATTTAAGCATTGCAACTGGAGAAAAGGTTTCATCATAGTCAACCCCATGAATTTGTTTATAATCTTTTGCAACCAGTCTTGCCTTATAGGTATGTACCTTACCATCCATGTCAGTCTTCTTTTTAAAGACCCACTTGCATCCTATAGGATTAACTCCTATAGATGGCTCTACCAAGTTCCAAACTTGGTTAGTGTACATGGAATCCATTTCAGATTTCATGGCTTCTATCCACTTCTCATATTCTGGACCAGTAATGGCCTCTTGGTAGGTCACAGGCTCATCTTGATCCATGAGCAATTCATCGCCTTGACCATTTATAAGATATTCATATCTATCAGGTTGGTGATGTATCATGTTTGACCTATGTTGGTCTTGTTCCACTGGAGCAGGTTGTTCTTCCACAACTATTTGTGTTTCCTGCTCCAATTCCTCCATAGGTGTATCAATGCTTTGTAATTCTTGAATTTCATCAAGCTATACTTTCCTCCCACTTATTCCTTTGGAAATAAAATCCTTTTCCAAGAAAACTCCAGTTCGAGCGACAAACACTTTGCCCTCAGAAGGATTATAGAAGTAATATCCTCTTGTTTCTTTAGGATACCCCACAAATAAGCATTTGTCAGATTTGGGCTCAAGCTTAGTTGAGATCTGTCGTTTCACATAAACTTCGCAACCCCAAATCTTCATGTAAGACATATGTGGTTTCTTACCACTCCATATCTCATATGGTATCTTTTCAACCTTTTTGGTAGGAACACGGTTAAGTGTGTAAGCTGCTGTCAATAGAGCATGTCCCCAAAAGGAGTTTGGAAGATCGACGTGACTCATCATGGATCGGACCATGTCCAACAATGATATGCATGTTTATATTTTTAACTTTGGTTATAGTTTTTCATTTTTAAATTGGTATTTGGAATATAAATTAACCAAGCATTACCTCTGCAAATCTCACCCTCAAATGTAAGAAGACCATGTTGTTCAGACTTTTTCTTTAGCGAATATCCATCTACCCCAAATTCCAATAACTTATTAACCTCTCTTTCTCATTAAGGTTCATCTAGCTAAACCTATAATACTTGACTTCAACAATCACAATTACCATTGGTAGCAACCTCGTGGCTCTAGGCCACAACTTTAGTTACCATAGCATAGCCAACTATAATTTGCGAACTTGCCACCTAGATGCGGTGACAAATACCTCTGTCACTCTGAAGGGTTAATCCGCTGGTCGAAATTCAAGAACTCCTTTCCTTGCACATTCTTATGATATAAGAGGATTTTTAGTTATTTTTCTTATGAAAAAATTGGAAACTCACTCTAATGGTGTTACATCTATAGTTTTAAATTGCTACATGGATGCGGTTGGGGAGGTCATTGCGATTGCGCGATGTGTATTGATCTGAAGTTTAAATGAGAAGAGTTTGAAATATACCATTAAAAACCTCATGCTAGATTTTTCAAAAGTTAATTGAATTTTGAGTTTTGACGAAAATATTTGAAGAAACATGGACGAAAGTCATCGATGTGATTCCAATAAAAAGAAAGCATGATCACATCATAATTCTAGTTCAATGTAGCTACGGAAACTACAAAGTTGGTGTATGATATCGGTATGAAATACGGTGTTTTTTTTGGATTATCACCATCGGTTTAGTGACTTTAGTCCGTTCCTCCCAATTGTAATTGTGGGGATCGAACATGCTTCTTCTAACAAGTCCAAATAATCACCACGGACCTAAAAATATAAGTGTTTAAAAAATCAAGGGAGGACACATTTTTTATATATTTCAATACTCTCTGATTTTTGCATTACTTCATTGGTTTTCTGTGAGTTCGTTTCTAATATATATTTTTCTAAATTATCTCAAACTCGCTTGGAGGAATATATTATTTGCTAAGATGTTACATCGATATATCAATTGTAATTATCTCGTGAATTTGTATTGGTTTGTGCCATTTTAAATTTTACCATTTCAACTAAGATCCGTATGCAAAATGCTTGTTATCTCGCTAAAGAGGAGCGAAAGAATTTTTACATGATTTGATTTAATACCATCTCAATTTTTCAGTGCTTGAATCTAATTTAACCAGTTCATTTAGCTTTTGCAGTTTCAGTATTGATACAAGAGATGAAATGTTGATCACTCATAGAAGCAAATGGAGACATGCCGATAGGAGTAATAATAATACACATTTTTATTGAAGGAAGTTGACTTTGGAGTGCTTGTTTGTAAGATATGTTTGAAAAGTTTATTAAGACTATATTTGATGTAACATTATAATTGAGATTTGTGATATATTTTGATATTATAAATTTTATAAGCGATTGCAGTTGAAAATATTAGAGATTAACAAAAATTAAATTTAGGAGGCCTCCAAAGCTTTCTTGCAAAATTCACGATCGAAAACTCTTGTACTAATGTTCCTTAAAACCATTGCATAAAAAGCATTCCAGAATCTTGACTTAGCTTGTAACACGCCAAAGGTGTAATACCTTATTTCCCCATCAATAAATTAATAAAATCAAAGTTAATTAATTCATTAAAGAAAACATCAAGAATAAGATGCCACATTTTACAACATATCAAAAATCTACTCATGCATAATTGAATTGATACTAATACATTATTCGGATGAGCCGACAACACTTCTCAACATAATTTTCAATTTCAACTTTATTAACGCAACAGAAAAGAATTCAAGTTTGTCATTAAAACTTCCTCAGACAGCATCAAACAACATTTAACTAAACAAAAGGGAATTTATAATAGTCCAACATAATCACCAAAATAAAACAACGAAATAACAAAATAAGCAAGCGCTAATCCTCCGGTGTTATATATCAGAGCACTGACACCAAATCAAAAATAAGAAGAGCAACCTCTTCTAGACTCCGCATCTCGGACTGCTCCTGCTTATCTGTATGTTACCCACGTAGAGGCAACATTCAAACAGAAGATGTGAGATATCATAACAATATAAAAGAAAGCATAATAGCGAGTAGATAGAAATTCAAGTACACATGATTATACTTCTTTACCTCACACATGCACTTCATTCATCGTACCATGAGGTACATCAATATATAATCAAATGCACAAACAACACATAACATCCATCATAATATAATTCATACTTTTTCAACTTCCAAAATATTAAATTACTAATAATAATGTAATGTAATGAGACTGACACTGACTCAAATGCATGTGGTACCAACAAGGCATAAGCCCCACCATAATGCCAACTTAGGGCAGCAACAGGGCATAAGCCCTCATCATCACGCCAATACAGGCCATCTTACAGAACATAAGTTATTATCATGAATGCATGCGACATAGACATGCAACAGTGTAATTTATATTGATATGCCTACTCATCAATTCCATGCCAATACATGACATCGTCATCATTATTATCATGTAATACATCATGCAAAACAATTAAATCATTCATACAACATCATCTTACTCAATCACAACATAAATCATAGCACATTACTCAAGAATATACACATATAGGCATCAATGTTGGCCAAATAATTAGATACTATGTTCCAATTTGTTTTTATAGGATAGAAAATGATTTTAGCTTTTCATTGGTCCAAACGGTCGTCAAATGACACCCAAGTCAAAAGTTATAAATTTTACAAATTTTGAAAAATCGACAATTTATTGTAACGTTACCACTAGGCCAAGAACAATTACACCCAACATATATTATGATGCAAGATCCATTCTCCTTGAGATGATGCAATATCTCTTGGTATGTAGGTATAAGACTTTGTCTTTTCAACAAAAATATAATAAAATATATTTCTTTTCTCATCTCCCACTCATTTATCAAGCAAACTATTTTAACCAAAAATAGATATTACAAAAGGTTCTTATAGAGTACTATAGATACATATGGTGCTAATATCTTTCCTTTGTATAAATCAACCCCGTACCTTAGATCTATACACTCTGGAAGAATACTTTTGCAACATTCCGATTTTGTTGAATTATTTTAATTAGATGATGTGATGTATTTGTGCACTTTAGTGAATCTTTGTTGTTTTGTGATGCATTTGTTGGAAATTAGATGCCTTAGAAATCATTGGAGTTAAGATAATGAGAGTTTAGAAATATGAGGTGTAGAGAGATAAAAAGTTTATTGGCATTATTGAAATTAAAATATTAGATTTAATACGATAGTATAACAATTAAATAAAATTATTATTTATTTATTAGATTGGTATTATGATTCAGGAGTCCTAAGGTTAGTGTGAGAATAAAATAAAGTTCAAAATAAAGAAGAGAAAAACAATATAGAAAAATATAGAAAGGTTCGTAGAAAGAAATCATAACAACATAAAATAAAGCATAATAACTCAGAATTACAACTCTGTTGTCAAGACCCTTAATTTTTTTAAATTAATTTTTGTATATAACTAGTAACAAACTCGTGCGATCGCACGGGTCTCGTCTGAATTCACATTATATTTATAGATTATTAAATTATTAAGTATGTTACCATGTTTTCAGTTGAGTATATGTATCATGTAAACCATGTTGGCATTTAACTCCATATTTGTAGCAAGCGTCGGTCCTATCAACAAATCACGTCTGCATGAACCAATAGGAAAAATTATATACTTCTTGAAATACATGGAAAATGTACATACTATATATTTTAATTCAAAATAGATTTTTAATTTGAATCGTAAAGTATAAGATATAAAGTTTACCAACTAACAAAGTGTTTGAAAGACTTCCTTGTACACAACATTAGTAGTAGTAGAACACGGTACATTCTCCTTGTCATGAATTAGGATTTTTAGCCCACTTTTGCTCTTAACTCTTGAAATTGCAACATATAATTGACCATGACTAAACACAGGAGTAGGCAAATACAATCCAACACTATCAAGAGATTGACCTTGTGACTTATTAATTGTCATTGCATAGGAGACAATAATCGGTTGTCTCCTAATCAACTTGAATGGCCAAGGTGAATCGAGGTGACATAGACATTCGTGGAATGTAAAAATGTTACCTATGTTCTTTCCAGACATGATTTTTGCCTCAATGACATGATTTGCAAATCTTGTAACAATTAATCTTGTTCCGTTGCACAACCCATCGGCTTGGTCCAAATTTCTCATTAGCATAATAGGTGTACCAACCTTCAATTTGATCCTATGATTGGGAAGCCCCGACGTTCTTAATTTACTGAGAAATTCAGGAGTTAGAACTTCATATGCTTCAGTATAACTTGAATATGTTCTATCAATGGAATCAAAACTCAAATACTCTTTCTCTTCTCCTAAAAAAGTTTAAAAGCAAAACATAAATAAATTAGTAAAACTATGTTCTTAAATATATATATATATATATATATATATATATATATATATATATATATATATATATATATATATATAATGTAATAATACAATAAATATAAAACACATGTACAGTATCAAGTCTAATACATAATGATTGATTTTGTCCACAACTTCAATGGTTGAAGAAAATCTCGTGCTATCGCACGGGTCCCGTCAAAATTTTATAATCCATGTATTTAATTATGACTTGTAAGGTTCATTTATATATATATATATATATATATATATATATATATATATATATATATATATATATATATATATATATATATATATATATATATATATATATATATATATGAAAGATAAAGATAAGTTAATGTGATTCAATAAAAATTTAATCTATTTTGAATCAAATAATATTTTAAATTAAAATACACCTTTTTAAAATACACATTTTTATAACTTCAATCATTTTTATTACCTCAATTATATATAGCAGCAACAAAAGAAATAGTTAAAAGATGTACATTAACCCGTGAATCCGAATGAGTTAATAAAACTCAAGAATAAAATCATTTCTGAGATATTTTAAGGTTAGCACGTTAGAAATATTGGGAGGGAGATTTCTCTCTTTTGTTTGTAAGGTGAAATATTGGACTGAATGTTACCATGTTTATTTTAATTTTATATATATATATATATATATATATATATAAGTTTTCCAATTCAAATAATATTACTTTTAGATATTACTCAATTTTTGCAAACCCAAAATTTATGACAGCTTCCCGTCAAATATCATTTTTAAATCCTTCTTTTTATATATTATATTTTCAATTTTTACAAACCTACCATGTATGACAGCTCCTCATCAAATTTAAATTTTAAATGAATATCTAAATTAGATTTTATTTATATGTCTTTTAACATTAGCTAAATTGTGAACATTGTAGCTCCAACAACAACCTTTGATTGGAGAAATTCTTCCCAAAATTTCGACAGAATCTGTGTCAACACATATTCAACTAAATCAAGAGAAACACAAACAAGAAAAGATCATATAGAAATGTTTGCAGATATGATATGATTTTCAATTTTTTAAAAATATATCAATAGCACAGGTCTTGTCTTGATTCACATTAGACGTCTATAAGATTATCATTTATAAAGTATGAATTTTACTTTTCAATTGGTTCATATTCACTTAGTAATAAATATAGGCTAATAATATGTATTTACTTTTTAAGCTTTGATCCGTATTTATAATAAACCGTACCACTGATTCTCTAACTTCAATTATATTAAATAGTTGCAAAATAAAATTTTAAAAGATGGAAATTAAAATTAACAGTTTACAACTGATATCTCATAGATACGTTCACATCTACCCGTAAATATTAAAATAGATATGAAAAAATAATACTTAATTTTGGTTATAAAAAAAAAATTATTAATCATATACTCGTCTGGATTCACATTACATGTCTATCAAACTATCATTTCAAAAGTTTGAATTTATTCTTCAATTAACTAATATTCACATAGTTACAAATATAGAATAATAATATGCACCAACTTTTAAATATTATATGTATTTATTATAAATCGTCTAACTTTAATTAAATAAAACAGCTGCAAAAAAATTTTAAAAATGGATATTAAAATGAACAGTCTACAGATCATATCTCATAGATACATCAAACCCTAGTTGATCAATCTTTGACAAATTTTCAATACCACTTTTTGACATTTTCTTAACAACACGTTTGCTCTCAACCAAATACCAAACAAATATTGCTTCACAATAAGCACAAAAGACTGTGTACTTTTTTCTATTTATAAGTGCCTAGAACCTGTGTGACAATTTATAAAACAATTTTTAATTTATTGATTTTAAAAACAATTGTTTTAATACTTCTCTTTTATAAAAATATTAGTAACTTATTCTCTTTTATTAAAATTATTGTAACTTATTTCCGCTTATGAAATTATGGTAACTTTTTTTTTTCATTTATAAACATCTGGAACACGTTTGTCTATTTATAAAAATATATGTAACCTATTCTCATTTATAATTATATAAATTGTTAAATTTATAAAATTATTTGTAACTTATATTTTCATTTATAAAAATAATTGTAACTTATACAATTTATAAAAATGATTGTAATAGTAAATTTTTATCTTTAATTATTAATTTTTTATGAGTATCATTTATCATTAAATTTTCATGACTACCATTTAACATTGTTTTATCATGATTACGATTATAAAATTAATTTGAAAAGATTGTGATATGTTTAGTTATTTCATAAGTTTAAACAAATTACAAAATCTCAATTGATTTTGTTTTGCTTTATTATCCTTTCTATAAAAAGTTATATAATTTCAAAACATATTTTATTTCAAATAAGGATCTAAATAATTACAAAATATGTTTTTCGGATAATCTTGATTTTTATAGATACTTTAGTTAAGTTGTATGATATTTCTTAAATATATGTGATTTTTATTAATATTTCATACAAATACATGGTTTTTAATAATATTTAGTAACAAAATGTTAATTAAACAATAATAGTACTTACTTTCAATTTTAAACAAATAACATTTTGAAATAAAATAAAATAAAATTACTTTTATTAATATTTTTTAAAAAGTATAATTTTTTTTAATATTTATTAATAAAAAACTTATTTTTAAGACAAAATTTTATCGATTTAAATCTTTCAGAATATATATATATATGGTTAGTCATTACTCGTTTTTGGAATATTTATTTTAAAATAAATTTATGTGATCATTTTAGAATAAATCATAAATCAAGTGTAATTTATATGATTTTTAATATCCTTATAATCATAAATCATAATTTATATGATTTTTAAGATATTTATAGTTATATTGTTTAGTGACCATTAATGAGTACATGGTGTGTAGGGTAGATTCAATTGAATATATTGTAAATAGAAAATATATATATAATTTCCTCTTTGTATTTTACCATATATTTATTAATGTGCATATATTTTCAAATAAATATTTATATTCTGGAAAAAAAAGTTAATTCCTTATATACAATATGTATTCATCTCAACACAAAAATTAACCTGACTTTGAAATTCTGCTGCATTATGTATGACCCTCCAATAGCAAGTTCAGCCAAGTATCTTGACCGTGGGAAATTAGAACGATTAATTTAAACCTCCAACATCATATATTAACAAAAAAACCCTAATATTTATACATTTAAATCAACCAAAATGAGTTCCAAGTGTTGTTTGTTGGATGAACTTGTCACAGTCCACATATGTTTACAACGAACAGCTTCCGCGCCACAAAATCTGTATTAAAATGGACACAGAAAATCAAAATATGGGAATGAAGAAGAATTGGAAAATAATACAATAATGGAGAATGAAGAAGATTGAGGAGTGAAAGAGAATGAAGAAGATTGAGGAGTGAAAGAGTAAGGGTTTAGAATGACTATATATATGGTTTAGAATACATGGGAAGTTGTGATATCTTGGAATATCAAAATAATCCATTCTAATTCCAATAATATACATTTAATCTTGTAGGCCATTCCAATTCCTTTCTCATTAACCGTGAGTCAAACATTAGAATTCAAATTCCGTCAAAAAAACATTGGAATTCAAATATAAATAAATTAACCGTGAATGAAACATTGAAATTGGAATTCAAATATAAATAAAATAAATTAATAAATCAAATAAATAAAAAATAGTGTAAAATTATGATAGATTGACATGTCAGCAAAATCACAGCTTCAATCGGTAGCGCCATTGATGTTACTATTTAGACCTGTTACAAAATCTGTATTAAAATGGACACAGAGAAAATATGAGAATGAAGTAGAATTGGAAAATAAAATGACTATATAGGTTTAGAATGCATGGAAAATTGTGATATCTTGGAATATCAAAATAATCCATTCTAATTCCTATATAAATAGTGGGTATTTTTAAATCATGCTTCCAATTCCTTCCTCATTAACCGTGAGTCAAACATTAGAATTCAAATTCTGTCAAAAAAACACTGGAATTCAAATATAAATAAATTAACCGTAAATAAAATTTAAATATAAATAAAATAAATTAATAAATCAAATAAATAAAAAATAGTGTAAAATTATGATAGATTGACATGTCAGCAAAATTAAATGCCAAATAAATATGGTAACAGCATAGTGTTGATTAGTTATTATACAGTTATTATACCCTTGGAATAAGAAATGTTATAGACTTGGAATTTCCAAGTACTTTACTTTTAATAGATTGATAATAGATGATAATAGATAATAGATGACATAACTTACATAACTAAAATCATCTTACATAGAATGTCAGTTAATTACATTTTTTTTACAGTTATTTAAATTAATATTAAATTTCGTTAATATGATTTGAATGATCAATTGTAAAAGTTTAAAAACTCATATTTTAAAACTTATTCTAAAACTTATTCAGTTGTTGGAACAGTATCATAGATGCATTCAGTATTTTTCTCTATGAATTTAACATGTTAATAGCGTAAATTATCTTTGTTTTTGTGGTATATGTACTTTCACAGTAGATTCTATTTTGCTTAATAAATGTTTGATTTATATAACTAAAAATGAAGTGATGAAAACCCTTGCATGGCATGCAAAAAGAATTAGAGTTAATGGGAAAATACTTATACCGGTAGAATAATGCTGCTATTCATGAAGTTGGATTTAAAAGTTGGACATGGATGGACATGTATCACTACAAGAAAATTATATTTCGAGTTTCCAAAATTCAAGAAATATATCACTACATGCATGGAATTACATATCACTACAAGCAAGATACAAACAACTAACATCATAACATTTGTCATTTAAAAAATCAAATGAAAAATATGCAGTGAAATTCATCTATAATCAATGGTTACTTAGTGTGTTAATGCCTTAGTAAGGGTTCAGTTTACATTAAACAAAAGTGTTGGTATTCCATGGTTTACACAGCAACAACAAAAAAACAATGCAGCTTCATATGAAGTGTGGCAAGAATTAGTGATGAACAAAAGGATGTATAAACAATAACAGAACTAGTACTTCAGATGATGTTTCTATCAACATATGAGCTTCAAAGTTTTTCAGTGGATGAAGCATATTATAAATAACAAAATCAAGGAACTATAAGCAATTATAAATGTTGAAGAAAAGATTATAAGATAATTACCATGGTGATGTGAGTGTGTTAGGGTTTAATGGCACATGAAATGACCTCAGAGGCGGGCCTCTGATTGAGGACATGGGTCTGAAAAGTTGTAAGAGAAATGGAAGAATCTTGAGCTAGAAAGGTAATGTAATAGTTAGCACCAGGGCACCAAGTGGTCTTCACAACGTCAGCAAACACAAAATTTGTATCCTAAAAATAAAATGAATAATTAGTCTATAGATCAATGAATGAATGGATAAACATAATAAATAAGAGTAGTATTGAACCTTGTCAGCATTGTATTTCTCTAAAGCAAGTTTGCAGAGGGGAGTGAGCTTAAGACGAAGATCTTCGGTCATATCAAGAGGCCCTGGACCACCACCAACCTTATCTGATATTCTCGGGCGGCTGATAGCATCGAATTCCTGTGTTTACCAGAATCCAAATTAAACAAAAATAAAGCGAAAAGAGAAATAGAAATGAAAGGAAAATGAGATGGTGGTTACACTTAGGTTGCGAGAACGTTCTCTGTAGTCATCCATTGCAACTTTAATTTGTTCCTCCTTAATCATCTGAGCCTTGTTCTTATACACAAAGCGTCGGTGACTAAACACGAAAGGCTCAGGATCATCGTCATACATGGAGAAATCGCTCTTCTTAAGCTTTTTAAGTGGTTTGGAATTCAAAAGTTGAACCAATTTCGGTGGTTCCGATTTCGATCGAGGTTCCGATTTCGACTGAGGTAATTCCAAATTGGGTTCTAGTTCCGATCCCGATCTGATCGACTTACCTCTTTCCGGCAAGCTTTCTGATGAGGGTCGGATGACGCCGAACGAAGCGGAATGACTTTCCATTGCAAGAATCACCAGCGAGACAGTCACAAATACCTAATTCCTTTTAACACTGAGTCTCTCTATTATATGTAACCACAAAAAAAGAAGAAGGAAAAAAAAGAGAATTTTGTTTTTTTCTTTGGGCTTGTCTGCTTACGACGACCCACCCGCCCACACTATGGGATCCTTTTATAATGCAATATATAATAATAGAATTTTGTTCAAGTACTAAGATTCTCTCAAACCTTTTGAAAAACCAAAAATAATATTTGACCTTTCTCAATGAATTCGTAAGTACTTACGAATTCTCCTGATATTCTAATTCACATATATTTTTTGGTGTTTCGTAATTGTTCGTAGGTGCATTTACGAATTCTCTTAATATCTCAATTTTATTTGGATTTTATTTTGAAATAATATTTATGTGATTTCTATTAAATAATATACATGATTTCAGGTACTAAAAAAAGAAAAATATATGTATTAAAAGCTTAACTTATATGTGACCTATAATAATAAAATCTATTAATACAATTGATATCAATAGCAAATTTGGTCTATAATAAAAGTGTCATCTAAATTTATAAATAGAATTGATAAATTCTTTGTAATTAAATTTTCAATAAAAGTGTCATCCAAATTAAATATTAAAAAGTGCCATCTAAATTAAATTTAACTTTTAAAATTATAATTAAAAAATATTTCTTATATCTTTTATAAAAAATTATTCATAATTTTAAATAAATAATTAAAAAACAATTACATTTCACTATTATAATTAAAAAATTAATTATTATATTTATTGTTTAATTTCATATCATAAATTTGCTTTAATAATTTTTAATTATAAATTTAAGTTATTTTTATTAATAATAATTCAATTTAATTATATTGTTAGAAATATATTATACAATTAATGCATATCAAGTAAGTCGAGACAAAAAAATCAATTGTATCTTGTATCCCTTCGTATAGAAATTGGTATCAATTGTGTTAAGATGATTTTTATTATAGCTAAATTTGATATTGATATCAATTGTATTAATAGATTTTATTATTATAGGCCAAATATAAATTAGGCTTTTAATGCATATATATTTTTTAGTACGTCAAATCGTATATATATATATATATATATATATAATGGATCCAAAATTCTATGGTAAAGATTAGTATGTTGTTTATTTACTGTTATACCCAAAATTCGTAAGTTCACTTACGAATTCACCTTAGTTGATTTACTTTGTAAGTGCACTTACGAATTCATCTTATTTTTTGAAAATCCTGGATTATTTCGTTAGTGCATTTACGAATTTACTTTATTTTGAGAATTCGTAAGTGCACTTACGAAATCTAGGGGATATTTTTGGTTTTTCACCAGGGGTGGAGAAGAAGCTCACTAGGTGGGTGTAGAAATTTCTTATAATAATATTCTCTCAATATAATAATACTCTCTCGTCTTGTCATATTATTCTTTGAAATCTTTATCATCATAAATAATTATTTTCAATCTTATAACAAACATAGGTATATTTACCTTTTAACTCAGCGATTAGTAGCTGAATAATTAACGGTAAAAAATTCAAGAGTAAGAATTTATTAGGAATATTATTGTTTCCACAAAGTGTACACAGATTAACCGTCTTTAAGCATAAATTTTTGTCTCCTGAAATCTATGTCATAATATAAATTAGGAGTGTTCAAAACCGAACAAATTCAATAGAAAACTGCAAATAAATCAAATCAATTCGAAATCGTAAAAAATCACATTTGGTTCGATCTTTTAACAAAACTACACGATTTGGTTCATTTCGCTGTTTGTATTTTACAAACCGAACCAAACTGCAACTATTTAGGGGGATCATGATAGTTTATCGATGTTGCTCTTATGTGCTTCTGCTAGTTGAGAATCCCTTGATTTCTCTTCTAGTGTGGGTTTTTCCTTGAGGGGAGAACTTATTATGTTTGACATTGAAATACACAAATGTAAGGTGGAGATATGAACTCATTCTCTCTGGTTTTTTTTGTTGGTGCATAAAATTAGGGTTGAGACACACTCTATTTATACTAGTATTTGGTCAGTTTGGACCATATAAAAATCTTATATGTGTCAGGTAAGGTTTCAGATGCACCTACCAGAATATCTTATGTGTAATTTGTGAAAAAGCAGTTCAGAGTCACCAATCTGAAGTATCACCTAGACCAGTATTTATAAGGGAATTTCTATGTAAATTGTAAAAGAAGAGTTCAAAGTCACGTCTCCGAACACACCATTGGTGAATTCGGATACACCTATCTAAATATTTCCCTCAACCAGTGGCAAACCAAAAAAATTGAAAACAAGCTCAAGTAATGTTTACATAAACCATATCATAAATATAATATGTATTAAATCGTATCGAATTAATACATACAAAAAGCGGTTCAATTATAATCTAAAATGTGTCAAAAGATCTAGTACCACATAAATCTATAGTTGGCTCCGCCTTCGATGCTTCCTTGTTTGATTCTCTTTTAAGCTCCATCAATTTTATGCTTATGTGTCTAACTTAATCAGTCTATGCACAAACAATTTCCCCATTTACTTGGTCCAGAATAGTGCTCTCAACGTATTTCAAAAAATTTGATATCGTACACACATTTTGTGAAATTGTGTTACAGGGTCAACATACAATTCTTCAGTGGAAGAATTTAATATACAAGTCCATGCATCCATAATCTTTTCCACCGTCACAGTTAACGTAACTCCAACAATATGAGCTTAGACCAATTTTAGTTAGGAGAAATCAAAATGTTGATCACATGTTGAGAAATGCCAATCTTGGGCGTAACAATATTGTGAATGTAGTATAAGAAGTGTTGACACATTCTGGGGGTAAATATTGGCCATAAAAGGCCTAATTATTTGTCACTTTTGCCTGACTATATTCGATAGTCAGAATTACCTAGGGGATGTAAAGTACTTAAATTCACGAAGTTTTCTGGCGAGGCTAATGAGTCAACTATTTAACACATTGCAAGGTACGAAACAAAAGCTGGTGATATAGCCAATGATGAGGGTCTAAAATTGAGATATTTCCCTAATTGATTGACTAAGAATTCTTTTACTTGGTTTACAACATTGGCTCCAAATTCTATGTGCACTTGGGAACAATTAGAAAGTATTTCTCATGAGCAATTTTATGATGGTTAAACTAAGATAAGTCTAAAAGAATTATCCTCAATTAAGATAAGGTCGTTTGAGTCAATAGAGGCTTACTTGAATAGGTTTAGGGTTTTAAAGTCTAGATGTTTTACTAGAGTCCATGAACATGAGTTAGTCGAAATGGCTCCTAGAGGTCTTGATTATTCAATTAGGAAGAAATTTGATCCCAAGTCTATTACAGATATGTCTCAGTTAGCTGATAAGGTTCGATGTATTGAACGGCTAAAAATAGAAAAAGCTAGAGTGTCAAAAGATCATAGAAAAGACAAAGTAACCTATGTCGATACTAAGGAATATTCTGTAGAATTTGAAGACGAATACATGGAAGAATGAGAAATTAATGTAGCTGAATTAAAAGTCGGTCCTCCATATACATGTGAATCTATAAGTACGTCTAGGGGAAAGGTAGTCGAAGAACCAAAAAGTGGTAAATTTGTTGCTAAAACATACATTTTTGATGTATCGAAATATGATGAATATTTGATATTTTAGTTTCAGATGGTCAGATTATATTGCCTCAAGGCATTAAAAATCCACCATTAGAGCAAAAATAGAAAAAAGGTTTTTGCAAATATCATAATTTTTTGGGTCATAACACTTCTCAATGTGTTCTTTACAGGGATTTGATTCAAAAAGCGCTGAAAGATGGTAGACTGAAGTTTGGTAAGAAACCAGTAAATCCCATGAAGGTCGACTCAGACCCTTTGCATGTTGTTGATGCTAACTTTGTAGAACCATTGGAGGTGTTAATGGTTGAAACTATTGATGGTTTCGAAGACAAACGAGCAAATATTGTTGACATAATGGTTGTGTTGACAATAGAGGCTACTGATAGCCTCCAAAATGAACAAGTTGTAGTTGTTGAGTCAATGGCAATTGTAGTAGATGGGGTTACTGAAGATCTTGAAGGTGGTAAGGTATATGGTCAACCTTGATAAAGAATCTAAAGTTGACCAAGATCACAAAGACAAAACGGATTGTGAGACAAATTCTAAAGCTGAAGAGTTATCTGATGAGACATTTGTACAATTGATGAAGGTGGTGTTTCCTCAACCTAGAGAAGAATTAGTGGATTTCATGAATCAATGTAACCTGAGTAACTCAAGGTCCATGTTGTGTCTAAACTATAATATGGTTTATAGTGAAGATGTGGCAAAAAGTCCAAAAGTGGTCTTCGACCATGCTAAGGGCCCATTCAAGGTCAAGGTGCCTCAAGGGAAGCCAAAGTTTCCATATCAGAAAACTTTTATGCCACCAATTGATGTTCCTAACAATAGTTGGGTTCATCCCTTTTACCCAAGGGAGGCAAACCAGAATTGGAAGGTGATTAAAAAAGGCTCAGGTTCGAGCCAAAAATGGGAGACGATGGAGAAGAGATCAAGTTCTTCTCAAATCACTAAGGCTGGAAAGAAAGACCACATTCCTCCTACTTACAAGGGGAAGAATCCAATGACGAGAACTCAATGGAGAAGATTCCAGAGGAACAAAAAAGCTACCAGGGAAGCAACATCAAAGGCTGCTCCCACAAAAGTTGAAGTCAAACAGAAAGAAGTACATTGTCTTCCAGCAAAAGAGAGGTTGTCAATGCCAACTGATAGTTCGACATCAGTCAAAAATGCAGATCCTGAAGTGATGCCAGATCTAATAAATTTTGAGTATTTTGGAAACTTTGAAGTAGTAGACGAAGTTAAAGCCATTGATGCATTGGTCGAGACCGAAGTAATCCCAAATCATTTAAGTTATGATTATTTTGGAAATTTCAAAATGGTAGAAAACATTTTTGCCATTGATGCGCTAACTGAAAGCAATTGGAGAAAACCTATAGTGGATTATCTGAAAACAGAGCATAAAATCAAGTATAGGAAATCATACTTTATAAGAGTCTCTGTCATAATATTTATTAATCTAAGTGCGAAGTCGCAACCTAAGTGTACGCATGTATCAGACTTTTATTTTAAAATTATTTTGACATAAAAGATTGTTGATTTTCTATTAGATGTTTAAAAATTGAAGTGCGTTGAAGATATGAAATTAAGTGACTTAAGTATGCATGTTTATGATTATGGCATTGAGAGTTATGTATTTTCATGTGTGCATTTTGTGTACATGAATAAGACGTAGATCATAGAAGAGGAACATATTTAATCTTACGCTATAAAAGTCCAATTAGGAATTTAAATGAAATTGAAAATCTAATCTTAAAAAATTTAAGAATGATGCTAGTACCCGCCTCGCACCCGCCAACTAAATTTAATTTAATTTATTTATTTTTAATAGTTTTATTATTCATTTATACTTTTAATGTTATAGTATCATGTTTATTAGAATTATTATTTATTTTTATAATATCATGTTTAGAATTATTATTTATTTTTTTAAAAATAAAATTTAAATAAAAATATCAAACATAAATTATTTTTTTAAATAATTAATTATTTAGTTTAATTGTTAATTTTTATCTTTAATGAAAAAAATTATAAATTTAAAATAAATTAAAATTTTATTCGAGCAGGTGCGAGGAAACCAACTTTATTATTTTATTAGCCAATTTTTTATTTTTCATTAACCAACTTTATTAAATAAGTAAATCATTCTTAATGTATTGTTTATTTGCATTGTTCATTAACAAACTTTCTTACGATGCATTTATTGATTTACCAATTTTATTTTTGAAAGGTAAACTAAAAAAACTTCATAAATATGGTCCCACCAACATAATGAGAGAAGGTGATTTGGTTATTATTAATTTTGGTTTAAATGGAGTCCCCTGTATTGGTTTTCTTAACATTTTAGTTTTATATAAAAAAAATTAGTTATTAGATCCTCCAATATCATATTTCATGATTTTTGGTAATTTCTCGTAATAAAATAGTGTAAATTGTATAGATGACATTGAAATTATGAGATAAAATTTTTTAATTGTTGTCACATCATTAAAACCTTATTAAATTTATAATATATATTTTAGAATTAAAATGTATAATATATAATTTCTAAATAAATATTTATAAAAAAAACAATTAAAATAATTAAAAATATTTAATTATTATAAAAAAACTTTTAAGAAATAAAATAATAAATCTTTAAATATTTTTAATGACGTGACAACAATTAAAAAATGTCACCTCATAATTTCAATATCACATATACAAATTAGATTATTTTATCGTAGGAGACCACAAAATAATCTAATTTTGTGTCAAGACAGCAAAGCTGTAGTTGAAATATCACACGAGATTAACAAATATTAAAATGTTCAAAATGCTTAAAATGATTTTAGGAAAATGCATGTAATTAACATATTTAAAATTTTCTGATGTTTCATTTTTGAATATCCTTGAAATCATCTTGTGAGAGAATTTCTACGTCATTTGAATAAATTCTATGATGATGCTTGATCCTTTTTTCCTAGTAGAAGTTTGTAGAAAACTTGATAGCATAACATCATTCTTGTTTGGAGTCTACATAAAAGAAAAGAACTGCAACATAAATCTATGAGTGTTTTTAAAACATATAATAAAATAACATTATAGCAAATAAACTCCAAAACAAATAGTTAAACTTATTTATTGCATTCTACAAACAAATCTAACAAATAGATAAAAGGAGAAGAGAGGGAGAGAGTACGGAGAAAGAGATCACAAAGATGGTGGAAGACTATGAAGAAAGAGATGACAAAAAAAAGTTTATAATTTGCTTCTTTGTTGATTTATTTTTGACAAAAGTAATGGATAAGTAGTGGGAATTTTTTTTTTGAATAACCAATTTTTTTTTAAAAAACTATAAAAATAATTAACTTTTAAAAATATTTACGCAAATAATCAATTTTCAGGACAAAAATACAAGCAGATGGCTCCTGCACTGAAAATCAGGAGCAGGAGCCAAGGGGATGGCGCCTCCCTTCAAGCTTTTGCCCTAAAAGTCATCTCAGATGGCTCCTATGTGTAAAACACAAGGGAAAAGCCATCTGAGATGGCGCCTTAGTGTATTTTTTTTTAAATAAAAAAATTTTTAATTTAAATTAAAGTGCACGACAATGTTGTGAAATAAATCTTGTATTATAAATTTTGATTACAGCAAAAAGCGATTACATAAGTTCATTCATGGCGACCCGAGACTCGTAGATGACCACCGGTAGGGGTGTTCAAAACCAAACCAACCCAATAGAAAACCGCAAAACCAAACCAAACCAAATCGAAACCGCAAAAAACCGCATTTGATTCGGATTAGTTTGGATCATTTTTTAACAAAACCGCATGGTATGGTTCGGTTTGCGGTTTGTATTTTACAAACCGAACCAAACCGAACTAAACCGCATTATGTTACAACTTAAATTTTACTTAACTCACATCTAACCTAAACCTAAATCTATTATACATTAGCCTTATGATTACAGACAATTTTCTCATCTTTACATTTATGATTTCATTTTCAATCTTCTTAAATATCTCCTAACATTATCACTTCATCTTCACCACTTACATCTTGTCTCTTCTTATCTAATATCTACTCTCTTATATTGTTTCCTTTGCATGTTCTTATTTTTTATGCAATTTTTCTATCTTTCAATTTCATTTTATCGCACATCTTTATCTCTAATCTCTCCTCTCTTATGTTCTTTCTTTTTCATCTTCACTAATTTCTCATCTCTTCTATTTTTTTTGTTTTATTATAATATTTTTTATATTGTTTTATGCTATTATTTTATGTTTATTTTTTCATTTTTGTCTAATCTAACTTTTGCATATTAAATGAGAAGTTATTGTCCAAATATGATTAGTTTTTTGGTTATAATTTAGTAGTGTATCATGTATGAATGACCAAATACAAAGTTATGTTGTCATATATATGTGAATGTATGACTCAACAAATTATTTGTAAAAAACCGAACCAACCAAACCGCATTGGTTTGGTTTGATTTGGTTTGTTTTTTTTTCTAAAAGTCAACCAAACCAAACCAAACCGCATGCCTTTTTCTCTCGCGGTTCGAATGATTTTTTGCGTCAAAACCGCCCAAACCGCACCGCGAACACCCCTAACCACCGGTTCCACATGCGCGTCCTCTCTTAACTCGTCTGATGCGAGGTTCTGGATCCGGTTGTTGTTGGGTCAATGGGACCTGATCATGGGTTGATGGCTGCCCGTAGTGAATGAGATCAGGATCCATGAATGCCTCAAGATTTACATTGCTTGTTGCACCAGTTTCGTATAAACGTATCCCCATGTTCTCGAAGCTTGGTCGTTGCGGTTGGGGGTTAGGTTCCATTTGAGGACTATAGCAGTCCTCATCCGTATATGTGGATTGTGAATGTGTGGGGTAAAAAGGAAATTGGGTGTTAGGAGTCTCGTACCCATATGAATGGCGGGGGGTTTGGTAGGACGATGGTTGGTGGAATGTTGGGTTGGTTGGGGAATATTCTTCAGGGAAGCCAGGGTCTAGGGTGAGGTGAGATGTTGATGGACCCATATAGGGGGGTTGTACATATGCCCTTTGTTCGGTGTATTGAACTTGGGTGTGTGGCATATGTGAGTATTGAGTGGGTGGGTGATGAGGTTGTTGTTGGGGTTGGGGTTGGGATTGAGTGGTGGTGGTTCTATGTCGTCGGGTTGATTGGCGGGAAGTTGATGGTTGTTGGTAGTGTGGTTGGGATGGTTGTTGGTAGTGTTGTTGGGGTTGTTGTTGGGGTGGTTGTTGGTAGTGTTGTTGGGGTGGTTGTTGGTAGTGTAGGGGTGGTTCTTGTTGTTGTTGGTAGTGTTGGGGTTGTTGTTGGTATTGTTGTTGAGGTTGTTGTTGGCGGTAGCGTTGTCTTCGTTGTTGTTGTGACTCTGGAGGTTGCCCCCACTGGGTGCGAGAGTCGACCAAATAGCGAGGTTGGGAAACATGCATATCTGGAACTGTGACTGATTGGTACCAAGCAATGTACTGACGAGAGTGTTGCATAATCTCGTCATCTTCATAAACGGGAAATTGTAAGATATGGTCTGCTCGGTTTTTCCACATCCCACAATACTTCCCGGCAAAATTCCTCCAATTATTGAGTCCCCATTGGGCATCGACCCTTTTTAGATGCCAAGGATCCAAGCATATCGGATCGCGGGGTATGTCTTGGAACATACCAAACTGCATCTTCACACGGTCGCTGTGGTGCATCTCCACAATGTTGAACCGTATAATTGCAGTCTTCGCGGTCCAAACCTCTGCATCTTCATCATTTGGTACATGGTCCAAACCCAAGTTCGGTCTCCATGTAAACTGTTGAAAAATAATGGAGATTAATAATAATGATAAAATAATATCGTTAAATTTAAAATAATTTGGAGTTAATAGAAATGACGTACATCGGTTGGTCCAAGGTGGTCTATTAGATTACGGTATAGGAGAACATTGTGTCTCGGATTCTTTCCGTAATCCATGCCCACTACGCTAAACCTAAATGAATTAACATTTAATATATTAGGATTTTATATATGTGAAAGATATAAATAAAATTTAATAAATAAACAATGTACTTATTTTGTTGCGTAGGGAAAAGTGAACGGTAGGTCGTTGACGGGATTGAGTGATTGCATTCTCCACCAACCCCATGTTTGAAGTAAGAAAGCACATCCATTGAAAGTTGATGTGTCTTTCATACAATTTTTACACAACGAGGAGTATAGCTGGGCAAGAACAGCGGAACCCAAACTATATCTTCCTATTTTATTGACATCTCTAAGTAAATTCAAATACATAAAATTGACACTATTCCCGGTACTTTTGGGGAATAAAAAACTACCAAACATTAACATAATGTAGTTTCTAGTTTTTATTATTTTTTGTTCTTCGGTGGAATTTTCATCCAAAACAAGAGAATAATAATACTCTCTAAGAGTTGAAAGAAATATACCTTGGCCTCTTGCGGTAGGACCTTCGACCATATCTCTACCCAACAACTCCTCGCAAATATTGTTAGGTTGTTGTACCGGACCATTCACCGCCTTGCCATCGATAGGAAGACCCATCAACATGTACACGTCCTCTAGTGTGACGGTACACTCACCTATAGGTAGATGAAATGTGTAACACCCCATCTAAATACCCCGAATATATTAATTAAATTAATATCTAAATCAGCTTTCATCAGAGTTAACACGGAAAATGAGGGATGTCACAACTAATAAATAAAATCAAACTTCCAATAAACAGTAGTCATGCTACACTACGGATCATTATCCAAATAATTCAACCAATTTAAGACCATGTCTTACACAGCGGAAATACCAAAACCAAAATTTAATAAACCATCGTGGTTCTCAAAGAATCCAAATAAACAATTAAACGATAACAATTCTCTTAACTAAACGTTCCCCAGTGTTACAATCTAATCAGAGCATGACACTGACACGCGAACTTAAAAGATAAGCTCTATAGCCATCCTCGCCAACTCCTCAGCTGCTAACTTTAATCTGAAATTGTAAAGTAAGGGTGAGACTTCTCATAATTAAAGCATATTATAAGCTTCTCATTTAACAATATATTACAAGCATATTATTTCACCTACTTAACACAATTCAGAATTCAACACACAACCATAGTCATATAAGTCATCATGCATAATCAATAGACAACAAAAGAATTGCAACACTGGAAGACATCCTAACATGTTACAATTCCATGCAAACACAAATGCAGACTCAATGCATGCGGTACCGACACGTGACCCAGTCACCCAACACTGATCCATCCTCAACCGGATACAGTAACCATCGATTCGTCCATAAACACCAGGACACGAATCCAGCCTAACCACCCATCCTCACTCGGGTATCGGTTATCGGCAATCCAAGTCAAATTCCGCACAATGGGAATTAACTTCACCAAACAATGCAAATGCACGCACATCACTAGCATGCAACATCAATCAGTCTATGTATACATTCATCTAACATAACTGAATCAAACCAATCAACATGATATATCAACCAATCATGCATACATCTAACATCAGCATAAACATGCTATACATGCTATTACATCTACACATTACCAGTATCCCCATCACCAAAGGTCCTCTGCTACACATACATCATTATGTGTCAGTTAATAATCATTTATTTCGAAATTCGACTCCTTTCCAAAATAATTTCAAGTTTTCTAAAATATTTTCATTTTATAAGGTAGAGCATTAAATTTAGAAAATAACGTCCAAAACGGCGCTCAAAACGGACTTACGGTTTGAAAGTTATGAATTTTCAAAGTTTTAAAAAATTTCAAAAGTTTTCAGTGGAACCCGGTTCCTCCCTGGGAGTAACCGGTTCCCATTCAAAAAAGGGAAAATGTATGGGAACCGGTTCCTCCGTAGGAAATGGTTCCCAGTAAAATTTTATATTTTACGGAAAACAACGTGGAACCGGTTCCTCCCACACGAGAACCGGTTCACGAGTTCAAAATGTTACTTTTCACCATTTAAAAAGTGGAACCGGGTTCTCCCAGGAACCGGTTCCCGACCTTCGACCCAAAACTCAATTTTGACATTATTTTCCAAAACCATTTTCCTTTTCATCCCAAACGTGCCCACATGTTCCGACACCATAAAATCACTCATTCATCATCAATAACATACGATATAACATGTTTTATTCATCATAATGATCCTATATCATACAAATCAATGAATTTATACATTCGACACAATCGACACCATTAGGTATACACCATGGAAACCTAGAAATTCCCAAACTAAGATTTCCTAACATGCTATGATCTATAGTATCAAAATCAAAACCTATAATCTGAAATAATCAATCGAAATCACCCTTACCTTGTGGGTTCTTGATTCGACACTTCTAGGTCTTCTTCCTTCTTTCTCCTCTTCTCAACTTCACGTATTCTTGTTTTCTCCAAAATGACTCTATTTTCCTTCTTTCCTTATTTTATTCCTTTTATTCCTTTTATTCCTTATATTCCCTATTATCATAAATAAAAAACTTTACTCCTCACACCTCAATTAATTCCATCTTTAATCCCAATAATTCAATATATTAATAAATTATGTTCTCAATTAATTTAATAATTAAAAATCATAATTATTTAATTATCGAATTATTTTGGGGTGTCACAACTCTCCCCAACTAAAAGAGTTTTCGTCCTCGAAAACATACCTCAGACGAATAATTCGGGATAGAGTCCTTCATCGACTCTCCACTCCCAAGTGACATTTCCATCATTTGGTCCTCCCAAGCCACTCTTACCAATGCAATTTCTTTGCCTCATAGCTGTTTCAACTTCGATCCTCAATTCGCAGTCGCTTCCACGATCAAATTCTCTCGTACCTGTATATCATCTATCTGAATCTCATAAGACGGGTCAGCAATGTACTTCCTTAGTTGAGACACATGAAAAACATCATGCAGATTCGCAAGTGACGGCGGCAAAGCAATCTGATATGCAACCTTCCCAACTCTCTTGGTAATCTGAAAAGGACCAATAAATCGTGGAGTCAACTTCTTTGACTTCAAAGCTCGACCAATACCCGTCATCGGAGTAACTCGCATAAAAACATGTTCTCCTTCACTAAACTCAAGATCCTTCCTCCTCTTATCATGGTAACTTTTCTGACGACTCTGAGAAGTCCTCATCTTCTCCTGAATTATCTTAATCTTTTCCTAAGTTTGTTGAACAATTTCCGGTCCAATCACAGCACTCTCTCCAGTTTCATACCAACACAATGGTGTCCGACACCTCCTACCATACAATGCCTCAAACGGAGCCATACCAATACTCGAGTGAAAGCTATTGTTGTAGGTAAACTCAATCAACGACAAGTAGCTATCCCAAGCTCCACCTTTCTCTAACACACAAGCTCTCAGCAGATCCTCTAACGACTGAATCGTCCTTTCCGTCTGACCATCTGTCTGTGGATGATAAGCGGAACTTAAACGCAACTTGGTACCCAAAGCTTCTTGCAATCCCATCCAGAATTTAGATGTGAACCTCGGATCTCGATCCGACACAATACTAGAAGGTATACCGTGCAAACTCACAACCTTCTCGACATACAATTCTGCCAACCTCTCCATCGGATAATCCATTCTTATCGGAATAAAATGAGCAGATTTTGTTAACCTATCCACAATCACCCAGATAGAATCATAATTCTTAGATGTCCTCGGCAAACCAGACACAAAATCCATTGAGATTCCATCCCACTTCCATTCTGGAACAAATAACGGCTCCATCAATCCTGACGGTTTCTGATGCTCGATTTTTGACTTCTGACAAACCAAACAAGCATACCCAAACTCAGCAATTTCCTTTTTCATTCCCGACCACCAAAACAACTTATTCAAATCATGGTACATTTTAGTAGCACCGGGATGAATACTCAACCCGCTACGATGTCCTTCTTCCAAAATATTCTTCCTAATCTCGGCAACATCCAGAACACACACCCGATCACCAAATCTCATAACTCCATTCTCATCAATTCTGAACTCACCTCCTTGACCTTGGTTGATTAAAGTCAACTTATCAACTAAACCAACATCAGATTTCTGTCCATTTCTAATCTCTTCCAGAATACCACTAGTCAGCTTCAACATACCCAATTTCACACTATTCGGAGTAGTTTCACAAACCAAACTTAGATCTCTGAACTGCTCAACCAAATCTAACTCACGGACCATCAACATTGACATATGCAAGGACTTCCTACTCAAAGCATCTGCAACCACGTTTGCTTTACCAGGATGGTAATTCAAACCGAAATCATAATCCTTTAGGAATTCTAACCATCTTCTCTGCCTCATGTTCAGCTCTTTCTGATCAAAGAGATACTTCAGACTCTTATGATCACTGAATACCTCAAACCGAGAACCATATAAATAATGTCTCCATAGTTTCAAAACAAATACGACAGCTGCCAACTCCAAATCATGAGTCGGATAGTTCCTTTCATGCACTTTCAATTGTCGTGAAGCATAAGCCACAACCTGCTTATCTTGCATCAACACACCACCTAATCCCATTAATGATGCGTCACAATACACAACAAAAGACTTAGTCGGATCTGGCAAAATCAAGATCGAAGCACTTGTCAACCTCCTCTTCAGCTCTTGAAATCCTTTCTCACATTCAACATCCCAAACAAACACCTGACCCTTCCTGGTCAACTTAGTCAATGGCAGTGCCAGTTTGGAAAACCCTTCAATAAACTTCCGGTAATAACTGCAGACCCGAAAACTACGGATCTCGAAGCATTCTTGGCGCTTCCCGAGATACCGCTTCTACCTTCGTAGGATCCACACAATTCCATTCTTGGAAATTACATGGCCAAGAAAACTCACTTCATCTAACGAATTCACACTTGGACAACCGCATAAAGCTTCTTTTCTTTCAACAATTCCAACACAACTCGAGATGTTCGCATGCTCCTCATCGCCGAATAAATCGAGAATATCATCGATGAATACTACTACGAACTTGTCAAGATATGGATGAAATATCCTTCATATACTCCATGAAAACACCGGTGCATTAGTAACTCCAAAGCGGCATAATATTCATAGTGCCCATACCTCGTTCTAACGGTTTTGAATATCCTCCGACTTCACACGAATCGATGATATCCGGATCTCGATCAATCTTACTAAATCGCACGCTCCAGGTTGATCCATCAAATCATCAATCCTCGGCAAAGGATACCGATTCTTGATTGTCACTTTATTCAACGTCGGTAGTCAACACATAACCTCATTGAACCTTCCTTCTTCTTAACCAATAACACCGGAGCACCCCACGGCGAAACACTCGGACGAATAAACTTCTTCTCAAGCAATTCCTCTAACTGCTTCTTCAATTCAGCTAATTCAGATGCCGACATGCGATAAGGCGCCATCGACACCGGACTAGTTCCAGGAATCAGATCTATAGTAAACTCTACCTCTCTCTCAGGTGGCAATTCACTAACGTCTTCCAGAAACACGTCTGGAAATTCATTCACCACTGGCAATCCATCACCCTTTGTTTTTCCCTCCGCTTCTATCGCGGAATACAACATAAACACCATAGCACCATCTTTCACAGCTAGGTTCATCTGTTTAACTGACATAATCTCACTTTCGACTTTAACCTCTTCAGGAAAAATGACTGTCTTCTCAAAACCATTGATATGAACCTGGTTGAATTCCAACCAGTTCATTCCAAGGATGATATCAAGTTGTTCTAGCGGTAGGCACACTAAATCCATACCGAAACCCCTACCAAAAATCACAACAGGACAATTTCTACAAACATATGAAGTAGTCACTGAACCCGACGCAGGAGTATCAATAACCATACTTCCATCCATATTAGAAATTTCCAAATTCAATCTTTTAGCACAATCTAACGCAATAAAAGAATGCGTAGCTCCAGTATCAATAATCGCAATCAAAGGTATGTCATTAATAAAACACGTACCTTTAATCAGCCGATCATCTGGTTTAGTCTCTGATCCAGACAATGCAAACACTTTACCACCAGCTTGCTCTTTCTTGGGTTTTGTGCACTAAGGACGAGTATGACCCTCTTCACCACAGTTGTAACAAGTCACCACTCTCACTCTGCAGTCATTGGCCACATGGCCGAGTTTCCCACACTTGAAACACTTCTTATCATTACTCTTACAGTCCACCATACGATGTCATGTCTCACCACACTTATAACACTTAACGGAGGAACTAGAATCTCCTCCACCAAATTTCTTCCAACCGCCGGATCTCTGATTACTCCTATCATAAGGCTTACCACGATCCATCAGTTGCTTACCTTTCCTATCAACATACCCTCGAGCATTCGACTTAGTGTTAGCAAGATCCTCCTCAAGAATCCTACTACAATCAACCAAATCAGAAAATCTTCGGATATGCTGATACCGAATACCCTGCTTAATCTCATCACGAAGACCATTTTCAAACTTGATACATTTGGAAAATTCTCCATCTGCATCGTTAGGGTAATGAGCATAATACTGCTAACTCGATAAACTTGAAGCATACTCACGGCGGTTTGTTACCTGCAGTTCGAACTCAATCTCCTTCTTACCCCTGATGTCCTCAGGAAAGTACCTCCTCAGAAAAGTCCTCTTGAACACAGCCCAATTCAATGCAACGCCATCTTCTTCGATTCGATTACGGTAGCAACCCACCATCATCGACTTCCTCGCTAACATGTGAGTTCCATATCTCACCTTGACCCCTCCACGATCAATCACTCGAAGATCCTCTCGATCTCCTTCAACCACTTCGAGCACCTTCGGGATCATATGCACCTTGAACAATGGAGGATTATTCCTCGAAAATTCCCCAATTGTCGGTCGACCAATCGCAACTCCTGGTTCCCTCAAGCACCCCTAACATTCCCAAAGCCTCGGCAATAGCATCATCATTCCTTCATTACCTCTTCCACCATTGTTACGTAACATTACAAAACAATCTACATCAGCACACAAGTATCGACAGTGTTACTTACACTAGTCGCATACTAAAAGGGATAACGACACAAGACAAGACCGACTATGCTCTGATACCACTATTATAACACCCAATCTAAATACCCCGAATATATTAATTAAATTAATATCTAAATCAGCTTTCATCAGAGTTAACACGGAAAATGAGGGATGTCACAACTAATAAATAAAATCAAACTTCCAATAAACAGTAGCCATGCTACACTGCGGATCATTATCCAAATAATTCAACCAATTTAAGACCATGTCTTACACAGCGGAAATACCAAAACCAAAATTTAATAAACCATCGTGGTTCTCAAAGAATCCAAATAAACAATTAAACGATAACAATTCTCTTAACTAAACGTTCCTCAGTGTTACAATCTAATCAAAGCATGACACTGACACGCGGACTTAAAAGATAAGCTCTATAGCCATCCTCACCAACTCCTCAGCTGCTAACTTTAATCTGAAATTGTAAAGTAAGGGTGAGACTTCTCATAATTAAAGCATATTATAAGCTTCTCATTTAACAATATATTACAGGCATATTATTTCACCTACTTAACACAATTCAGAATTCAACACACAACCATAGTCATATAAGTCATTATGCATAATCAATAGACAACAAAAGAATTGCAACACTGGAAGACATCCTAACATGTTACAATTCCATGCAAACACAAATGCAGACTCAATGCATGCGGTACCGACACGTGACCCAGTCACCCAACACCGATCCATCCTCAACCGGATACAGTAACCATCAATTCGTCCATAAACACCCGGACACGAATCCATCCTAACCACCCATCCTCACTCGGGTATCGGTTATCGGCAATCCAAGTCAAATTCCGCACAATGGGAATTAACTTCACCAAACAATGCAAATGCACGCACATCACTAGCATGCAACATCAATCAGTCTATGTATACATTCATCTAACATAACTGAATCAAACCAATCAACATGATATATCAACCAATCATGCATACATCTAACATCAGCATAAACATGCTATTACATCTACACATTACCAGTATCCCCATCATCAAAGGTCCTCTTCTACACATACATCATTATGTGTCAGTTAATAATCATTTATTTCGAAATTCGACTCCTTTCCAAAATAATTTCAAGTTTTCTAAAATATTTTCATTTTATAAGGTAGAGCATTAAATTTAGGAAATAACGTCCAAAACGGCGCTCAAAACGGACTTACAGTTTGAAAGTTATGAATTTTCAAAGTTTTAAAAATTTTCAAAGTTTCGGTGGAACCGGTTCCTCCACAGGAGTAACGGTTCCCACATTCAAAAAAGCGCCCGGAAAATGTATGGGGAACCCGGTTCCTCCAGGTAGGGAACCGGTTCCCAGAAGTAAAATTTTATATTTTCTGGAAAAACAACGTGGAACCCGGTTCCTCCCACACAGGAACCGGTTCCTGAGTTCAAAAATGTTACTTTTCACCATTTTAAAAGCTGGAACCCGGGTTCTCCCATTGGGGAACCGGTTCCCACGACCTTCAGACCCAAAAACTCAATTTTGACAGCATTATTTTCCAAAACCATTTTCCTTTTCATCCCAAAACGTGCCCACATGTTCCGACACCATAAAATCACGCATTCATCATCAATAACATACAGTATAACATGTTTTATTCATCAGTAATGATCCTATATCATACAAATCAATGAATTTATACATTCTGACACAATCTGACACCATTAGGTATACACCCATGGAAACCTAGAAATTCCCAAACTAAGATTTCCTAACATGCTATGATCTATAGTATCAAAATCAAAACCTATAATACGAAATAATCAATCGAAATCACCCCTTACCTTGTGGGTTCTTCGAATTCTGACACTTCTAGGTCTTCTTCCTTCTTTCTCCTCTTCTCAACTTCACGTATTCTTGTTTTCTCCAAAATGACTCTATTTTCCTTCTTTCCTTATTTTATTCCTTTTATTCCTTTTATTCCTTATATTCCCTATTATCATAAATAAAATAAACTTTACTCCTCACACCTCAATTAATTCCATCTTTAATCCCAATAATTCAATATATTAATAAATTATGTTCTCAATTAATTTAATAATTAAAAATCATAATTATTTAATTATCAAATTATTTTGGGGTGTCACAAAATGTATGTGTCTCGGGTCTCCACCTTTCACACAATGCAAGAATGAACTTTGAATCGATCGTGTAGTTGAAGATTTTAATAACCTCTCCAAAACCAGCATGTTCAAGGTATGGAACGATGAACGGATCGGGAACAACATAGTGATGTGAGCGACATCTAAATTTTTTCGTGTCCTATAGATAATGTGAAAATAAATTGTGTAAGAAAGTGTAAATAATATTTAAAATATAATAAAAAAAGAATATAACAAAAAAAAAATCAAGAAAAAGAATGAAAACAAAAAAAATGAAAGAATAGTTACATAGGTTGCAATGTTTGCCCTTGTTCCTCGGTGAGATTCTCCCAACGTCAAGAGACTCATGATTGAAATTTCTACTAATGATTTGAGAAAGAGAGAATTATATTAAAGATAGAGGAGGAGTGAAGAGTGGTGATGGAAAAAACACAAATGAGAAGCCATATTTATAGGTGATTCAAGAAGAGAGGAATAAATGAGGTGGTTGGGACCTTGCATGCATGGATGACACTTGTCAAGGAGGAGCCAAGTGGGATGGCTCCTCCCCTTTAAAATTGCACTAAGGCGCCATCCTAGATGGCTTGTGACAGGCTAGGTGGCAGTTAGGTGGCAGGTTGCATGCATGCAGGCTAGTGTGTCAGCTACGTGGCAGACCTATTTATAATTAGACCTGCAAAAAGCCAAAGGAGATGGCGCCTCCCTTGTGTTTTTACACATAGGAGCCATTCAACTTGGCTTTTTACAGACCTAGTGATAAATAGGTCTGTCCCCTAGCCACCCTAGACTGCATGTGATTTTTTTTTCCAATTATAAAACCCTAATCGAAAAACCCAAATTTCCAACACTAAAATCAAAAACCCTAATTTCAAACACTCAAACCCTAATCAAAATGTCATTTGTACCACAATATGTTATCACTGTAAATTTCAATGGCGAGACATACAACAGTGAGGTATCAGGTTTTTTATTCAGAAACACTGAAAATATCCAATTTTGTCTAAATAGCAATGCGAATTTTTCATATTTCAAAAAAAGACTCGAAAACAAACTTCGTCGAGGTCCGACGTCAAACATTTTCTATCAACATCCTGTTTTTACTGGTGAGAACCAAGTAACATTTTACCAGGTAGCTGTTGAAGACGACGAAGATCTGCAAAACATGTTTTGTAATCATGAATATTCTGGGTACGACTCGATTCAGTTGTACGTCGTGTTCCAGGACACATAGAGGGTTGATCCTAAGGAGGAGGAACAAGCTGAGGTGGATGTTGCGAGAAGAAGAGAGGAGAGCGGTTCAACATCATGGTAAATGAAGAATCAGAGGCCGAGGAAGAAAGTCAACTGCCTCCACATCAGATCTTCACACCACCTCCATACATGACCACCCTCAACATGTCCATAGATGACCCTTCATCTGATATATTCTATAACCCTGAAGTGCAGTCAGATGCAAATTTAAAAGTCAAAGACAAATTTCGTTCAAAAGAAGATTGCGTCCGAACAATAAAAAAGTTCCACATGATAAACAACTATGACTTTCATGTGGATCGAGCAATGAGAGATACGAATCATCATACTCACCACGAGTGTAACTTCCATCTAACTGCATCGTATAGATTGCGTAGTGATTCCTGGGTGATAGGTTCTATGACGGAACACACTTGTGTTAATTCCACATAATCACGGGATCACCGGAAATTGAGTCATGATCTCATTTGTCAAGAAATCTTACCTCTTGTTAGTTGCGATCCTTCATTGAAGGTGAAAACAATAATATCCCACATCACTACAACATACAACTATACCCCTCGTAGAAAGGCTGGTTGGCAAAAAACAAGGCTATCGAGCAAATCTGAGCCGGGAGGTTAGTACAAAGAGTTACCTCGCTACATGAATGCCGCGACGTATGCTCTGGCTCAATTTATACTGGAGACAGCGTTTTCCCAAGCAGTACTGTCGCGGACATGGTATATTCATAGACTTTTACGGCTTTTCGACCTTGCATCACCGGGTTTGCACACGCAAACCTATCATCTGAATAGATGGAACATGGTTGTACGAAATACAGGGAACCCTACTAATGGTATGTACGGGATGGCAACAATAACGTGTTCCCAATCGCCTATGCTCTTGTAGGCGGTGGAAGCGACTTGGAGTTTCTTCCTAAAGCATCTTGAACACACGTAGCACCACAACGTGATCTTTGTCTAATTTCGGACATGCCTCAATTGAGAGTCGTACAACAATCCCGCCAGCGGTTGGCACGACCCACCATCTACACATGTTTATTGCGCAAGACACATCGTTCAAAACAACATGCGAGATCAAAGATAAGCGTCTTGAAAAGATTATGAATGCAGCATACGCTAACACAACCGTGTTTTATATATTATCGCGATCGGATCAGATTGGAAACCCGATGCGGTGCGTGGGTTGATAATCTGCGGTGGAAAAGTGGACACGGTCATACGACAATGGAGTGCGTTGGGGCCACATGACAACAAATCTAGTCGAATCAATGAGCGGCGTCTTCAAAGGCATAAGAGCACTCCCAATAAGCTGCGTTGGTTAGTACAACATATTTTAGAATGGCCTCCTTGTTTGCAGAGAGGTGAAAAGTGGATGGTACAATCCGGACAAGTGTGGAGTGAAAGTGCTGAAATTTATTAAGGTGAGAGTGCCAAAGCTAGCACTCATCTTGTTACAAGATTCGACCGATAACCATAACTTCATTGTCAAAGAGATAATCGACCACAATGAGGTTTGCCTAGACAACAGTTAAACTACCATCTCGGTGGTGCGACTGTGGAAAATTTCAGGCCTTTCGAATGCCCTGCTCTCATGTCATTGTGGCGTGTGCACATGTTCATCAGAATGCACTAGTACTTCTTTCTCCAATTTACAAGTCTCAGACCTTGCTCAACGTATACAACAATGCCTTCGAACCAGTAGAAAAAGCAGATTATTGGCCTGCGTACAAAGGGGAAGTAGTTTGGCATAACAGTCAAATGCGGAGAAATAAAATGGGTCGTCCCAAGAGCAAACGTATAACAACGGAAATGGACGATGTTGATAAACTAGAAAGAAAGTGTGGTCTATATCGTCAATCCGGACACAATCGAAAAAATTGTCCCCAACGTGCTACAACCTCAACATCCTAAAATTTGTATTTCATTTATCTGCAATTTTAATATTGTAACAAATCTTCTTCTTTCCATTAATTCGCATTTATTACAAACACCAATACGGAGACAACAAAATTAAAAACTACACGATTAAAAGAAACAACAACATGAACTATGACGCATCAACAACACAAAAAATTTATTTAAGACACTACAACCGTCAAAACAATCTCATCGGAACCATACATCATCGCAATAACGTCGACGTCTGTTTTGACTTCCTCCAACCAAATTCGAGGTTGACCAGTTGCGAAGTTCATGGTTGTTCGCTTCCTCTAAATCCTTCTAATTTCATCACCATCTTCAATTTCTCCCTCTAACCAATGCATCAACTCTTTTTTCAGTTTGGTCATGGTAAATATGTGCCAAAATTTCATTTTCATTGGAGGTTTTGAGGCCGAGAAAACAACGTATCCATCTCTGGTATGGATGTATGGAGATGTCATGGTAGAAAAAAAGAGAGAGTAACAGAGAATAAGAGAGAATATAAGAGAGAATATGAGATAAGAAGTTGAAAAAATGTGAAAAATGAAGGAGGGATGAGTGTGTATTTATAAAAATAATTGAATTTTTTTTTTTTAAATTGAAGGGAGGCGCCATCTCAGATGGCTTTTCCCATGTGTTTTACACATAGGAGCCATCTGAGATGGCTTTTAGGGCAAAAAGCTCAAGGGAGGCGCCATCCCCCTTGGCTCCTACTCCTGATTTTCAGTGCAGGTGCAGGTGCAGGAGCCATCTCAGATGGCTCCTGCTTGTATTTTTGTCTTGAAAGTTGGTTATTTGCGTAAATTTTTTCAAAAGTTGGTTATTTTTGTATTTTTTTAAAAAAAATTGGTTATTTAAAAAAAAATTCAAGTAGTGGCTTATTTGAAAGTTATATAAATAATAACAATTATTTATTATTTAATTGAGATGTGAAATTCCTGGCAGCAGATACGTGATGTCACAAAGAATGTTATGACACACTATCTGACACTCTGTTAACAATTCACACAATAAATTTAAATAGCAGTAAAGAACACAATAAATTGTTTACCCAGTTCAGTGTCTAACTACACCTACATCTGGGGGCTACCAAGCCAGGGAGGAAATTCACTATTAGTAGAATTAATTCAGGAATAAACCAACCAGTTTATCTCCTTCACTTAAAACCTATCCAATGCAACTTCAATCTAAGTCCTACTTAGACCTGAGTTCCTACTCACTCCCCCTCAATCACAGCAGTGATATCAACCTATTGATTAATTGAATTGTGAAGACACACTTCAATAAACTATCTTGATTTTGCTTCAAAGCTTTAATCAAGAGACAAACACTCGTGCTTCAAAGCTTTGAGTGATAAACTACCCTTACAAACAAATCCTAGTCCAAGGCACTTATCAATTGATAATTGCTTGGCTCACAAGAGTAACTAGAATTACACAAATAACAACCTGCTAAATCTTCAATACATTCCAGAGGCGCAACAACAGTGTAAGGGTTCTATTCCTTTTATAGAAGCAGTCCTGAAACTTCAGTTTTGGGCTTCCATAAAGATAGCTAGGGTTCACTTAATTAATCCTAAAAACTTGGTCTTATCAACAACCAATTTAGGTCTAACTAAGATTATCCTAACAGCCACGTGAGCATGCAATTTAATAACAGCAAAACATAATACAGCAGCTCAACAAACTTTCTGAAAAGTCTCAGGAAAAAACAGATTCTGCAGAACAGAATGTCACACTGAATGTCATAACATCTGTTATGACATCAAACTATTTTCTGCAGAATTTCAGCACGACTTTTAGCTTCCAGTTCTGAGTTGTCCTTTAAACATCCTTGTCAAGTAGGATTTATCTTCAATCTCTGAATGTCATGACATTTATCAAGACATTGCCATAGCCTAGTTTTACCAAAAAGTAATGCCAACTTAAAACACTAACAAACTCCCCCTTTGGCACATTTTTGGCTAAAACTACTTAAGTTATTAGAGTTCCTATGCAGCAGAAGAAAACAAACTAGTTCTAAGCTATCCTAAGCTTAAAAGAGACAGAACCTAGAGAAGATAAATTCTACCCAAACAAAGTTTCCAATTTCCCACAATTGTCCACATACAAAAAATCCATACAGTTTCCCAATTTCCCAATACAGTTTCCCACAATAGTTCTTCTCCCCCTTTTTAGCCACAAAGAGCCAAAGAAATCAGTACAAGTGCCCCAATCATTCAATCATATATGAAGAAAAGTACCAGCACAATGTTTACAGTTATAGCTTAGTCAAAAGATTACAATTCTGTCAACAAACATTACAGTCATCCAAAATAAAAATGGGAAATCCAGAACATGGAACAAGAAACAATAGAAGCAACAGGGCACAGGATTACAACTTAAGTGCTTTCCTCTCCAGAAGAAGCACTGTGGAAGGAAGCATCTTCAGAACCTTCTTCAGCAGCAATTGCTTGATCAGCATCAGCATCAGCATCTGTATTTGCAGCAGAATCATCACCAACAAGCCCTTCATCCTCAACCTCTGTGTCTTTCTCCTTTTCAAGTGTGAGATCAGTTCTTCCAGACTTTGCTTTCTTGCTTCAAGCTCCTTGTAAGTTGCTTTTAGCACAGCAATGACATTTGCCTTCTGAGAGTTTTCTTTGACAGTTGATGTCTCAGCAGATGTCATGACAATATCGGGGACATGTTTGCCTTGAAAGAGCTTGTAATGAAATCCAAGAGCATGAGCTCTTTTGCATATTGCATCTCTATCACCAAGTATGTCAGGGTACTGATCAATGATGATTCCACACAGGAGGGAGGGAAAGGCTATTGGTCCCTTAATTGCATAACTTTCAGCATGTTTAAGGGTTTGCTCAAAGATATAAGTGCCATAATCAAATTTTGCTTTAGTACCAACAACAAAGATGAATCTGCCCAGACAAATGGAGATGGTGGACTTGTGGTTTGTTGGAACCCAGTTTGCAGCACCAATCTTATGCAGGATGGCAAATTTGACACTCAACTTGCTTGCTGAGAGTTTTCCCTTCAGAGGTCATTGCCTCACTTGTTTGGCAGTGATGGTTTGACAAATCTTGTTGTCAGTTTTCTCCAGCTCTGGCTGAGCATCATCAGATCTACCCAGGAATCTGTTGATCACACTTGGAGAAAACCTGACTTTCCTCCCCCTCACATATACAGTCTTGTAGTCAGCAGACATCCCATCCCCACAGCCACTTGACAGATTGACTATAAACTCTTTCACCAAAACTTCATAATAGTTTGAGAAACTCACAACTGTTTTCATCAGGCCAGCCTCCTTAATCAAATCAACAATTTCCTTGCACTCAAGTGCACTTTTATTCAACTCTCTTTCCAGAGCCACCCTCTTTAAGCAAACATACTTCCATCTTCCAGCATTCTCAGGATGATGGAATGAAATGTTATCAATGGCCACTTCAGGCACCTTGGGCAGTTTCCCAAGAGATGGCTTCTTTCTTGGATGAATGTCTGTGACATTCTCCTCAACATCAAAATCAGAGTCTTGGTCTGACTCTGAAGGTTCAGGTTCCTTCCTCTTTTTCACAATTGGTGTTCTCTTTGGTCTAGAGACACCACCAACATTTTTTACTCTACATTTCTTTGTAGAGGATCCAGCCTTGGGATTCTTCTCAGTCTTATACACATCTTCAACACCCTTTTTCTTTAACAGGGCTCTGTGAGACAGCCTGTTTTTCCTTCCTTCTCATCATCCTCTTTGCAATGCTTGGATTGACATTGGCAATGAGGTCATTGTCTGAGAATACTTCATCCAAATCAATGACAGGAGGTTCAGAATCTTGAACTAGAGACTTTTCAAGATCACCACTTGGTTTTTCTGGAGTCTCTTCTAAGATACTATCAGAAATGTAGTCAGCAGGGGCTTTATCAGAAGCACACTTTGCTGGGGATTCCTCAAGAATACCATCAAAAATCACATCTTCCTTATCAGCAGGTGTTTCATTACAAGCATCATCAATACTCACTTCAGAATCTTTAACTGAAGGATCAACAACATTCTTGACAGGGGAAACAACATGATCACCAGATGTCTCGACATTCTCAGTGACATCTGGATCAACTGCTAAACTAGGGCTAGCGGACTTATAGTTTAGAGGTGAAACCCAGTGCAGATTGGTCTTCGTTTAGGATCCTGGTTACTAATCTAGCAATGGCTACATGCACAGACCTAGACCCCTCTTTGTTCACTATTTTTGGGGGAACTGAAGAGGATGGTACAGAAGTCTTACCAGAGGGTGAAGCTTGTGACCTTCTTGCATTCCTTGTGCGCAATTTCTTGACTTTTTCGCCAATGCAGCAGAGTAACCCTCGAGCTTCAACATGGATGGCTTGACATTTGCCTAACCCGACCATGGATTTTCATATGACTTTTGAGAAAATGGGAGCGAGAATGGCGAGAGGGTTTGAAAGTTTCTTTTGGATGAAGAAAATATGATACTTTCAAATGAAGAAACTATTATATGAGGAGTCTCTTCCTATTCTTGGACCTTTTAAAAATAAGATGAAAATAATTAAATGAACCACTTATAAATAATTGAAGTAAAAGGTCCCTTCCATTTCTTGTTGTAGGCCGATTAATTGCTACAACTCCTATTGACAAATAACCAACTTGCCCAAAGACTTAAACTGATTAGCCTCAAGAGCTTTAGTAAAATTGTCACAGTACAATGTCATGACATCTGTATGACATTGTACTCGATCACTCTGCTTCATCCGGATCATCGAGAGTAATTGCTACCGGTGCTATGTATTGACCTCAACGATTATGCAGAACACACGTTTGCTTCTTGCTGAACCAAGAAACAATATTGTTTCTCAAGAAGAAACATCCATCATAAGAGCTTTTACACAAGCTTTGATCAACACTTCCTCCATTTGCTTTCTTGGACAACTTCAAATGTGTAGGAGCAGGAGTCCTATTATGGCAGCCATTCTTCATTCCAAATTTCTTGACAAAATTCCTTGCATACTTGCTCTGTGGAAGGAATGTTGAATCTTCCATCTGTGAGACTTGCAGTCCAAGAAAATAAATCAACTCTCCCATGAGGCTCACCTTCAGTTGACTTGCATTTGGTTGCCAAAATGTCTCACCATTGTGTCTGACATTCCTCCAAATACTATGTCATTAACATAAATGTGAGTCACCATGATCTTTTCTCCTTCATTCTTGACAAATGGGGTTTTATCCAAGGCTCCTCTCCTATATCCTTTGACGGTAAGGAGCTTGGTTAGCCTTCATACGGATCTAGTAACTTGCTTGGGACTTTAAAAGTGATCGGATGTCTAGACATTGAGTGTGACATTCGGTTTCTGTCCGATTATATTTACCACGATTCTCCCTTTATCAATGTGAAATCTTGGTATCCTTCGACTCCTCTATGGGCCGATCCTTTTCATTCCTCCGAGGTGTAAATGACCAAGTTCTTGGTGCCACACTTTACTTCCTCTTCATCTTTATGCATAGAACACAGGAAGACAGTGGTGTTCTCGATTCCACATGTAGCGATTGTCCTTTGATCGACTCCTCTCATAATCACTTCTTGTTCATCATTGATTACAAGACACTCGGACTTAGTGAAGTTGTTGTGAATCCCATATCACATAGTGACTTATGCTAATGAGATTAGCGATCAACCCTTTTACCAAGACACTCCATTTAGGTTTGGAACTCCAGACCAGTTTGAGTTTCCAACACCTTTGATTTCTCCTTTAGCTCCATCTCCAAAAGTAACAAAGCTGGTAGAATGAGGTTTAACATCATTAAGAATATTTTTGTCTCCAGTCATATGCTTAGAACACCCACTGTCAAAGTACCAATCTTCCTTGGCAGACACTCTAAGAGAAGTGTGAGCTATCATAGCTACAGTCTTCTTCTTCCACTGTTGAGTGTATGATACCCTGTTGGTCTTAGGCTTCACATAGGAACCTTGGTTAGGATATCCATGTAGCCTAAAGCAAAAAGATTTTATGTGACCAAACCTTCCACAATAATGACATCTCCATCTTTGAAACCTTTTGTTCATGTTTCTTTGATCTTGATGTTGAACCCAATATTGTGACATATGTTTTGACATTGGTTTATTAGGTCTGTTCTTCTTTTTGTTGTCAACAAATTTCTTAGTCTCCACATATCTTGAGGCAGACCCATTTCAGTGTCTTGTGGTGTGACATCTTCTTTGCCATTGACTTGTCAGGTTTGTTCTTCTTCTTGTTATTAGCAAATCTCTTTGCAGCCACATACCCTGAGCCAGACACATTTCCTGTTTTATGTTGTGACAACTGTTTTGATATTGGTTTCCCATGTCTCTTCTTCTTCATGTCACCAACAGGTTTCTTTTCAGCCACATATCCTAGACCATGCTTATTTCGCATTTTGTCCAAGTGAAGAATTTCTTCCAACTTCTCGATTGGATGTCAACATTTTGTGATTTAGACATCGATCAAGTTTGGAGTTCAACATTATAATATCATTGTTGAGGTGATTTATAGTGGTGTGTTTTCCTTTTCTCGACCTCCAACTTCACATTCTCACTTCTTCTCAATCGACTTTTTTTTTCATTTTTGACATACTTCACCACTCCTTACACACAACTTCTTGTAGGTCTCAAAGTTCTTCAAATGTCACTTCCTCATCACTAGAGTCCATATCGAGTTGCACACTCGGAGAGAGCGTTGACAAGTTTGGTGCTTCTTCCTCGATTCACTTCACGAATCACCATCGGACCAAGTGACGGTCATCCCTTTCCTTTGTTTCTTTAAAAGGTGGGACATTCACCCTAATATGCCCATATCCTTCACAACCATGACCTTTGGATTCTCTGCTTTGACTTCCTTTTCCTCTGACTTGGATCTTCTGCTGGAGTCATAAGATCTGCCAATGTCAGATGAAATGTCCTTGACATTGGACCTTGACTTTGGATCAACCCTCTTGATGAGTCTGTTGAACTGCCTTCCAAGCATAGCTATAGCTTCAGATATCTTCTCGTCATTATTCACCTTGCATCCCTCTTCAGTATTGGATACAAGTGTTATGCTCTTGTTCTTCCTGTCAACAGTTTCACTGATTACCATCTCAAAAGTCATAAGGGATCCAATAAGTTCTTCAACCTTCAAGGTCTTGATGTCACGAGCCTCCTCTATTGCGTTACTTTCATTGCAAATCTCTTAGGCAAGGATCGAGAATCTTTCTCACGACTTTTCTTGACATCTTTTCACCAAGTGCTCCTGAGGTGTTGGCTATTTCCAAGATATTCATGTGGAACTCATGAATAGTATCATCTTCTTTCATCTTCAAATTCTCAAATTTGGTAGTGAGCATCTGAAGTCTTGGCATCTTCACCTTGGATGTCCCCTCATGAGTAGTTTTGAGAGTGTCCCAAACATCCTTGGCCAGCTCACATTGATGAACTAGTCTGAAGATATTTCTGTCAATACCATTGAATAAGACATTCAATGCTTTAGAGTTCCCCAGTGCTAGCTCCTCTTCCTCTTTACTCTATTCTTCCTCAGGTTTCAAGACAGTAGTCTCATCTTTCTCAAGCTTGGTGGGATGTTTCCATCCTTTGTCAGCAGCTCTCCAAGCTTTAATATCCACTGATCTTAAAAAAACAACCATACGAGGTTTCCAGTAATCATAATTAGACCCATCCAAAATAGGTGGTCTACCTCCAAATCCTCCTTCCTTATCCATTACGCCAGAAACTATTGTGATGTCACAAAGAATGTTATGACACACTATCTAACACTCTGTTAACAATTCACACAATAAATTTAAACAGCAGTAAAGAACACAATAAATTGTTTACCCAGTTCAGTGTCTAACTACACCTACATCTGGGGGCTACCAAGCCAGGGAGGAAATTCACTATTAGTAGAATTAATTCAGGAATAAACCAACCAGTTTATCTCCTTCACTTAAAACCTATCCAATGCAACTTCAATCTAAGTCCTACTTAGACCTGAGTTCCTACTCACTCCCCCTCAATCACAGCAGTGATATCAACCTATTGATTAATTGAATTGTGAAGACACACTTCAATAAACTATCTTGATTTTGCTTCAAAGCTTTAATCAAGAGACAAACACTCGTGCTTCAAAGCTTTGAGTGATAAACTACCCTTACAAACAAATCCTAGTCCAAGGCACTTATCAATTGATAATTGCTTGGCTCACAAGAGTAACTAGAATTACACAAATAACAACCTGCTAAATCTTCAATACATTCCAGAGGCGCAACAGCAGTGTAAGGGTTCTATTCCTTTTATAGAAGCAGTCCTGAAACTTCAGTTTTGGGCTTCCATAAAGATAGCTAGGGTTCACTTAATTAATCCTAAAAACTTGGTCTTATCAACAACCAATTTAGGTCTAACTAAGATTATCCTAACAGCCACGTGAGCATGCAATTTAATAACAGAAAAACATAATACAGGAGCTCAACAAACTTCCTGAAAAGTCTCAGGAAAAAACAGATTCTGCAGAACAGAATGTCACACTGAATGTCATAACATCTGTTATGACATCAAACTATTTTCTGCAGAATTTCAGCACGACTTTTAGCTTCCAGTTCTGAGTTGTCCTTTAAACATCCTTGTCAAGTAGGATTTATCTTCAATCTCTGAATGTCATGACATTTATCAAGACATTGTCATAGCCTAGTTTTACCAAAAAGTAATGCAAACTTAAAACACTAACAAAATGTAAGGGAGATAGAGGACTACGCGTATGATAGTTAGTAAAATATTGGTTACGCACTTTATCACATTGTTAACACATTTTTATTTAATATAATTTTAATTATTAAATTTTAACTTTTTAAATTGACAAATTAAAAAATATAATTATTTAAACACACATGAACATTTAAAGTTTTTCATTATTCTGTTTAGAAAAAATCTAATTCACGTTATGACATTTTTAAATGATTTATTTATTTATCTAATAACCCTATCCGTGCATTGCCCACAAAGTAAATTATAGTAATGATGACTTAATACAAAATAAAAATATAGCATATAATAAATAATTAATTGAATAAATTTAAAATTTACATGAGTCATGATCATATTACAATAAAAAAATAAATAGTATTGTTGTTTCATATTCGTGATAAAAATTAAAAAAAATTCATAGTAAATAATAATATTTATGTGTAAAACTCTGGCTATCTCAAATTTTGAAAAATTTTATTTGTAAATTGCGTAATAAGTCTTGTTGGATGATCTTCATCAACCTAATTACTTTTTGAATTGTATAGACAAATTTTATTGAGATAAATTTATATGAAAATAAATTGGTGATTATTTAAAATAATTAAAATTTATAAGAATAATAATAGAACGCTATTTAAAATAGCGTATATAAAATAAATTAATTGTGATGAAGTCTAACCCTTACTTTGATGATTTCAGATTAAAGTTAACGGTTCAGGAGCTGGTGAGGATGGCTTATAGAGTTGTGCTATTTAGTTATCCGCGTGTTAGTGTCATGCTCTGATAGTTGTAATACTGGAGAACGTTTGGTTTAGAGTCATAATTAAACTCTATTTTCTTTTGGTTTATTATGGAATAATAGTTGGTTGAGCTTATTCCGGTTTTGATTATGATTCCACTGTGTAGAACATGTCTTTTGGTAAGTTCTTCAGTACAACATGACATTTGTTTGAATTTTATTTTAATGAATTGTGACGCCCTTTTTTTACATGTCAACTCTAAATTAATTGTATATTCGCAGAGTATTTTAGAAGGTGTTACAACAATAACTAAAACAACTGCTAAATATCTGTGTAAAAATCACTGGTCATATTTTGTTGTTTAAAGTGCTTTCTTATTGGTTGTAAGTGGGTGTGAGTACCTAAATGGATTCGTGTTTGGAAATCGAAGCGCGTTAAAGATATGGAATTAAGTGACTTATGTATGTATGTAGTCGCGGATCATAAAAGAGGAAGAAATCTAATCTAATCCTATAAAATTCCAATTAAGAATTTAAATGAAATTGGAAATCTAATCTTAAAAAATTGAAACTAAACCTATAAAATCAAATTGAAACTAATCCTAATGGATGAAAAAAAAAAGAATTAGGCGGTTGGGTCGTAAGAAAAGCCCAAAATAAAAACAAAACTTAGCCTTATAAAGAGAATTGGTGTGTTAGTTTAGGGTTTATGTATTATATCTGAATTGTGATTCCTTCCTTCTCCTTCCTTCCCTTCCATGGAACTTAAACAGGAACAGAGGTTGGAACGAAAACCGGAAGCATACCAGAAACCTAAATGGAGGCGTGTTTGGGAATCGAAACGCGTGGAAGATATGGAGATGAGTGACTTCTCTATGTATGATGATGACATTGAGCCTTATATGTTTTCATGCGCTCACTTTGTGTACAAGAATAAGGCGCAGATCATAAAAGATGAACAGATCAAACTCGCCATGGATGACTATAAAGAGCGAAGTCGCAACCTAAGTGTACGCATCTATCTCACTTTTCTTTCACTTTCTTGTTTCACTAAATTTGCATTTCAATTTTGATTTTTTTACCACACAGGCCTTCGATGCCATCGCCCCTCCAGAAATTGCAGGTTTGTGTGGCGGTGCAGTACCCGTTCCCATGACCGATGATCGTCGCGTTAGTCTCACCCCCCTCTGTATCCTTGCCTTAGACAAGTACAATGCTGAGAATCAGGTTGTTATGAATATAATATACTATGTTTGTTTACTCCTTCATTCTTTCATGGATTAACTGATTCTTGTTTTTATTTAGGGTGCAAATTTTGTGCTTACTCAAGTTGTAAAGTCAACCTGGAAACCTACCGGTGTGTATTCCATTACCTTTCAAGCACAGGATACTTCCTCCAACACCACCTCTGCTGCAAAAACTTTCCAGGCCAAAGTATGGAAAAAGAGGGTTCAACCACATCAGGTCTTGTCCTGTGCCATTCAAACCTAACACATGGTGAGTGTAGCCATTGCTCAATGACATATTATGATTGCTGCAATGCGAACACTTTATATTAATATTTTCCATGGTTTCTAATGTGATTTCTAATGGCGTCCGGATGCATGGTTTAATTCACACCGCAATTGTGGTCAAATGCTGTTGGAGAGTGAAATTTAATACCATTTTGAACCTAATTATTCAATTTCATTTTTTTTTAAAACTGTTTCCTTGATACACACTTTTCTCTCTTGTTTTTGATGTCTACTGTTTAATTTCTTGAATTGAATATAATATTGATACACATTCTTGTCATTTTGTTTAATTGAATCTAATGGTTAGACTTTGCACTGTGATTGACACTGCTATAAACTAATCTCCTATGTTTGTTCGAATAATGTTCTGTCACTCTGCCAAGTTTTCATCTATACTCACCAATTGTATCATTTTTATATCCAGGCTCTCTCTCCATTGGTTGCACTCAGCTCTATTCATCACCATCAGATTAATTTGATTTGGCATAGAATCTATCTGTCTCAACTTTATTACTTTTCTATCATAGAGACTTGACATCCAGAATCTCTGTCTCAACTTTATTACTTTTGTATTTTGTTTTCTAAGTTCAATATTGTACATATCATATACAACAAATATGCACTTGTTCTGGTTATTCAACTATATATGATTCCGCACTCTAGAACTAGCTAACTTAGACAAGATGTTTACTTTGTAATTTTGCTCCTTAGGGATGTGATGTGATGGATTTCTTCCTTCTAGAATGCAGCCATAATAGTTCTCAATTTTGCCTAGTATTGTTTCATGATTGTATCCTTGGCTTGATATCAATAGCTCTAAAGCCAAGCTTTTTGCTAATCTTAATCCTTCTACCAACCACACCCATATGTATATGTTTAGAAATATATGTACTACAAAGAATTTAAATATCTTGCAAAGCCTACAAGCCACTCACTTGCACAATACAATTTCTTAAAAGACTATTGCATTCAACTATCAAATCATTATTACTAGTTGTAAATATAGAGAGTACAAGGATATGCGCTTATAGTGCTTGACAAAAAGATTTGTTTGTAAGCAAAATGTTCGTCACATGTGTGACATTTTAACATAAGGTTTAATTTTCATGGTTCCTTTAGAAAATACAAAAGTTTATTGTTGTTAATCCAAATCAATTTGAAAAATATTTTATTAAATAATGAACATGGTTGATATGATTTAATTAGAAGATTTGAATTTGATTTAGTCAAAGAAAATTTGATTTGGATGTTTTGATGCAACATGTGGAACACGATGTTTCAAATATCTGTGTAGTGCAATATCTAGCCCTTGTCAGCAGACTATGATGGATTTTGTTAGCTGTGGAATTTTAGATTGATTTCATCCAAATCAATTTGAAAAATATTTTATTAAATAATGAACATGGTTGATATGATTTAATTAGAAGATTTGAATTTGATTTAGTCAAAGAAAATTTGATTTGGATGTTTTGATAAAACATGTGGAACACGATGTTTCAAATATCTGTGTAGTGCAATATCTAGCCCTTGTCAGCAGACTATGATGGATTTTGTTAGCTGTGGAATTTTAGATTGATTTCATCCAAATTAATTTGAAAAATATTTTATTAAATAATGAACATGGTTGATATGATTTAATTAGAAGATTTGAATTTGATTTAGTCAAAGAAAATTTGATTTGGATGTTTTGATAAAACATGTGGAACACGATGTTTCAAATATCTGTGTAGTGCAATATCTAGCCCTTGTCAGCAGACTATGATGGATTTTGTTAGCTGTGGAATTTTAGATTGATTTCAATTAGATTTGTTGCTATATTTTAACAATGTATTTATGTGGATTTGTTTGTCAAAGATCGACTGAGATCAGTTCACTTTAAACAGAGGTTTAAATTTGAATTTGAATAAAAACAAATCATATCTTTTGGAGGCTGTTAAGATACAAATCAAAACAAAATCTCTTATATTTCTAGACAAGATCAAAGCTGCTCATGAGCATTAAAAAAGCCCAGTAAAAGCATTCTCATTTAAGGAGAGAATAACCTCACATTTGAGTTGTACTAGTTTTGAAAATTCCTTTGTTAGAATTTATCTTTTGATTGTTTGTTTTTGTGCCCTACTATTGCGCTTCATTCATATCTTAACGCATAGAGTTTGGTCAGTTAGTTGAATTGTAAAATTTTGTTCCAAGATACTAACTGTATAAGATTGGGAACAAAGTATTTGTGTCGGGTGATTGTTTCATCTTTTCAATTATATTGTGACTGTTTAAACACTTGGGAGAGTATTTGAGTGAAAGTGAGAGGGTTCTCATTGTTAGGTTTGATTGTGTTGTGATTGGTCAAATTTTTTAAAAATAAGTGTTCTAGCAAGATGTTGGTTGTTGGACAAGATGTCTTGACATGTTGGCACGACATCATAGCATGTCTTGGTTAGCTCTCTTGGAAAATTTGTTTCAAGTGTGAGATCTCTGAAGATTCTTTGAAGATTTGATTCACGTACTTTACGGTTCAAGAAGCGTATGTTTTTAGAATTAGTAAAGGACGATTTTAGCTTTGTCGCGTTTCCTAAGAATGTATGTTGAAACATTTAAGGAAACATTGGATTCTCTTTCAGAATATTCTACTAAATACTGTAATGGATTTGCTTATTGTTTTAGCATGATTTGTTCATCAAGCCCATGTTGTTCTCTTGCTATTTAAAGGAAGTCTCTAAACCTAATAAAATAACGAAGTCATGGTGTTATAGTATCTATTAGGATTTAGTTTGTTCATTGTTGTTTGTGAGCCACTCTCGTATCTCCTTAATGCTAGAGTTGGACTGATAGTTGAGTTGTAGCTGTGAATCACTCATAAACTTTTAAGCAAAGGTGAATTCATATTGGGTTGTTATCGTTGTTATCATTGTTGTTATCGTTGTTACCGTTGTTAGCTACAAGATCCTCATGCTTCCTTTCTCACACATTCAGAGGCAATGTATGTGATTGTGTTACATGAATGGAAAACTCGATTGATCATATTCACCCATCAATTCAGTTGAAGCCCATAATCTTATTAATTAAAGATGTTAAGTCACGTAGTAACTTTTACCGCCAAAGTGAAGGATAATATTGTAATTTTAATCTTATTAATTAAAATTGTTAAGCCACTTAGCAATATTTATATATTTATTTGTTTATTTAATTATTTAATTTAATATTATTATATATTAACTAATTAACTATTAAGTAAAGTTGTAATGATTATCTTCTCACATGCATTAATTTTATTTTTTCATTAATATTTACAAATTTTTAGTTATATTTTTTAGCTATAAACTATAAAGCAACAAAAGATATAAAATTATATCTGACAATAGATATTGCACTTTATCTTTTAATCCTCTCTATATATAATTCAACTTATTCAATAATATATTTACCAACTTTTTTAATAATTTGTTAACTCTAAAACCATATATTCACGATGCAATTACTATTTTATGAATCATGCTTTTATTAATGTTAAAGTTAATAATTATGTTGTTGGAATTTGTTTTAAATTCCACATTGCTTAAATTTACAATTGATTATGTATATAAATATATGAGGAAAATCTCATCTTTATCTCTAGGGTTTGTTTGGTTGAGAGTAAGGGGAGGGAAGGGGAGGGGAGAGAATATTTAATAGTTTATATGTTTGATTCAAATTTTAAGAGGGGAAGGGGAGGTAGATGGAGGGGACCAAAATCCCTTATGAACCACTTTTTGTTTCCCTTCAATTTTAGGGGATTTGGAGGGGAGGGAAAGTGTTTTATTTTAATTATAATTATATTTAAATATTTGTCCTTATTTATTTTTTAAATATAAATTTAACTGATTTAAATGCTAAAAGTTCAATTTTAAATAAATTTTATCTTTCTTATATATTTTTTGTATTTTTATATCTCTATCTTACTATCATTATATGTATTTAAATTTTTTAATTTAATTTTTTTATTTTAATGTTACTTTTAAATTATTGTAATGCTTTTGTTTATAATATTTTTGATATATTTTATTGTATTCGATAACTATTTTAAAATTATATATTATAATCGTTACGTTTTCAAAAAATCTTCCATGATGTTCTCAGATTGAATACTTATATTTCGTGAATAAATTTTTTTTATTTATAAATGATAAATATTATGAGTCTTATGGTAAAATTATAAGGATATAAAAGTAAATTAGTTTTAAAATACATTACCTCTCCTTGTGAACCAAACACATTTGTAAATAAAATATTTCCCCTATCTTTCTTTTTCATATTTTGAGTCAAACATATATGTAATTAAAATCACTCCCCTCCCTTCCCTTCACCTCTCGTCCCCTTGATAAAAATCACTCCCCTCCCCTCTCCTTCCCTCGATCGAACCAAACATATCCTTAGAGATATTTTTGGGGTTGAGCTCTGATAAATTTAATAATTACTAATAATGTGTCTTACTATATTTTAATTCATATTTAATTCTATTGTTCAGTTAGTTATTATCTAAACTATTTTTGTGGATGTATGATTTAAAAAATCCAAAATTAAATAAAATTGTAGTTGAAAAAGTTAGGGTATAGATGATTGTGTGATAAAAAATAGATAGAAATATCTATTGTTGGAGAAAGTATTAAAGTTAAAAAAAATATTTAAAATATGTTCAGATGATTTTTTTAAATTGATTGTATTTATAAATATATTTTATCAATAAAAAAAAGTTAGGCTTTAGATGATTGTGAGATAAAAAAATAGATAGAAATATCTATTGTTGGAGAAAGTATTTAAGTTTTAAAAAGATATTTAGCTAAATTATATTTTTGGTCCCTTAATTTTAGTATTTTTATGATTTTAGTTCCCCTATTTTATTTTTAAACACTTTTGGTCTATATTTTTACTTTGGTTACAAAAAACGTCTATGTTTCACTTTCTAAAATACGTGTTTTTTTCTTGTAACTCTGTAACACGCAACTAATATTTTACTATGTGTCACGTATTTTAAAAATGGTATATAGACATTTTTTTAGTCAAAGTAGGGATGAGGAATCAAAAGTGTTTAAAAACAAAATAGGAGAACTAAAATCGTGGAAACACTAAAATAGAGGGACCAAAACTGTAATTTAGCTAAAATATTTAAAATATGTTCATATGATTATTTAAGTTGATTGCATTTATAAAAATACTATCAATAATTTAATAGTTTGTATTTTCAATATAGTTTAAAAATAGAAAAAAATGGTTTAAGCATAATAAAATATAAAGATTTAAACATAATAAAATTTTAAAAAAGTAAATAAAATACTAAAGTAATGATCTTCTTATTATTAGTGTAGACAACAAATTTTTCTCCTCTTTTTTAAAGTAACATTTTGCTTTCTCTAATTTTATTGAAATTTGTATGTTTTGGATATTCACTTTGAAGCATCATAAAATATTAATTTTTTATAAGAGTTTTTGAAGAATTTGGGTTATATGAGATGAATTTTTGTTATGGCTTTAAAAAGGTTTTTAAATTAATTTCTTTACCTTTGACCGTAAATTATCGAATTTATCTCTGTATATTTTATCAATTATTTTATTTTACATTTCTACCTCTCCTTTCTTTAATTATCCTTAATATATTAAAACTGAATACACCGTCAAATTTTGAGTAAAATTTCTCCTAAACAATTTTTAAGCACATTATTTTCTTTTCTCTTTCCAACAAATATTATTCAATATGTAAATTAATATTTATTATTAATTACTCCACCTCTAATTTCTATGTACTTCAACTATTCAATCAACACAAATCCTTAAAAAAAATTATGACATGTAATATCTATCTACAATTTGTCTCTTGCATCGCACAAGATGAAAGTACTAGTTGCCTTAAAAAATTACATTGCCCAGGATCATAATGGGTGCATCCCTATCTCTTTGGTATCTATTAGATGTGCCAATGAAGGTTTCAAGAGTTATGGGGCAATACTCATCCATTTTTGAAGAGTTTAGAGGTCTTGAATATGATCATCCTTGGTTCAGGTTGACATATGAAGTGAGATTGATAGAAACGAGAAAAGAGTACATGAAGAAAGCAAGGATGAGTTAAGATCCAGGTTGAGGAAGATTATTGATGACCAAAGAGAATGGAAACCTTTAAAGAAAGTGAAATCGAGACATGATCAACAAGGATAGCATCATTGGCTCATAATGAGTTGTCTTCAGTTCGTGCACTCCTCTAGTACTATTGTGTACTCAACATCTAAACACACACCATACATTCTAAATGAAGGGAGGCAATGAGTGTTGTTTATATCCTTTTGTTCAACATTGATACAAAATTAAGTACATTTTTGTCGAGTCAACGAGAAACACACATGACTATGTAATTCAACATTTTAAAATTTTCAATGTATTACACAATGAGAAAGGAAATGCGTAGAGACGAAATAGATTTATTCTGTTCATAATTAGAAAGTTGCTCGAGCCTTTTAAAGGACCAGTGTTGCCCCATAGCTACAAGATCCCAATGCTTCCTTTCTCACACATTCAGAGGCAATGTAGTTATGTGATTGTGTTACATGAAATGGAAAAAAGATTTATACTATGACTCGATTGAGCATATTCACCACTTGATTCAGCTGAAGCCCGTAATTGCCTTAAAAAACTATATTGCCCAGGATCATAATGGGTGCATCCCTATCTCTTATGAATCTATTAGATGTGCAAATGAAGGTTGCAAGAGTTATGGGGCAATACCCATCCATTTAGGTTTACATCTGAAGCGATATTGATAGAAACGAGAAAACCTATCTCTTATGTATCTATTAGATGTGCCAATGAAGGTTGCAAGAGTTATAGGTCAATAACCATCCATTTAGGTTAACATCTGAAGCGAGATTGATAGAAACGAGAAAAGACTATATGAAGAAAGCAAGGAGGAGTTAAGATCCAGGTTGAGGAAGATTATTGATGATCAAAGAGAATGTTCTACCTTTAAATAAAGTGAAATCTTGACACGATCAACAAGAATAATATTCATTGGCTCATAATGAGTTACCTTCAATTCGTGCACTCCTCTGGTACTATGTGTAGTTAGCATCTAAACACACATCAAACATTCTAAATGAAGGAAGGTAATAAGTGATGTTAATGAAAAGGATATAAATATCAAAAACACCAACACCTCTTTGATGAGTTATCAACAAACTCCAATCTCTACATAAATGAATGAGATGATGATTTATCAATAAACTCCAATCTCTATTGAAACTTAGTATTTCCAGGTCCAGTGTTGATTTCTACTATTTGTTACCCAATCTCTAAATAAATTAATGAGATGATGATTTATCAATAAACTTCAATCTCTCTTGAAACTTAGTATTGCCAGGTCCAATGTTGGTTTCTACTATTATTTGTTACGAACTTCCATTTTTGGTCATTTGTGATTTTCATGAGAAAAAAGAAAGTTGAAGCATATTCCAATACCATAATCAAATACAATTTAAATAAAAAACTATAACCAAAGTTTAAAAGGTAAGCAATGCATATTATTGTTCAAACATTATTATTACCATGGTGTGTATGTGTCGCTTACGTAGGATTGATATCATAGCACTTGACCCAAACACGGGCTTAGAAAGTTACAAGAGGGAAGTTTGGACATTTTGCTTGAAAGATGGTGAAATAATTAGTACCAACAACACTTTAGTGGGTTAACTTGACAATCTTAACAAACACAAAATCGGTACCCTAGATAAAAAAAACAATAATCATTGTTATAAGATCTACAAGCAAGACGAAAAGTGATATAGCTTTCTGAAGACGCAATCAATAAAATAATAAAGTTAAAGAAAGATAGAATGACAATACAGGTGGACGAGGTTACAACAATGTGAATGGTACAGGTAATCAACAAGAAGGAAATTGGTCGAACTAGAGAAAACCTTTGAACCAGAGCAACCACATAAGTGGAGCTGCAAGTAGAAGAAGTGACGGTGGAAGAAAATCTGACAAGAATCGCATTCAGTGTTACAAATGTCAGAAGTATGGTCATTATTCTAATGATTATCATAAAAATAAAAGAAATCATGAAATTAATGCAAAGCTTGCAAAACTAGAAGAAGATGAGATGTTGTTGATGGTCACATCGAGAGATAAAGAAATATTCAAGGATCAGTGGTACTTGGATTTAGGATGCTCATGATGTAACGCCCCGAATTTAATTAATTAGTTAATTAAATTATTAAAAGATTTAATTATTGGAATTAGACGAAGTTTGAGAATTAATCGGAGTAATTGGATTTATCGGCATTATTTAAGAGACATATTTGGATTATTAAGTTTAAGCCGGATTATTGGTTGGTGTAATTGGAGGATTAATATTAAGAATAATAGTATTTATTTATTGGACTAGTTTATTTAAGTGAAATAATCAGTTTAGTCGGAGAATTATTATTATGAGTAGAAATTAATTAACTAGAATATTGGTGAGTTTTATTATAATGTGAGAAATAAAATGAGAAGTATTATTTAATTGGCCAATAAAATATATGATAGAATAATAATTGAATTATTAAAGGAGTAGAATAATTAATTTAATTAATAATAGAGTATGATATAAAGGAGTATATAAAGGAGTGGAAATAATAAATTAATTAAGTAATGTAGAGTGTTTTCCGATTAATTTAGTAATTAAGTCGAATTGTCGGTAGAATCGTTAAATTAATAATCGGGTAAAAGTAGTTAGAATAAAAATAATATTAGAATTATTATATTATTAGGGATTAATGAATTAAATGTAGTATATATTTATTATGAGGATAAATTAGTATTTATGGAGAGAATTATTTAATAAACCAAATTTATTAGGAGCTACTATATATATTAAGTAACCTAGGAAAATAAGGATTTTATGTTGTTGCTTGCAAACCAAAAGAACAAGCCCTAGCCGTGGAGAGAAAAACCAGAAAGAGAGAAAGGAAGAAAGTTGGAAACAAGGTGCTAGGAGGGATCGTTGCTGTCCGAGAGTTCGTTATTCCGATCGAATTTCCGAGTTCCCGTCAATCCACAAGTAAGGGGTGGGGTTCGGGTTTTATAATCGATTGTAGGATAATTTTTATGTGGGGTTTAGAGCTACGTAATTATACTGCTAATCTTATTTCGTCGATGAATATATGTGCTGGAATGATTTATATTGCTTGGGTTGAAATCTGTATTATCTGCAATTAATATTATGAGTAACCGATGCAATATTTGGTGTTGGAATCGTATTGTGGAAAAGTAAGAAATTGCAAGCTGCCATAAGGAGGGAGGCGACCGCCCCCTGGGAGAAAGAAGGGAGGAGGCGACCGCCTCAGGGGTTAAGGAAAGGAGACGCTCTCCTTGTGTGAAGGGGTGGGGCGACCGCCCAGTGAGGTGACCGTCTCTTGTCTCGTTGTCCTGTGTTGGTTTTGTTTCATTTGATTTAGGAACATAATGTCTTAGCATGTCTTAAGGGTATTATTACATGGAAACAATACTATCAACATGATGGGAAAATAATAATAATAATAGCAGAAGTAAAATATGATAACAGGTAGTAGAAAACAACCTAGCAGCTATAGATAATTATACCAGAAACAAAATATTTAGCAGCAATGAAAACAATAGTAGACAATGTAAATTAAATAGTGAATTGATAAATCATAATGCAGAATTATTAATGAACTATCAGAATTAATTAGTAGAATAATTAGAACTAATTAGTAATGTTGCAGAAAACTGAAAATAGTGCGGAAAACTATATTGTCAGTGGAATTAAGCGGAGAAATTAGTTTGTCAGAATCGAACGAAACTTTACGGGATAGTTCGGGTATACGGGTAGTTAATTAAAATAGTGTCATTTCGTCGAAATTCTTGTTAGATGCTTGATTTTCTATACGACCGGATTGTTGTTGTTTATGTACGAATTGGATGATCTAAGAACCGTAAGCTTAATTGACAAAAGCTGGAAATGAAGTTGATTGAATTAAATTATAATTGTATTGTCGTTGATATTGCTAATTGTTGTTGAAGTTGTTAATTGTTGTTAAAGTTGAATTTGATTGTGTTAATTATAAATTGTATTGTCGTTGATATTGCTAATTGTTGTAGAAGTTGTTAATTGTTGTTAAAGTTGAATTTGATTGTGTTAATTATAAATTGTATTGTTGTTGATATTGCTAATTGTTGTTGAAGTTGTTAATTATTATTGAAGTTGAAGTTGATTATATTAATTATAAGTGGTATTGTTGTTGACGTTGTTAATTACTGTTGAAGTCGAAGTTGATCGTGTTGATTTAAGTCGATGCAGTTAATGCATGATTAAGTTGCTGGTTGTTTTAAGTTGTTGTTGACGTTGTAGTCGTTGTAGCATACATATCATGTGCATTATTAAGTTGGCCTGGATTGGCACCACGTTGTAAGTTGAAGGCTTATGCCTTGTTGAATGCCTCGATAACCTGGCATATTTTACGTTGGGAGTTTTGCTCCAAATGGATCCACATGCATCTGCATTTGTCGAGTCGCATTTTAAGTTGTTGTTGATTCTATGTTGTTTGGTGGATATTATATGTTGTTTGGTAGATATTATTTGTTATTGATTTAAGTAGTAATTATTGTATGTTCCTTTACCTAAGCATATAAGTTATCGTACTTTCGCTTATATTATTCGATATCTCACCCTTTCTATTTTGTTGGCCGTTACCTTTATATTGGTAACGTGCAGGTATTCAAGAATGGAAGAATTAGTTGATGTTGGTTCAAGTCGGTGTCTTTGCTCTGATACGTAACACTCGGGGGGACGTTGGTCTATGTTGTTTATATTGTTGACTCTTGTTGTTATTAGTATAATTTGTTAAAATCCTAAGTGATGTTGTGAAATAAAAAGTTGTTAAGTATGTTGAAAGTCGAACAAGATGTTTAAAGTTGCTATTAGTATAATATATTCAGTTGTATAACTATGAATTCCGCTGCGTAGTAATAAAAAGTATTTTGTTTGAAAGTAATTGCAAGTTGTTATGAGATCCTCCGAATTAAAAAGTGTTATGTATCTTATCTGTTTGTGTTGTTAATGTTGAAATGTGGCATCCCATGTTTTTAGTTTAAAATTTCCGCACTCTGATTTTATAATAACCGTTGGGTAGAATTGGGGTGTTACACATGACACATGACAAGAAGGAATATTGGTTTATCAACATGAGTCCCTCAATGAAGAACAAGGTGAAATTCACAAATGTCAATCCCTAGGAGTTGAAGGTGTTGATGATGTTCTGATTATGAGGAAATCTGGCAAAAGGTCAGTAATTTCCGATGTATTATACACATCAGGCATGGAAATTAATTTGCTCAACATAGGAAAAATGATTGAGAAGAATTACAACATACTGAACGAAGATAAAATTATGAGAGTTCTTGGCTCAGGTGGTAGGTTTATCTTTAAGGCACCTATGTCTCAGAACATAACCTTCAAGATTGAACTTAATTTAATAGAGCCCAAGTGTCTGGAAACTGCAGCTAACAGGGATGAATGGATATGACACTACAGATTTGGCCATCTCAATTTCAAAGACATCAAAGAGCTGACGAGAAGAAACATGGTTTCACGATTACCAAAATTCGATATTCCAAATGAAGTGTGTGAAGAATGTGTGCAAGTAAAGAAAAACAAGAATATCTTTGATAAAGATGTATGAAGCAAGTCGAAGGCACTCCTTAACGTGATATACTCTGATGTGTGTGGTCCTATCTATGTGGATTCGATTTGAGGTAACAAATACTTTGTCACATTCATTCATAAACGATTTTAGTCTAAAATTATTGACTTACATGATCAAGAAGCAAAAGGATGTGATCAAGGTATTCACAAAGTTTAAATCTATGGTGGAAAGACAAAGTGGTCGGAAACTCAAGACACTAAGAAATGGTGGTGCTTAAGGATATGTGTTGAAAGATTTTGATGCATTGTGTGAGAAAGAATGGATTGTGCATGATGTGGTTCCACCCTACAACCCACAACAAAATGGAACTGCAAAGAGGAAGAGCAAAACCATTATAAATATAGAAAGAATTATGTTGGTAGGCAAGCACTTACCTAATGAGTTATAGGGTGAAGTTGTGTCGACTGCTGCATACATCCTAAATAGATGCTTGACTAAGAAGCTATAAAGAATCACACCAGAAGTATGTTGGTCTGGTGTCAAGTATAGCTTAAGTCACCTATATGTGTTTAGATCTATAATTCATATACATGTGCCTTATCAATTGAGGAGGAAAGTTGATGACAAGTTGAGTCAAATGATTCAGATATGATATCATTTGACTAATGGATACAAATTGTTCGACCCAGTGTGCAAGAAAGTCATAATCAGTAGAAACATGATAATAGATGAGCCGAAGAAGTAGGATTTGAAAGAAAATATGAAGAAACATTCAGTAAGAAACTTGTGTGATGAACTAACCAATGAAGCTGACAGAGGAATTTGACAAGAAGAAGCCAGAGATCAAGTAGGCACAAACAGACCTCAAAGAACAAGAAACATGCTTGCAAGGTTATAAAAATATGTGATTACACCAGATAATATGGTCGATGATGAATGTGAGATGGAACACTATGCTTTCTATGAAGATACTAAGCCATTTAATGTAACTGGTGCATTGAAATACTCAAAGTGGATGCAAGCTATGAATGAATAATTGGAGTCGATAGAACATCTGGTCACTAGTCTATTGCCACAAGGTAAGAAGGCAATTGATGTGAAGTGGGTATATAATGTAAATTTGAATCCAAAAGAGAGGTTACCAAACACAAAGCAAGACTTGTAGCTAACGGGTTTCTTCAGAGAGAAGGAATCGACTTCGACGATGTTTTTGCACTAGTTGCTAAGATCAAAACAATAAGATTGATTGTTGGTCTAGCAAATATGAACAACTAGTATATGTATCAGATGGATGTGAAATGTGTATTTATGAATGACCCCTTAGATGAAGAAGTTTATGTCACACAACTAGTTGGATTTGTAAAGAAAGGACAGGAAAGCAAAGTATACATGATGCACAAAGTCATGTATGGTCTTAAATAAGCTCCAAGACCTTGGAATAAGAATATAGAAGTTTCCTAAGGGATAAGTAATTTGTGAAGTGTACAATTAGACATGGAAGATATGTCAGAAGAAGCATGAGTGAATTACTTATACTATGTCTCTATGTCTGATAATAGGTAGCAGTAGGAATGAAGTTGAAGACTTTAAAGGTGATCTTTGCAAGGGGTTCGAAATGTATGACCTGGGAAACATTCATACTTCCTTGGTATAAAAAATTCTACAAGAGTAGTAGAGGCATAATGATGCATCAAAGAAGATATTAAAATGAAATTCTCAAAAGATTTGAGATGGAAGACTACAATGCAACTTCAACACATGTTGAACCAAGACTACAACTATTGAAAGACTCATATGAAGATGATGCCAATCCAACTAAATATAGAAGACTGATTGGATCATTAAGATACCTTTGTCACACAAGGCCTGATCTAACATACAATGTAGGTATGATGAGTAGATTCATGCAAAAGACAAATGTATCACATCTTGCAACCATGAAGAGAACACTAAGGCATCTCAAAGAGTCTCTCAATTATGGCATTTAGTTTCCTGCATCATATAAAGGAAAATAATGTAAACTAGTAGGTTACACTAGCTCGAGTTGGTGTTGTGATGTTAATGATACAAAATCTACAGTTGGTTATGTGTTTATGGTAGGTGGTGAACTTGTTGCTTAAAATTCAAGAAAAGAATTAGTAATAGCATTTTTGTCATGTGGAGAAGAGTATATAGATGCTTCTTTTTGTGCATGTCAAGCAACATGGATGGTGAATTTGGTCGAAGAGATTATAGAGAAGAAACATGGAGCAATAACATTGAAGATTGACAACATGTCTTATATCAATCCGACGAAGAATATGATAACACATGGAGGAAGAGAACACATTGAGATAAGGTTCCATTATTTTCAAGAGTGGGTAGCAAATGGGAAACTGAACTTGGAAAATTGCAGAACTGGGAATAAAATTGCAAACATCATGACGAAAGTTGTGTAGGTTAAATTATTCAAGAGAATAAGAACAATGATGGATGTAGATAGTTTAGACGCATTGAACTAGGTGGTGTTTTGAATGAGTAATTCTTTGTGTCGAAGATGTATTAATAGAGTTTGTATTAACTATATTCAACATAGAGCCAATTATAGTAAGTAGTTGTCGAAATTCGTAAACTGTCGAAGAAGAATATGTCGAAAGAGTTAGACTTAGCAGTTATTGTGTATTATTTGAGTTAGTTAGATTAGTTAGATTTTGATTGGTGAACAAGAAAACTCATCTATAAATAGGGAGGTGCCCTAAACTTTTATTGACAATGCAATTCAGTTAGAGTTGAGAATCAACAATATTCTCTTCCTCTCTCAAAAACCCCAAATTCTCTCTTTCGTCTTGCAATAAAGATGTGATTAATTCACTTAAGCAAAGAGTAAAGAACAAGATGAGTAATTAACCAAAAAGATTTCTTCTTGTTCATCAAAATTTATTTGAATTAACTTCAATATTGGAGTTAATTCCAACCAAAAAGGGTACTTAAATCATTTTTTATTGAAAGAATAGTTTCGTAGCTTACATATGAATGAGAACTCGAAGGTTTTTATTAACCAATCAAGAGAATGAAAATAAGCGTAACTAACTTGCTTGTGAAGTAGTTAGAAAGTTGTTACATGTTAGTTACTATATAAGTCACTTTCTTGTAATGCAAGTAATCAATGAAGTAGTTATTCTTTTGCTTCATTCTCTTCATGATTCTTTCTTCTTTCTTGATGAGTATTACCATAGCCAATATGGTATCAGACGCATTGTGATACTCATCTTCTTCCTCCTTTATCTTCTTCTTCTTCTTTAATCGCGCCACCATGCCACCTCGCATTCCGCCGCGTGTTACCAACACTGATGTCGATTCAATCTACTACATACATCCTAGCGAAGGTCCTCATTCGATCAATATTGTTCCTCAGTTGAATGGATCGAATTACCTTTCTTGGTCTCGATCTATGCAACGTTCTCTTGGTGCGAAGAACAAACTTGCTTTCATTGATGGTTCAGTTCCGATCCCTGCCATTGATGATCTCAATCGTTCCGCTTGGGAACGATGCAACTACCTCATTCATTCTTGGATCTTGAATTCTGTTACTACTCCAATTTCTCAAATGATCGTGTTTCTTGAAAACGCCATTGATGCTTGGCATGATCTCAAGGAACGCTTTGCTACAGTTGATAGAGTTCGTGTGTCTAATCTTTGCATGTAACTTAACAATCTCAAGCAGGGTTCTCAGTCTGTTCTCGATTACTTCACTACCATGCGAGGCTTATGGGAGGAACTCAATTCCTATCGTCCGATTCCATCTTGCACATGTCCTCAGCAATGTAGATGTGCTGCTATGCGCACTGCTCGTGAATCTCGTCTTGAGGATCAAGTGATTCAATTTGTCACAGGTTTGAATGAAAGATTTTCAGTAGTTAGAACACAAATTTTGTTGATGGATCCTCTTCCTAGCATTAACAGAATTTACTCTATGGTCATTCAAGAGGAGAGTAATTCTGTAGCTTTATTGCCTAAACCTGTTGACAATGTCACATCTGAAGAAAGCATTTCTCTTGCTAATACCTCAGATTCTAGATATAATCATGATCGTGGCAAAACTGCTGGTTTCCCTAAGAAAGATAGTAGGGTATGCACCTACTGCCATAGAACAGGCCATACTATTGATGTTTGCTATAGAAAGCATGGTTTTCCTCCTTCTTTTGGCAAGAAACAAGTTAATGCTAGCAATGCTGAGACTGGAGAACCAAGTCAGGTTAACAATGGTGCTGACGGTTCTTCTAATAACCATAGTGTTGGTATTACTCAAGAACAATACACTCAGTTGATTAGCTTGCTACAACAATCCAACTTAATGCCTCAATCTTCTCAACCTAGCTCAAATCAAATTTCAACATCTACTCATCTTGGTCATCCACCAAATGAGACTTCAGGTATCATTTCCATTCCTATTCTAGCATGTTATGTTAACACCAAATCTGATTATTGGCTCATTGATTCTGGTGCTAATGATCACATATGTTCTTCCTTGAATTGGTTTAGTTCTTATCATAGAATTAGCCCTATAAATGTTCATTTACCTAATGGTTCCACAGTCATTTCACAATATGCTGGTACAGTCACATTCTCTCCTCTCTTATCTTTAACCAATGTCTTGTACACTCCTTCTTTTTCTCTTAACCTTTTGTCTGTCTCTAAGCTTTGTTCTTCATTGAATTGTCAGTTTCATTTCACTCATGAAAAATGCATTTTGCAGGATGTGACATCCAAAAGGATGATTGGTTTGGCTAGTGCTGTTGGAGGCCTATATAGACTTGTGACTGATCCTGCTACTTGTAGTTTTTCAAAGCCTAATGTCCTATCATGTAATCAGTTGTCTGTTAACAATTGTAAAGTGATTCCATCCCATGCTATTTGGCATTTTAGGTTAGGGCATCTTTCACATGAAAGATTGTCAAAAATGTCTCTTTTGTATCCTCAAGTTACTTGTAATAATAAAGATGTTTGTGACATTTGTCACTTTGCCAAACAGAAGAAATTACCTTTTATTCCTAGTTCATCTAAAGCTACTCAACAATTTGAACTTATTCATTTTGATATTTGGGGTCCCATATCCATTCCTTCTATACATGGTCATAGATATTTTCTCACTGTTCTTGATGATTTTAGTAGGTTTGTATGGATCATCCTACTTAAGTCAAAATCTGAGGTGTCTAATCATGTTCAAAACTTTGTTGCTATGATTGAAAATCAATTCCATACATGTCCCAAACTTGTCAGAACAGATAATGGCCCTGAATTCTTAATTCCTCATTTTTATGCTTCAAAGGGAATAATTCATCAAAGGTCATGTGTTGAGACACCTCAACAAAATGGGAGGGTTGAAAGGAAACATCAACATCTCCTTAATGTAGGCAGGGCTCTTATCTTTCAATCCAAATTCCCTAAAACTTTTTGGTCATATGCTCTATCCTATGCTACTTTTCTAATCAATAGGATCAATACTCCTCTTCTAAATAATAAGTCTCCCTATCAGTTGCTTTATAAAGATGTACCTGACTTAAATCAAATTAAAGTCTTTGGTTGTTTATGCTATGCCACTACTTTACAAAATCACAGAACCAAACTTGATGGTAGAGCTAGAAAATCTGCTTTTCTAGGATATGCAGTTGGTTTTAAAGGGTCAATTTTGTTAGATCTACATAACTCTGAGGTTTTTATATCCAGACATGTCACATTTCATGAACATATTTTGCCTTACCATTCCATTAACACTCCTGCAACTCACAATTGGGATTATTTCAGTTACTTGCCTGACAAGTTACCTGATTGTCCTCCCTCCAATATTCCATCTAATGATGCTTCTGAACCTGTCACTACTACTTCTATTCCATGTCATGATGTTATTCCATCCTCCCTTGATAATGCTCCCATTCCTGTCAATGAATCTTCTTCTATTCAACTTGGTAGAGTTTCTTCTAGAACCAAAACTAAACCTTCATACCTCCAAGACTATATATGTGCTTCCTTCAAAGACACTCCATCTCAATCATTCTCAGGTACTCCTTATCCTATTAACTCTTTTCTTTCATATGCTAATTTATCTCCATCACATTGTCGTTTTAGTCTATCTGTGTCTTCTAATTCTGAGCCCAAATCTTACACTGAGGCAAGTAAGTTTGATTGTTGGAATCAAGCCATGAAGGCTGAGTTAGAGGCTCTTGATAAGACTGGCACTTGGAAGTTAGTAGATCTTCCATCAAAGGTCAAACCTATAGGGTGTCGTTGGGTTTACAAGATCAAGCATGAGCTGATGAAGATTCAAAGCTAGACTGTAGCAAAGGTTATAATCAGATTGAAGGTCTAGATTACACTAGTACCTTTTCTCCAGTGGCCAAGATGACTACTGTTAGACTTGTATTAGCTTTGGCTTCCATCAACAACTGGCACCTACATCAACTTGATGTCAATAATGCATTTTTGCATGGTGAGCTACATGAAGATGTGTATATGACTGTTCCTCCAGGTGTTCATACTACAAAGCCAAATCAGGTTTGCAAGTTGATTAAATCCCTTTATGGTTTGAAACAAGCTAGCAAGCAATGGCATGAAAAGCTTGCTTCACTCCTTATTCATCATGGTTACACACAAGCTTATGTTGATCATTCAATGTTTGTCAAGTTTTCAACTAATTCCATAACAATCTTGCTTGTTTATGTTGATGATGTGATTCTTGCTGGTAATTCCTTGATAGAATTCCAGTCCATTAAGTCCACTCTTCATAATGCTTTCAAGATTAAAGCCCTTGGCAAACTGAAGTATTTCTTAGGTTCGGAGGTAGCTCACTCAAAGGATGGTATCTCTCTATGTCAAAGAAAGTATTGCTCTGATCTTCTTTCTGACTCAGGATTCCTTGCCTCTAAACCTGTGTCCACACCATCTGATCCTAGCATCAAGCTTTTTAATGATGAAAGCTCACCTTATGATGACATTCCAGCCTATAGAAGAATGATTGGAAGACTCATCTACTTGAACACCACCAGGCCTGACATTACCTTTGCCACACAACAACTAAGTCAGTTTCTCTCCAAGCCAACCTTGACTCACTACAATGCTGCTTGTCGTGTCTTGAGGTACCTTAAATCAAGTCCTGTCGTGGTCTCTTCTTCCTCGACGCTTTTGCATTTGATGGATTCTCGATGTTGATTGGGTTGCGTTGATACTCGAAGATCAGTGTCAGGATCATGTTTCTACATTGGATCTTCACTCATCTCTTGGAGAACTAAGAAACAAACCACTGTGGCTCGATCTTCTTCAGAAGCTGAGTATCGAGCTTTAGCTTCAGCAACATGTGAGTTACAATGGCTGATATATCTCTTGCAAGACTTGAAGATTCATTGTTCCAACATTCCCCTTATGTTTTGTGATAGCCAGAGTGCCCTTCATATTGCTGCAAATCCGGTTTTTCATGAGAGGACCAAACACCTTGACATTGATTGTCACATCTTGCGTGAGAAAGTGCAGAATGGAGTCATGAAGCTTCTTCCAGTCGCATCTCATAACCAACTGGCTGATTTCTTTACCAAGCCTTTATTACCAAAACCTTTCTTCACTCTTGTTTCCAAGCTGAACTTGCTAAATATATACCAAGGTTCAGCTTGTGGGAGGGTATTGACCAATCAAGAGAATGAAAATAAGCGTAACTAACTTGCTTGTAAAGTAGTTAGAAAGTTGTTACATGTTAGTTACTATATAAGTCACTTTCTTGTAATGCAAGTAATCAATGAAGTAGTTATTCTTTTGCTTCATTCTTTTCACGATTCTTTCTTCTTTCTTGATGAGTATTACCATAGCCAATAGTTTTAGTAAGACTAAACAATGGAGAGTCAAGACAACAAGTCTTTCATAAAGAAAAAATGAGGCAAAGAAAGACGAGATGCATACGCGTAGGATGTGAAAAAAGGATTTCTTAGATTGTAAGGATAGACGAAGTCGGTGCAAGAAAGATGAATATTGTAGGACTTGGTCAATGAACATAAAAACACGTTCCTGTAATTTTTAATTTGAGAATTTTTGAATTATACTAGAAAATAAAAATGACTAAATTAGTCTTCACTCAATTTTTAAATTTATTTAAAAATATTTAATTTGTATATTCGAGTCATCATTGGTTAATAATTAATTGTTTTAGTCCACCTCATAAGTTAACTGCCAAGTCTAATTTTTTTTAATACGAAGGTTTTGATTTGACCAAAATAAAATAAATTCTTTTAAACTTAAAAAAACAAAAAGGACTAAAACACACCATTAACGCAAAACAATGAAGAATAAAGATATTTGACCTCTAAAATTAGGGTTGGACCATGGATTAGTTAGAGTTGATTTTGAGCCTAAAATTTAAATTTGATGTAAATTACTGTTTTATTTTTAAAATTTAATTTCGACAATATTTTGGTTTTTGGTAGATTCGATTAGACCGGTTTGATGGATAAGTTAGATTAATAATCAATCTAATATTTATTGAGTAATTTCATAAATTCGTCTTTTATAAATCTTAAATGTTTATTATTTTAAAAAAATTATCAAAATTTTATGTTAACTTAAAAGTAATTTTTGTATTAATAATAAAAATTATTATTACGAATGTTATTTTAAATATTATTTGATATCATTATCATTATTTAATTAGAGACTAGTTAATATCAAATTTTCATATTTTATATATATATATATATATATATATATATATATATATATATATATATATATATATATATATATATATATATATATATATATATATATATATATATATATATATATATATATATTCTTGTGAGTACATTCAATTATAAAAATGATAATAGTGAGAAATATTATGAACTCTATTTTTATAGAGAATTAGCCATATGATAATAAAAATAATTGAAACAGTTACACACTATTCAAATTAAACAACAGAATCAACCTGACGCCAAGCCAATTCGTTTGTAAGAAAGACAATATGGATGGTCGATTTCAATTACGTTGTTTAAATTTGTCTATTCCTATCTAATATTTTGATTCTAATTATTTTAAATATAATTAAAAAATAGATTCATGCTAACGAGAAGCTAACAAGTGCCCCTCAGACCCTTCCTAAGAATTCTAAATAAATAAATAAAAATTTAAAAACGTCAACTATTTTAATTTTCATATTGAATGGATGCATTTTAAATTAAAAAAAAAAAACACCTACTTTTTTAAACTTTGAAAGAGTACTCCCAAAATTCTCGTTAGCATTTTTCTTCAAAAATTCAACTTGAGTAAAAATATCTAATTTATATTAGGAATTTTTAATCATCCCGTAAGGGTGAGACGCATCCTGTGAAAATTCTAAAATATCTTTCATAAAATTAAAAATTTATTTTTGGCATGTACTATTTTTTAAATTTTTTGAATGAAACTAAAAATATATTTTCGGTATGCACCATATTTTAAATTTATTTCAAATTAGATCTCACTTGTTTTCACTTTTTGAAATATTTGAGTGGAACCGGAAATATATTTTTAGTATGTACCATATTTTGAATTTATTCCAAATTTGGTCTAACTTATTCTTACTTTCGGAAATATTTGAATGGAACCGAAAATATACTTCCGGTATGCACTATATTTTGAATTTATTCTAAATTTAGTCTCACTTGTTCTCACAATTTAAAATCGAAAATATACTTTTGGTTTACATTCAATCCTTTTCAACGTGATTTCCATAATATAGGATGCTAATCGAAAATTTATTTCCAATATTCCAGAAGAAAAATGGAATTTCACAGGGTGAATAAGAAGAAACATGGGGTGGGAAGAGTTAAAAAATTCACTTATAATATAAGCCACTAACTTAAGAAGCCTAGAAGCCTACATCCGGTTCTTTATTTTACACTCCGGAGGATAAAAGAGTAAGTTTTCCGGTTTATGCATAGATGAAATTATACAAACCGAATAACACGTTAAGAAGTTATCCGGTGTGTTTTTGAAAATTTTAAAACACACCGAAAGTAACGTGAATGAGTTAACCGGTTTAGGATTTAACACTCCGGATCTAGTTTCCCAGGGTTATCCGGTTTGCTTCCGTTCACCTCGGATAACCACTGCTTAGGTTATCCGGTTTTTTGCTGCCTATTTCAGAAAATGCCCCATTGAGTTATCCGTTTTTTGACTTTTTTTTCCAGTGGTTCGCAGACGAGGAGCGGGTGACAATAATGTAGAAGAATAGAGGAACGACAACGTCGCCGTGAAACAGACGCTGTAAAGGGACATCAGCCGCCTGCAGGAGATCAGGTGCATCCACCTTTTCCAGGAGGACCCACCGATACTTTTCTTTTGAATAATTTTTATTTGTTAAAATTTATATATTTATAACATGTTTGGTATAAATTATTTTCAGGAGAGACATCCTGAAAAAGAGTTAAAGGTTGCTGCAAATGGCAGCAAATTGATCGGTTGGGTTCCACACATGCTTCATCCTATTATAGAGCACTGGTTGTTGAATTCTGGTCTATCATCTCTTCAAAGAACTAGCTTGTCGAGGATTAACCAACATCTAGTATCGACATTTGTAGAGCGATGGCATCCTGAAACATCGTCATTTCACATGCCATTTGGTGAGATGACCATTACTTTAGACGATGTTTCATGTCTTCTCCACGTGCCGATTAGGGGTGACTTGGTTGACCCTGCAGAAGGGTTTACTGATAATGACGCTATTAGATTAGCGATTGATCTTATGGGAGTTTCATTGGAGGAGATTGCTGAGGAGGTCCAATTTTGTAGAGGTCCTTACTACAGATTGGATTGGTTAAAGATTATTTTTAGCGTCGGTGCTAATGAGTTTGATTGTCTTCCACGTACATGATGTAGTTATTGGGTTGCACCATTCTGACCGATAAGACCTTTACTCTGGTGGAGGCAAAGTATTTATCACTATTTAAGAATTTGGATGGATGTGGTAGATATTGTTGGGGAGCTGCGGCACTGGTTAATCTTTACCGCTATTTAGGTGATGCTTCTTTTTATTCTTGCAAACAGTTGGGTGGATATGCCTCTCTATTAGGTACAATATATATATATATATATATATATATATATATATATATATATATATATATATATATATATATATATATATCTTTAGTTATTTATGAATTTTATTTATATTATTCATGGTGTGTAAATCTTGGATCCACAGTATTTTCCTCTATTGGGAAAAGAGGTCTATCTGGAATTTGCGGTGTAGGTAGTCCACTTCCGAGGGCGATGAAGTGATGTTACAGGCAATCCACTACAAAGGTCGAGCAGCATAGGGTGCATTTAGATGCATTGACACCAGATGATGTCATTTGGCGTCCTTTTGAGGATCACCGACATATACGTCCATTTGATGATATATGTCTATACAAGGGTGGTCTGAAATGGTATGGTACAATAATGCTATATCTACCCGACAGATGTTTGTGTCAGTTTGGATACAAACAATACATACCCGACCATCCTCCTGCTGTTGAGTCTCTTGATGTGGATGTAGACTGGTTAAGTTATGTTCAGGGGGTTTTGGAAGTTATTCGTGATGCAATTTTTGTTGTCCGACCATATGATGTAGTGGATGAGTATCTGGGTTGGTATTATATGGTGTCACATCCTCGATTGGTATCACCACCACAAAATGAGGTGAGAGAGATCCCAGTGTCTGTTTATGCTGAGGGACCAGAAGATGAGAGGTTAGCATACATATCAGGTGAGCTTCATCGCTACTTGCAGCGTCACGATGCAAATGAGGAGGACGATGAGTTCATTGAGATTTTTCGATCATTACGTGTAGCTCAGGGCGGACCACTACCTCAGGGAGGACTGATACCTTATCCATCTCCATGATTTGCCTTGTTTATTTTTTAAACTTATAATGTATTTTGTGACATGTATTATCCTATGATTTATGTATTTCTGTCAGACTTATCTATTGTTTTGTGCACTCTCTTAATATTTCTACTTTCCACAATTCTAAATATAAAAATTAATATAAAATTTAAAATATAGCATGAAAGATATATGTCAACTTAATCCAAAATCTAGCATGAAAGTCATATGTCAAATGAATATAAAACAAAACAAAGACATCTGAATCCAAAATCTAGCGTGAAATAAAAATGTCAAATGAATACAAAACAAAACAAGACATAACAATTATAGTTTAATAATATGTGCCGCTACTACAGGTGTAAGACATAACAATTATAGTTTAATAATATGTGCGGAATTGTTTCCAACCCAATGTGACGGGTGGTAACGGAAATCCTTCGTTCATGTTTACCTGGTTATAAGTAATTGAACAAATAAGTATATGCGTAATAAAACAAATAAGTAAAATAAGTATATATGTAACTTAAAAAATAAGTATAAGCGTAACTTAAAAAATAATTACCTGTACCCAATAATTTCCATCTACAAATCCAATGCAGTAAATGGACACATTAGGTGAATGTGAAGTTGTCATAGGAAAGAACGTTAAAGAAGGAAAACCCAAAGAGACAACAATGACATTATACCGATTAACTATTACATAAGCCATTTCAGGTAATGTCATCCATTTCTCTGGTGGTTGAGGACCTAACTTTGATATCATCAATGAATCTCTCACTATCGAAAAATGAGCTCCAAATAACTTTTCATACAACTTGCTTCTAGGACCTTTAAGTTCATTATCCAAATCACGACGAACAATTGACCATCCATCCGATCCATAACCATGAAAAAAGTCAATGACTCTAAACCCACAATTTCCATCCTTCATCACATCAACAATGTCATCAATAAATGGTCTGATATGTGCTGGAAATTGTGTAATGTATTTACTACATGGTTTCTTCTCAGAGGTTTGGGATAACTGTGAACATACCCTCTTTGAAGACTTTTGGGAGCTCGAGTGCACTCGATCAACATACTCGTGATATGAAGGATCACGATAAACATCATATCCCGCAGGTCTCTTCCCATTCTTCTTCACTCCTCCCTTGGTTTTTATTTTTTCAGGCGGTGGCAACATTTTTGATGTAGTGGGATAAGCAATTTCACACACCCTACTCTTTAATGCTCTTTTCCCGACAACATCTGCTGCCCTGTACTTTTTCCAAATTTCCTCAATTGCATTGGTCATGTCCACCTCTGATCCATCATCTGCATCCACCTCTTGTTTGCCTTCCATACTTAGCTTTCTCCAATAAATGTGAATAGCCTCGATTGGTATTGGATCACCACTCAGTGTATATCTCCCTAACTCACAAGCACAAGGTAACCCATACACTTTTCTATGAGTACACCCGCACTTTTGGGTGTCTGTACCAACAATATCAACCCTCACCCACTCTTCAGCAATATGCCTCAAAGCAGCTCTAGATACAGATCCACACAAATTTCCATAAAATGGGCTAGTGTGTGCATGTTCGACTTCATAAAAACTCTTCTGAAATGAATCTCTAATGTTTCCCAATTGTATCTTAAGATTGCCATTCATAGCCTCCCAGCATTTGCACATATCACCTAAACTATTCTCCAACATTTGCTTCAATTTCCAATGTGCGAATTCAACCCTTTAAATAAATTAAAAAACAAGTAAGTCGACAATAAAATTAATATAAAAAAAACATTGAGTAAAATCAAGATATATTCACATATGCATACCTATTGGTCGTGGTGTTTCCCAAATGCAACACTTGATTAATCCATGCTTCGACGAATCTATGCCTATTCGGAGACAACCATGTATCTTTCACATAATCAATAAATGTTGTAAAGTCAACACATGCATGCTCAAGTTGTTGCAACCGTTGTTGATACTCCACCTCATCACTAGCCCTTACAAGTTCATACCACATTTTCTCTATCGACTCCCGCATGTCATCCACAACATATTCCTTAAACTTTGCTTTCACATTTTTGTTGATGTGAAATCGACAAAGCAAATTGGTTGTTTTAGGAAATACTGTTTCAATTGCTTTCATCAAGGCAAGATCTCTATCACTCAACACCACTTGTGGCCAAAACCTGTCCTTAGTAAATAATCGCTTCAACTTATCCAAAACCCAACAAAATTTTCACCGCTCGATTCCATATATGCAAATGCAACAGCAAATGTCAACTCAGTGGATGTCACACCAACTATTTCAAACAGAGGTTGTCTATACTTATTTGTCTTGTATGTGTTATCCATAATCAACACAACAGGAAACATATTCAACAACTTCACTGATTCTGGATAAGCCCAGAAAATATCCCTCACAACTTCTGAATCATCTTTTTTCCTGCTCCAGTATACATAATCTGATTCATCTACCAGCTTAAACAAATGTTGCATTTCTGTTCTAGGCCCCCTTATATCTTTCTGTATTTTACTCTTGTGCTTATATATTTGCGTGATCCAAGTGACATTTTCTGGATCTCGCTCCTGCAATGACAAAAGTATGTGTCTTGGTGGAACATGACGTTTTGTCAAATCAACAATATATTGTTGTTCTTCTGCATTAAGTCGACTTACAAACGGATGCCCTTCAAATGTATCAGGTAACCCATGATTGTGAACTCCACATTTTACATCAATCTTCCATCCGAAACCATCTTTTGACGGTGTGGATCTAATTTTGAATGAAAACCACATTTCTTACTAGCACTATGTGTTTCACTTTCTCCTTCTTTGTATTTTCCACCTTTATCACAACCAAATATTACTTTATCACTTCTTCCTCTCTTGCCTGTTTTGGTATCTGAACGTGTTATTATAACGGTCACTTTATTCCTGATTCCAATCTCCCTAACCCATCTTATCGCCTCTTCTCTTGTGGCAAAAATTTCTGCAGATGTAAACAGATCAGTGGTATCTACGCATGTCTGATTTTTATCGCATATCTGAGGAATAACACCTGTTTAACAAAATTAAAAAAAACGAATCAGATAACTACACAACATGTTATCCGGTTGACAATATACTACAAATCGGAACACACAGCTAAAGGTTATCCGGTTGGTTAATATTGTTAACCGGATAACTTATGGCTTGGTTTTCCGGGAAAAAATGCAATCCCGATTTAGCTTTGCCATGTTATCCGGTTCGTGAAAAAATACGTACCGGATTTCTCCATCTTGGATTATCCCGTTCATAAACTTCTGGTTCCGCTTGTCTTTTCCGTACGCTTTCAGAAAATAGTGAAAATAATAAAAAATTCTATAGAAAAATAAAAAAAGTAAAAGGATAAAATTGGAATATTAAAAAAATTATAGGGGTATGGAAATAAGTGTAGGGGTATAGGGTAAAATTTTCCTTAAAAAGATATGCATAAATCTCAATTGTAATGTTGTATCAAATATAGTCTTAATAAACATTTCAAACATATCTTGCAAACAAGAACTCCAAAGTCAACTTTCTTCGATAAAAATGTGTATTACTATTACTCCTATCGGCATGTCTCCATTTGCTTGTATAAGTGATCAACACTTTATCTCTTGTATCAAATACTGACACTGCAAAGGCAAAATGAACTGGTTAAATTAGTTTCAAGCACTGAAAAATTTAGATGGTATCAAATCAAATCATGTAAAAATTCTTCCTGCTCCTCTTTAGCGGCAGATAACAAGCAAATTTGCATGGGCATCTTAGTTGAAATGGTACATTTTAAAAATAGCAGCAAAAGTATATTCATCCAAGCAATACATTTTAAAAATAGCAGCAAATAATATATTCATCCAAGCAATGCAAAAATCAGACTATTGAAATATAAAAATAAAAGTTTTTTTTTTTTTATAAACACGCCGTCTCTTGATTTTTTTAAAACAACATATCCCATAGGGATATCATACACCAACTTGGATTTTTCTACAACCATAATATTGTTGATGCGGTAATGTCGACCTGCAATTACGATGTAATTTGAAGTCACGCTACCTTCCTAATTGAAATCACATCAGACAACTTCTACTTACATTTATTCAAATATTTATGTCAAAATTCAAAATTTAGAACCCAAAACTCAATTTACATATGAAAAAATTACCATCAAATAGTTTTTAATGATGTATTTCAAACTCTTCTCAATCAAAATTCATATTCAATGCGCATCACAACATCTACAATGACCGCAATTGCAATACCTACAACCGCATTTACAACACCAATTTAAAACTATGGATGTAACTCCATTACAACGAGCTTCCAATTCTTTTTCATACGAAAATGACTAAAAAGCCCTCAAATATCATAAGAGTGTGCAAGGAAAGGAATAACCTAAATTTCGTCCATGCAACCGATTAACCCGTTCAGCAAGTGACAAGATTTTTGTCACCTACATCTAGGTACCAAGTTTGATGAGTGATGAAACTGACTAGTTGCCACAGTTTTGATACCTAAGGACTAGAGAAAACCAACGTTGTTGCATCATTGAAATTTAAACTGCCTTCAATTTGAACAGTTCAACGCGGCAACTCGGAAGCTGTGATGAACTTTAAACTACATTTAACAATTGTGATCTAGAAACATGGAAACTGTATTTTAAAAGGGGATTGTTTATTGCGTATTCTTACTGTGCTCATACAACCATACAACCCGGTGAAAAATCAATAATACCCTTAAAATTTAGAAATGTGCTTCCGGACACACTAAAAAATCCACACCATAGTATTTCGTAAGTGAACCACCACCTTTATTTTGTCAAAAGAAATGGTCTGGAAATATACTTCTGAAATAAATCTGAAAGGATACTCCCACCGGAGAGAAAGCTAGAGAAACAGACTAACAACAAAGTTATGTGATGTCAGCATCACGTTGGCATAATCATTAATCAGGAAGGTTCTACTACTTATTGGCAACAACAGCAAAACCAATATGAAACCAATTGGAAAAAAGCAAAACCCAAAACTAGAATAGCTACACTAAAATAACATTATATCTTAACAAGACATAAAGAAATACATAAGCACTCACGAAGTGTATGATTGAGATTCAATCCAATAAAGTGACGAAATTGAAGTTGTTTTGCCTAATCTATGAAAGTATACTTCCAAATTTAGATCGGAAATATATGTGGTGTATTGGAGCGCGTACAAAAATATACTTCTAAATTTTTAGGAAGACAATTTTGGGTTTCATTATGCTGGCTCTTCACCACTAAAGGTGGGAAGAACAACCCTTTTAAAATAGGGTTAATATGTTATAGGAATTTGGTGTAGATGTATCTTCTGCCAATGAAAAAAGGTACGTAACAACATGGTCTTTTGTTTGAGGTGAAGCTTATCTCTAACTTATAGATACTACACAATAATATTGAATACATTCCTTCAATTAAGTATACTCTAAGGTAAATAGTCAGCATATCATAATGAGGTGCCTTCAGTCCGCACACACCTCAGGTACTATTGTGTAGTCATCATCAAAACACACTGTCGGACATCGCAAATGAATGGAGGAAATAAGTGATGTGAATGAAAAGGATATAAAGCTCGGCAACACCAACACCTATGAACAAATGTGTGTTGTTTCATCACTAGACATGACATCGACGAATGTGAATATGTCAAGTTTTTTCATTTTTTTCAAATTATTTTCTGTGTTAACATATCCGTGTTGGAATCGGGTCCAATATCTGCGCTAGTAGGCATAAATGAATGAGAAGGTGATTTATCAATAAACTCCAAACTCCTTTGAAACTTAGTATTGCCAGGCCTAATGATGGTTTCTACTATTTGTTATGAACTTCAATTTTTAGTCGTTAGTGATTTCTTGAATAAAAAGGCTGAATTCCAAATACCATAATCAAATACATTAAATAGAAAAGTATAACCAAAGTTAAATATGTAAGAAGCATACATAGCCCTGTTGCAACATTATTATTACCATGGTGTATGTGTTGGTTACGTAGGCTTGATGGCACACGACTTGACCTCAGGTTGTCCTCCATAACAGGGCATGTTGACGAAGACATAGGCTTGGAATGTTACAAGATAGCCGTTTGAATCTTTAGCTTGAAAGGTGATGAAATAATTAGTACCAGCAACACCTTGATGGGTTGACTTGAGAATGTCAACAAACACAAAATTGGTACTGGTATCCTAGATAAGAAGAAATAATAAGTTGATGAATGAGTAAATAAACATACTATGATATTCATATACACTATAGTAGTGGTAAGTTTGGAACCTGATCCGTGTTGTACTTGCCTAACGCAAGCTCGCATAAGGGAATGAGATCACCGTGAACTTCATTAGTTATGGGAAGGGGGCTGATACCGCCGCACCAAAATGGCGGAGGTTCGATGGCATCGAATGGCTGTCCAGAATCAAAATTAAGAGATGATAATATATAAGCAAGTTAAGTGGAACACAAAATATTGAAGGGTATGAAAGCAACGATAGACAGAAAGAAACCGTACACTTAGATTACGAGATCGCTCCATATACTCAACATACACCTTTCTTCGTCGTCGCTTTCCATTGATCGTAACCAGACAGAAGGAATCACAATTCAGCAAAGATCAATCTTTCCTTTTAACAGAGAAAGCTTTATGAACACGCGTTGACTGCAATAAATTTTATTTATATCTTTCCAAAACTCAATTTCGACTTTGTTTTTCGTTTGTTATGTGGTGTCACGGGTATATATATCTTATCAATAAAATGTATTTAAGTAACTCATCATAAATAAATTGTTTAAATCATTTTTTAACCTTTATATATATTTTTTCTTTACAATGTCAAATGTTAACAATTCATTTTTGGATTAATATTCAAAAAAAATTTCATATGAATCGAATCTGAAAAATAATGTAGAAACACACAAATTTGTTTAAAATACAAAGATTCTCAATTTTTAACTTTTTATAAAAATTTGTCACCAATTTTAATGATTGTTATATTTTTTTTTTTGGATTTCTTTACTCCATTCTTACATATTTTTAGTCATATTCGAAGAAATTTTGTTTTTAACTTTCAAAATTTGGAGATGTATCTCCAAAAATATTATACTTTATTTTTTCTGAGATATTTTTAGAGATGTATTGTCAAAACTCTTTTTTGATTTTAAATCAGAGGTGTTTCAAAGATACATATATATGAATTAGGGATTTACAGTGAAAAACACGAATAGACATCTCTCATTCTCATTTCTTTAATATTCTAACTATCAAACACCTTCAAACACCTACAAAATCTCTACTTTCAACACATTTCAAGAAATCTAAAAGCTTCAAATTTGAGTAAGTTCTCCAATTCCTTTTAATCTTTGCATGTGTATTTTAAGTTTAGATTATGTATAACTTGTAAAAAGCTTGCTTTTATGTGTAAAAATTAGATTGTGGTGTAAAAATGATGTTGTTAGGTTGAATTAATTTTGATTCTTAATGGTCAAATTCTCTAAAAATGCTGCTTACATTCTAAAAATGTTGCTTTTCTAACCAAATATAAATTCTGAAGAAAGTCTGACTCCTAAAACTAGACTCTGAAAGAGTTAGTTCTAAGTCAAGATCTGATTGGAGAATCTGGAATTTGTTTGAGTGACATCATAAAAACAAGATTTCAATTAGAAGATGTGTATTCAATAATCAAGACTCTCAAGATCCTTCTATATGATCTGTTGGAATCAGGGGGAGCTTTTGCTCAAATGGTCTTTAGTCAGAAGTTCTGATCTTTACCAAGTCTGTGATTCAGGGGGAGTTTCAATGTAAAAGTTAAGTAATTCTTACCTTTCTCATTTCTACTTTCTTCTAATTTTATACAAAACTGTGTCATCAAAATACATGGTTTTGTCATCACCAAAAAGGGGGAGATTGTTAGAACAAGATTTGGTTCGTTTTGCAATTATATCTTTGAGTTTTGATTATAACAAAGAGTATGTTTGTGTGAACAATTTTGATACTTTAATGTTTGTTGTATTTTAAGAATTGACAAACAGGTTCTGCTTCTGATGAATGGTGTGGCTAAGACATTAGAAGATAAAATGTTATGCTTATAAGCTACAGAGGTTTTGATGAAAAATTAGCGAGGAAAGCTTCAGAAGGCTCTGAAGCTCAGTTACTCTGATATGTAAGTCTAAAGAAACTAATATGAAGATCTCAAGATAGAAGTTCTGAGCGAACGTAGTCTAAGATGCTAAAGACTCAAGTTTCAGAAGACAAAGGGTTCTGAAGACCAAATGCTGAATACTCTGAAGACGTGGCTCTGAAGACTCTGAAGACTTGAAGCTCTTCTGAACTTAGTTGTGATACAAGGTTCTAAGATCAAGTATTGAAGACTCTGAAGGCGTGGCTCTGAAGACTTGAAGCTCTTTCAACCTTAGATATGATAAAAGGTTTTTCAAAACCAAGTGCTAAGGACTCTGAAAAGGAAGATCTGAAGACTCTAAAGACTTGAAGTTTTAACTAACAAGAAGTTATGTTCTTTCTTCTTATTTATGCTTGCAGAAGCCTCAGAATTACAGAATGTTAGCAAATAACCTTAATGTGGTACAATAATACATGGTACAAACAAAACGTTTCATTCCACTATCATGAAAGGACAAACATTCCATATGATCTTGTCCCCCACATTCTCTCAAGCTACCATCTCATGCATGGCTCTATATAAAAGCTTGAAGACTTGAAGATAAAATTGCTATAGAATTGATAATTCACTAAAAATACATTACGCTCAAAAGCTACTATTTCTTTGTACAAATTTGTAAATTTTGTCAAGTCATTGTGTTAAAAATTTGTTTACATATTAGCTTGTGTAGAAGCATATTTACTTGTAAGAAAATATTGTATTCAAACGGTTGTTTGATTGATCCTTAATAGACCAGTTAGGTCAGAATTCTTAAGAAGTCTAGGACTAGTGTGTCTTAAAGGTTGATAGTTAGTCACATACAGATGTGTGTGCAGGTGTTAGTCACGTACTGTTGGTGTGTGTAAGTGTAATAATTAGTTGATTATTGAATTAAGACCTCCTTGGGGAGAGCCGAATCACCTGGAAGGGTGGATTAGAGTAGCTTGAGGTTATCAAGTGAACTAGTATAAAAATAATGTGTTCTTATCTTCTTTCTAATTCTTTCTATCTTTATCAAAAGCAAAGTAAACTACAAAGGTGATTATTTTAAAAGAAAAGTTTTTAAAGGATAAAACCAAATTCAAACCCCTCTTTCTTGTATTTTTCGCACTTTCAAATGTTGTTTGAGTTAATGTCAATTTTGTGAATATTCTCTCTCTCTCTCTCTCTCTCTCTCTCTCTCTCTCTCTCTCTCTCTCTCTCTCTCTCTCTCTCTCTCTCTCTCTCTCTCTCTCTCATTTTCACCTAATTTTACTTTACCCTCCCCAATTATCCATCACCCTACATTGATTCACTACTCAAACTTTGTGCTTGTTCCAACAAATAATTGTGAGATCGACAATAAAAACGTCAATCGATAGTATATTTTTTTATAACGTGTGTTCATGAAATTATTTTGAGAAGGTGTCTAATATCATTTTAATATAATAAAGTTTATAAAAGATAAGAGATAAATAAGCAACAAACTGATATTTATGTTTTTATGTCCAAATCAATTTTCTTAGATTTAGAAAATACAATATTCTTATTCATATATTTTTGGATTCTCAATAAAGATTTATTGTTTTTGGTGTTAGGAAATCAAAACTAAAGTATCAAAACTTAATGTTATAAAAGTATGTTGATTGTCTGAGCACATTTTTTTATGTTAGACCATTTTATTTGAAACAACGTTGAGAGCTCCATGTCCCACAGAAAAACCCTCAATAAATTTTATTTACATAGAAACTCCCGTCAAATTCATACAATAATGTTTCTCTCTTACCCACTCATACACATGAATATCTATTGACATAAATATCAATATCTTTTCCTTTAATCCGTAAAAAATTTATAAATCTCTCTTTCTTTGCATATACTTAATGCATTCCTAATAAGTTCATGCAAAGATTTGGTACATGTAGACTACAAGACAAAATTAATTTTTTGACGATATGGGAGACAGTGGCATAGAATCAATAGTCCCATATGGTGACAATCGCCTTTTGCTATTTTAAACAGAAGAAGAGGTTGGATTAGGTGACACCTATTTCTTATAAGAAAGTTGATATATGAAAGAGAATTAATTCATTGTTATATTAAAGAGTTGATCTTTGTATTTTTATTTGGTGATATATTAAAATGTTAATTACAAGTTCTTCTTATATAATATGCATGAAAAGTAAGAAGACTTGTTCAACTAAAATTGATATTTTGACAACCGCTACATATTATATAGAATAAAAACTCTTGAAAATAAAAAACTTGCAATTACACTAAAGAAGTGCACTCAGAATTACTATGATGACACTTGCTTTATTAAGAGTAAGTAGCAAAAACCATTGTTTCGAAATTTGAAGTGATTGTTCATTCTTCATCCCATAGATCATCAAGAAGAGGCTTGGTTGGTCCTTTGATGAGTCTCTCTTGATGAATTTCACTTATTTTCTTGTAATCATCTTCAGTCAATGACCAGTCAAAGATTTGCAGGTTTTGGTTCATCCTCTCCTTATCATAGCTCTTTACCACAAATGTCAATCCTTGTTCATATAACCATCTTAGACAAATCTGTACAATTTTGAGACAATAAATTCATACAACTTCATGAATAAGTGCTATATAATAAAATATTTTTAAGATCATATTATGTACATACCTGAGCTATAGTCTTGCCATGAGCATCTGCCAATTCTTTGAGTATATCATTGTCCATCACTAAATTAGCTCCTCTACTAGCACCCTTTCTCAAGGGTGAGAAGGCAGTTACAATAATACCCTTTTCCTTACAGAAGGCTCTAAGTTTTTCTTGTTGCCATCCAAGGTTAACTTCCACCTATTAGGATATTAATAATATATGATTAGCATAGTGATTCACAATTTTATTCAAGTAAAATTGTTATATTATGTTTAATTTATGATGATCTTATATTATTAATTACTTGATTCACTGCTGGAGGGATGTTTGCAAAGGATAGCAATTTCTCAAGCTTCTTGATAGAGAAGTTGCTAGCTCCAATAGCTTTGGTGAGACCTAGTTTTTGAGATTCTTCCAATGATGTCCACACACCTTTTAGGTCAAATTCCACAATATCTGATACATCAATAGGGTATTTAACTTCACCGGGTTTAGTAGTAATTGGCCAATGGATCAAAATTAGGTCTAAGTATTCTAGTTGAAGAGTCCTGCAAAAACAAACATGCATACATATACCAAATCAATATCCATAATTTATGTGGAAAATTAAAGCACTAACATATATATGAAGTGTTTTTGTTTGAATTACTTGAGAGATTTCTTGAGAGCAGGAATGATGAGATGAGGATGATTATCAGTGACCCACAATTTAGAAGTAACAAAGAGTTCATCTCTAGATGAAATGAGTCCAAGTTTGAGTGCTTCAGCTATGGCTTCACCAACAGAATGTTCAACACCATATGCAGCAGCAGCATCAAAATGTCTATAACCTTGTTTGATGGCTTCAAGGACAGCATCTTTTGTAGTAACCTTACTAGTTGCTTCCGGTGCAGTGCCGAGGCCTATCACCGGCAATTTCCGTTGTCCGGTGGAGGAAGTGAGAACTACTTCCGGGACTGTAGGTGCAGGAGCCATTTTGTTTGTTATGTGGTGAGAAGAATGCTGAATTGGTTGTAGTTATTGTAGTGTGTGATGAATAAAGGTGATGATATTGATTATATTTATAATATGATTTTAGGAATTAAAAAATAGCATCATGAGGTAGGTGGTACTACTAAATTGACAATTTATCTACTCAGTGGTAGCTGCACTTTGGATTTTTAAGATACACAGCCAGAGCTACTTACAATGGGAAATATTTTAAGAATTAATATTAATAAAAAATTAATTTGTTAGTTTAACTTTATTTTTGAATTTATTTTGATCCTCAATTTTAAAGACGTCAATTTAATTTTATTTAATTTTTTAAAAAGTTATTTTAAAATTAAAAAAACAAATTGACCTTTTTTAAAATTAAACATCATAAAATAAAATTTAAGAATCACAAAAAGTATTTTTCCTTTTAAATTGTTTTTTTAAATGACACAAAAAGTTTTTGTCATACAATTAATTATCACTATGTATTCTGTGAAGTCATCTCATATTACTATGTAATAATAAGAAAAAATAAGATAAATTCATAATATAAAATTATTTTACACTGTTAATTAATTATCATCATATATTATGTCTAGTCATCTCATATTTATAAATTAGTTATGTGATATAATTAATTGATGAATTTTCATTGATTAATAGTGTAAAATTATAATAGTGCACTTCTTTTAATCTCTATAATAATTTCTTACATATGAAAAAGATTATTTTAGCTACACAAATATGATTAATTACCATTTGTGATAACAATTTGAAAAAAGAATATGCAGCAAACATGTTCAATAATTTTATCTCGTTAACCGATCACTATAAATGACATTTAAAGTTTAAAAATATTTTATTAAATAAAAGTATAAAATTAATTTACAGTGTGCTTATCCATTACACTTTAACAATTTATAATTAGATATTTTATTTTAATTTTTTAATCCATTGCATTCCGCTGATGCGACCCTTTTTTGTATTTTGACTATATGCAGTAGCTGGGGGAAAAGTAAGTAAACCATACGATATTTTTCAATTTAGTCTAAGTCTAGATAGCGTGGTTTTGGATAGTTATCGCCACCAGTTTCTTACTTGATTACTTTATATATTTTTTATGCATACTTGATTTTTATATAAATCGTGATTGGAAAATGTTAGTATAATAATATCGAAATTACATTATTTTGATTCAAAAAAATACATAATTATAGAAGTGCCCACCTTTCACTACCCCGTGACTCATGAGGCATGATGGTCTTGGTGGTGGAGCGTTCAATGAGACGTCAATTAGCAGCTATCCAGTTATTAGCTTTACTGTACTTAGATTAATTTAATCTAGATTAGTTCACTTAGTTTAGTATAATATCAGTTTGGTAAACAGTAATTTACTGATGGTACAAATAATATGTATTTAAGGCACAAAGCCTCATAACTGTTAAATAATAATGCATTTATTTTTACTGTTACATTTAGAATGAGTTTCTTCTTTTCTTTAGATCCTCTTGGTAAACAGAAGAATTCCGCCTGGTGAACCAAATATATTGAGGTGGTATTATTGTTAGAATATTTTAATTATGTAATAATATATATAATAATTATGTTATCAAATATATTTATTTAATTATATTAGTGTTACTAGTTAGAGATCCGTGCTCCCGCACTGGTGAATTTATTTTTATATTGACCAAATAATATTTTTAATATACATATGAAAAATTCATATTTATTGAGAAAATACAATGAAAATTTATGAAATCAAAATATTACAACAAATAATATGATTATCCAAAATATAATGATAAATTTGACAAATGATGTATTTAGATACACATGTGAATTTAAATAGAATTACATAATGTTAAAATAAATTCAATGTATTAAGTAATTTAAAAAAAAAAATTTGTGACATTGAGAAAGAAAAAATTAACATTTGAAAATAATGGTAATAATTTAATAGTGATCCGTAAGATAAAAAGTTAGTTGTGTGAATGATATGTAATATTATTCAATTTCATAAAATATATTTTTAATTTTATTAAAGTTAAATAATAGATTAATTAGTATTTAATCGGAAAGTACAATGAAAAATTATGAAATCAAAATATTATAACAAATAATATAATTATACAAAATATAATAGTAAATTTGAAAAATGATGTATTTAGATACACGTGTGGATTTAAATTGAATTACGTAATGTTAAAATAAACTCAATGTATTAAGTAATTTAAAAAAAAATCTTGTGACATAGAGAAAAAAATTAACATTTGAAAAAATGGTAATAATTTGATAGTGACCTGTAAGATAAAAAGTTAGTTGTGTGAATGATATGTAATATTATTCAATTTCATAAAATATATTTTTAATTTTATTAAAGTTAAATAATAGATTAATTAGTATTTATTGGAAAAATACAATGAAACATTATGAAATCAAAATATTACAACGAATAATATGATTATACAAAATATAATGGTAAACTTGACAAATGATGTATTTAGATACACACGTGAGTTTAAATTAAATTACGTAATATTAAAATAAATTCAATTTATTAAGTAATTTTAAAAAAAAACTTGTGAAATGGAGAAAGAAAAAAATTAACATTTGCAAATAATGATAACAATTTGATAGTGACCTGTAAGATAAAAAGTTAATTGAGTGAATGATATCTGTTTCAAATTATAAGAGAAAAAAATACATTTTTCTTGTCCCAAAATATAAGAGAAAAAACTATTTTCATCATTTTCAAAGTAAAACTAAATAAAAAAACCATTTAATTTACCTTCTCTCTCATATTTTCTATAACCAACAACTAATTATAATTGTTTTTACATTTTCCAAAGCACTTTATTTCAAAAAAAAAACCACAAGTCAAATAATTGTGTTTTTATTTTTCTTAACAAGTGAATTTTTTATTTTTTTCCTCTTATATTTTGGGACGGAGGGAGTATGTGGAGTATTATTCAATTTCATAAAATATATTTTTAATTTTATTAAAGTTAAAAATAATAGCTTAATTAGTATTTTAGTGATAATAAACAAATAGAAAAGATAAAATATGTTATAAAATATAAGTTTAAAATGAGATAATTAATTGTAAAAGAATCAGTTATATTAAAATTCAAATGTATTAAATAATTATATAAAATAAAAAGAGAATAGAGAGAAAAGAGAAAGTAGTGTAAGATGAGAAAAATAGTTTTTTAATTTGGACCAATGAAAAGTTGACAATTGGTGCACGAAATGAGAAAAGTGAAAAAGTTAAGGGTTATTTTGTTAGTTACTAAAATGTCTAAAATGTAGTGTAAAATATTTATTAGAAAAGGGCAATTTAGATATTTTGAGCAATCTTTTAGTATATGTTAGATATAGATAGTAGATTATTAAATAAATTGTCTAAAATAATTATATGATCCAATAATATTAAAAATGCTATTTAAATTTTATTTATAAATTAATTAATTAATTGATTGTGTATGAATTCGAATATGAGTATCTGAATGTCAGGATGACCCATTTGAGAATAATAGAAACCCTAATTGGTTATGGTTTTTAATATATTATTTGCAAACAAATTATCTCTTCTCACTATCTGAAGAATATTCAAGACATTAAGAGTAGCGGTTGAGGAAGAACAACACAAGTCATCATTCTCAGAATTACCGCCAACAAAAACTTATTTTATTGATCCTTCAATCCGACCTAAACTGCGGATCTAGTATGAGGATTCAATTTCGACCATTTATGTTTACGGTTTTGTTGGTCTACGGTTTGGAGGACATGACAGATTTCGGTTCGAATTATACGGTGATCCGTTTATAAGCTGAGATTAAAATTTTAAAATTTTCATGTGGTTCCTTGACTTATGGTGGTTGTTTAAAATCTCATATATTTTTTCACAGTATTGCTGGAAAATTGCAAAGGGATTTGGAAGAAATCTGCAAAGTTTTAGATTGTCTGCTTATCAAAGATTTAAGAAATGTTGTCAAACAAACTCCAAAGATTTAAGAATTGGTGTCAAACAAATTGGAGAAACAACAGATCAAGCACAATGAATTTGGAGTGAGGTAAAGAAGAGAACAAATAATCAGTGGAGTTTATTACAACAATTAAATTTTTGGGAGTGATGAGTTTTGACGGCGGCGACCATGAGTACAAAAAACTCAGCATAATCATCAAAGAAGAGGGAGGAATAGTGGAGAAGATGGAGTGAGAAATAGTAGAGAATATTGATAACACGAATTTATATAACATATTTGACTTAATTTTCATAGATAATGTTACTATTTTTATTTAATTATTTTGTTTTACCTGTATTACGTTGGTATTTTTAGTGTTTCAGATATTTGTATTAGATAAAGATCGATTGAGCAAAGAAATAAAATTGAGGAAAAATCGGATTAAAAAGCCAAAGAAATGAAGCAAGGGGTGATATAGCAAAAAGGAGGAGTTAAGAAGAAGGAAATAATTATACAAGCCAAACAAAAGCCCAGCACGCGTGGCCCAGCAAGACAAGCCCAGGACGCACGTCCCACTTGCCACATCATGTGAGACGGCCGTCTCACCCTCCCACTCAGCAAGGAGGCGCCCGCCTCCCTTTCAGAGGCCCACCATCTCCATTCTTGGAGACCCACGTCTCCTGGTCCCTTCATGATGTGAGACCCACGTCTCACACTTCCTTCTTCAAGTAGGCGACGCCTCCCACGCTCGGCGCTTTATATTTTCTCCACGATCACACGTTCATGCAAGAAGAATGGAACGGGAAGTTACTAAGTGAGCTATAAATACAACGTACAAGTTTCAGAGTAAGGGTCGGCATTCTTACCGAACAATCATTTTTTCTTTATTCGCAATTTTATTTTCTTTTCAGTTTTGTATTTTGATTTTAATTTAGTTTTCAGTTTCTTTGTTTAGATTTTATTTCAGTTTGAAGTTGTTATAATTTTCTCACAACAAGTTCTTCACCGGAAATTGTTGTGTATTTTTCACTGATCTAACCTTACGTTAGATCTAGTGCTTTTTATTCCTTGTCGTATTTTTCTTTCAATTCGAGAAGTCTCCGAGCGATCCAAAGACTTGTGGTGGAATGTTCGTTTGTTTCAAGAACAAGATTATTCCAAGATTCTTATTTTCAGGTTTTTAATATAATTATTTTATTTTATTTAAAATACTGTGCCTGATATTTATTTATTTGATTATGGAGATGTTTAAATATATTGAACCTTATTATTTATGTATGTCTGAATTAATAAATATGTCCGGCTAAACCGTGTAGGTATCGGTATGTAATAGCAGTAAGAGTAGGAATTAATTTGTTCCCAGGCTAAAATATTAATTAACTTAATTTCTGGTTATGACTTTTTGTAATTAAAATCAATCTTTTTGTTACGAAAGTAAGAAAAGTAGAATAGGTTAGGATCGAGACCACGAAAGTGTGAGGTTTTAACCGGATAGCTAAAGTTAGGCCTTCGATTTAAATACAGCGAGAGCGCTTTAAAACGAATTAGATTTTATTAAGTTTTCAAAGAATATTTTCTAAACACTTATGGGCTAGCGAGAGCAGGCATAGGGCTTTAGGAGTATAATCCGAAATAAGACCACGAAAGTGTGAGTTGAGGGTTTTTAAACTAATAATCTCTACAAAACAATTAAATTAACCATCTTTATACGCTTAGGTTCGATTTAATCCGCTTAGGTTCATTGCATTACGTACCGATATCCGTTTTATTTATATTTTTCCTTAACCATTATCCAAAAGAATTATTCGCCTTAGCTATATATCGTAACTTAGGATAACAATAGATCGATTTATAGTCTCTGTGGGTTCGATTTCTTTTTAAAACTACGCGATAGGACTGTGCACTTGCAGTCTCCCGATTAATAGACGATAAAGTCGCGATCAAATACATTGAAATGGCAGAGAAGATGAAGTGAGAAATGTGAGAAGGCTAGGGTTTTTAACTGATTGGATAGTATTTAGATATACAAGGTGTGATTAATGGGCCTTAAGAAAATGCAGTTCAGCCCAACACAATTAGAAAATGTATTAATAATACGGCCGAGTTTGATTTATTTTGTATTGGATTAACTCAACCGAACTGAATCGATATAAACCATCACAAACCAGTTTAACTCAACATTATTCAATTAAGTGTGTAATCACTACTCAATATTATCGACTAAGTTTGGGTACACACAAGTGGAGCTTAATGTGTACGTTATGGAGGTGGCTAAAGCTACTGATGATGGCAATGTGGGGGTGGTGGATTGTGTTGCTACTCTCAGAAAAATTATGGAGGTTATCTCTACTTTTGAAGTGGTCATTATTTCGCATGTTCCCCGTAATGTGAATGTGTGTGCTGATTGTTTGGCTAACCAGGGTTGCAAAGATAGACAGTTTATTTTCTACAAGGAAGCCCCTCAATTTTTGAGGCATTTGTTAGATGTTAATGCTAATGGGATTGTTCCCTTTTTTGATGGCTTAGAGTAGTTGTGTTTTTTTCTTCGGGCTTAGGCCCTCCCCTTAATATAAAAAAAGCTTATGTTTTGAATCCAGCAAACAAACAACAAATGATTGCTCAAATTGGGATAATTATGTCAATTTTATTATTAACAATTATGAGCTTATAATTATTAGTATTTTCAAACCCTTCGAATACAACAAATTTAATATACTGGTTTGTACACGACATAAACACAATTATGTATTTAATTTTTCCCATTTTAAATTTATGTAATTATTTTCTTGCATAATTTGAATATTTTAATAATCATTTAATTATTAAATGATCCAAATGAACATACAAGTTTGACATTACATTTGTAGGTAATGTTTGTGTAAATTTTAAGACTTTCCCATTTAAGTTATTAAATTAAATTTTTTAGTGATTTTGGTTTGATTGGTTAAAATAACAAGTTGCAAATGTTGTGTAAAGTTGATTGAATCGGAATCACAAAAGATGTAGTGTGTAATTTTTTATGCGAACTGTTATGATCGGCCAAAAGGAAGACACAGTTTGGCCGAAATTTTGCATAACTGTCACTACAAGAAAAACATGTTCCAGCCACGTGATTTTGCCACGTGATTATCATGTGGCTAAAGAAAGCCTGTTGCGACGTGATAATCACGTGGCAACATAGTTTATTAATTAATTCAATGAATCTGATGGAAGTCAGTTGGTTCAGAAAAAGTAAAAGAAGTTGCGGCGTGGAAGTCATGACGCAACATAAAAAATAATATAAAATGAGAAACTTTGACAAACGCTCGATTGTGGAAAACGAATTTTGAAAAATTGTTGCGACGTGTAATTCACGCCGCAACATTTAAAGTGTGAAAACACATTTACAATCATAAAGCTAATCGAAGAGAGGTTATTTTCTTTTGTTATGTGAATTTCACGCCGCAACAAGATTTATAACTTAAATCAAAAATTCGTTCAGTATTCACTTCACCTTGCAAACCAGAGAACTTCTTCTTCTTCCTCCCACTGTTAAACGTTCTTCCCCTACCCATTTCCAAATCTGCATCATTTTTCATCAAATCTTCACAAAATCAATCACACAATCTCTTATATTTAGGTAAATATGAATTAATTTTGTTTCTATTTTGTTTAAATGTTATTATTTTCTGTATTATTTTGTTGTAATATAATGTATTTTTGGTGTGATTTGATTAGAAGTGGAGAAAAGGTTGGATTGGATACAAGAAGTTTGAAGGAGATTGAAGATTAGAGGTATTTTGTGTATTTTTTTATTTGGTATAATTTTGGAATGTATATATTTAGAGATTTATGTTATATATTAGAGTTGAATCTTAGTAGAAAAATTAGAGATAAATAGTTGTTATATATAAAAATAGAAAAATTAGAGATATAAATTAGAGAAAAATTAGAGAAAAATTAGAGAAAAATTAGAAAAATTAGAGTTGAATGATATAAAATAGTTGTTATATATAGTATAAAAGTTATGTTAAAAATATATATATGTTATGTTAAAAGAATTAATTTTTGTAAAAAATAGGATATAAAAACGGTATGTAGTATTAATAAAAATTTATGTTAAAAATTAAGTTTTTGTATTGATAAGAAAATATATTTTAAAACTATTTTAATATATTTTAATAAAAACAGTTTTAATAGGTATATAATTAATAAAACAGTTTTAATATATTTTGAAAGTTTTAATATGTATTATAATTAATAATATATATATATTTAATCTTATTATGTTAAATTAAAATCTATTATAATTATGTATGTATTTGATGTTAGTGTACACTTTTTTATGTTAAATTAATAATATATATATTTGATGTTAGTGTACACTTTTTTTAAAACAAATATAATATTATATTTTATGTAGAATATTAATAAAAATGGTTTTTTGAGTTTAAATAATAAAATTGTATTATATATTAATAACAAATATTTAAATAGCATATATAGAATGTAATAATATAAATTTAATAATGAATTTAATAGACTATATTTATGTATAATAGTACACATAGTACATAGTATATTTTAAGAACAAGAACAATATGTTTAGGATTAATTAATAAGTTGATTATTTCATATTTCTAATTAAAAAAATTTTGATTATATAAATTTGCAGTAAATGGAATATTATATGTATTATCGTAGTTGGATGTACGATAGACTATATCCAGGCAGACGCGCAATTAAACCCGATTTTATAGACGGAGTTAATGGTTTTATCACGTGGGCGTTTGATCAGGAACGTTGTCGAAGTGAAGGAGGAGTTAGGTGTCCTTGTCTTAAATGTGGATGTAGGTATATAATTAGTGACCCAGAGGAAATAACACGTCATTTGCATAGAAAAGGTTTCATTGAAAATTATTGGGTTTGGACGTATAATGGTGAAACACTGCCGAGTAATACTGTACCAGAGACTAGCAACACAGAGGCTTCAAGTAGTCGACCGCCTATGCAACCGCCTATGGAATTTCAGGAAAACTTTAATCTGATAGGTGACATGGTTGAGGACGCTTTTGGTGTTAATGTGACCTACGATCAACCAAGATTTTGACGGGAAGAGTTGCCGAATGAGGAAGCACAAAGATTTTATCGCTTGTTGAATGAGATGAATACGCGTTGTTTGATGGGTCGTCGGACTCAAAGCTATCAATGTGTGTGAGATTATTGGCCGCCAAGTCAAACCGGAATGTTCCCGATCGTTTGGAGCACTTCGCAAAATGATGTTGGACTCAATCAACAAAGGACAACTTGCTGCGAGTTTCTATGATGCAAAGTTGGTGTCGAAGTTGGGTTTAAGAGGAAGGTTGATTGTTGCATTAATGGTTGCATGTTGTTTTATGACAATGAGTTTGGTACTCAAGATGGATCGTTGGAGGAATGTAAGTTTTGCCAGAGTCCAAGATATAAAGTTCGCAGTAGAGCCATTAACGAAGCAAAACGTAGCGGAAGTCCATGTTTTATCTTCCGATAATACCAAGGTTAAAAGAATGTTTTCATCAATGCACAGTGCAAGTCAAATGACATGGCATCATACAAATAAAACAAGCTCAGGAAATATGCGACACCCATCTGACGGCCATGCATGGAAGCACTTTGATGAGGTTCATCCTGATTTTGCTGCTGAACCTAGAAATGTCAGGCTTGGATTATGCTCTGATGGTTTTGCTCCATATGTCCAAGCGTCCGAAGTGCGTATTCTTGTTGGCCGCTTATTGTAACCCCACAATCTCCCTCCCGAGATGTGCATGACGAAACCATACATGTTTTGACGTCGTCATTCCAGACCGTCGAGTCCAAAACCGAATTGATGTGTACTTACAACCTTTAATTGATGATTTGAAGAGGTTGTGGAATAATGGAGAATGGACTTATGATATATCCCGAAACAAAACTTTTCTATGCGAGTGTCTTGATGTGGACCATTAACGACTTTCCAAAGATATGGCATGTTGTCCGTTGGGACGCATGGTAGAATGGGTTGTCCGCATTGCATGGAATTCACTAAAGCGTTTACATTGGATAAAGGGGAAAAGCTCGTGGTTTGACTGTCACCGTAGATTCCTACCATCAAATCATCCCTTTAGAAAAACAAGACAAATTTCAAAAGGCGAACGGTAATGATCCGCCTCTCCGATTGTCACCGGTTGCTATATGGAACCAAGTTTGTGAACTTCCAAAGTTTACTGACATCGGAAGAGCATGTAGAATTGAAGGGTATGGTGTCACATAATTGGACAAAAGAAGTATATTTTGGGACCTCCCGTATTGGAAAGATAATTTGTTGCGCCATAATCTTGATGTTATGCATATTGAGAAGAATTTTTGATAACGCTTTTAACACCGTGATGGATGTTAAAGATGTAACAAAAGATAATGTGAAGGCTAGACAAGACATGGAAATTTGGTGTAATCGTAAGGAGTTGGAATTGAAGCCTCAACCAAATGGAAAATTCTTTAAACCCAAAGCTTGTTTCATCGACCCCAAGAAGCTAAAGCGGTTTGTGGATGGTTAAAATGTCCGAGAATGCCCGACGGTATTCTTCAAATTTAGCAAGATGTGCCGATGCTAACACTGAAGTTGCATGGTATGAAAAGTCATGATTGCCATGTCTTTATGGAGCAATTGCTACCAATTGCGGTTCTCTACCCAAACATGTGCTTAATCCACTCAGAAATTAGTCAATTTTTAGAGATATTTGTGCATCAACTTTAAGAGTGGATGACATCATTAAGTTGGACCAAAATATTCCACCATACTGTAAGTTGGAACAAGTATTTCACCTGGTTTTTGACTCCATGGAACATCTACCTGCATCTTGCATATGAGGCTTATCTAGGGGACCTGTTCAATATAGGTGGATGTATCCGTTTGAAAGATTCATGGGTGATTCAAAGCGATCGTGAAAAATAAAGCTAGAGTTGAAGGATCAATATGTGCACATTACTTGCATCGAGAAACTTCACATTTTGCGATCACTATTTCAAGCACTTGATGTTAACTCCAAGAGTCATAAGGAATCGTAAATGTTATCGAAAGAAGTCAAGACACCTTATCGGTCTTGGGTTCCGTGTCGTCCATCCGGAAAGAAGGGTGAGCATTGGTTAACCCAACAAGAAATGCAATCACATGTTCATGTCTTGATCAACCGCATTGAAGTTAAACCATATCTTGAGTAAGTATAATCCAACTTTTAATTTTCTTTACAAAGGTGAATATTAAATTGATTACCTTGAAACTTATAGTGTGTTTTTGTTTTAGGGAATTTAACAATGCCTATTTTGATAGTACTGGTGTACAGTCAACATCTGGTGTCATTCATGCCCAATTTCCATCATGGTTCAAGGAGAAATTATATAGAGTTGTTGCATCGACTCCAGAAATAATCCATTTGAAAAACTTGTCTAATGGGCCTCGTCAAAGCGTAAATACATGGCACACATACTTCGTGAACGGATATAAATTTCACACTCATGAATGGACTGAAGGGAAAAAGACCATAAACAGTGGTGTTTTTGTGAAAGGAGTTACAGATGGTGGGGAAGATGACTTCTACGGTTATGTTAAACATATCTACGAGTTAGTGTACAATTACTTAGACTCGGAAAATAAAGTTGTCTTGTTTTATTGTGAATGGTATGATCCAACTAGAGGAACAAAAATAGACAAGACATATGGTACTGTTGAGATTCAAATGGACCGGAGGTACAAAGAGTACGACCCTTTCATAATGTCAAATATTGTTAGGCAAGTGTATTATGTTCCTTATCCTTCATTTGTGCCACGTAAACGAGGGTGTTGTGTTGTAATAAAAACAAAACCATTGGGTCATATTGAAACTGACGATCTAGTGGAAGATGTTGCTTACCAAGTTGATGAAGTTGAAGTTAATGATGTGATTCCAGATGAACACACCACAAGTTTGTCTGATACAATGGTTGAGGGGAATCAAGTTGATGATGATCATGAAGATCATGAAGATTCTGGATCCGAGGACAATATCACAACATCAGATGACGAGGATGATATGGATGACGAGCTTGACGATTTAGAATAGTCAACCTATACTAATGAGAATTGTCTTGTAATTTTACTTAACGAACCATCTATGAATGAGTTAATGAATATGTATTAATTAGAATTGTGTCTTGTAATTTTACTTTTCGAACCATCTATTGAATGAGTTAATGAATATGTATTCATGAGAATTGCGCTTTCAAATATATTATATGTTAACTTGTATTTTCTATAAATAGGTAAAATGCCACCTAAGGATAATAAGGGTAAGGGTCCTAGTGATAGTGGTAGGAAGCCCAGCGCAAGGGTAGTAGTATGCGAGTCACCCCACCGCCACGTGTCCTCCCCGCAGTCACGCTCATCATATGTCCATGGACACTATGCCGTTACGCCATTACTATCCTCTCGCACTCTCTACGCTTCATCCGGGAGTCCATCTTTATCAGCCCATCTGGGACCCCATCCTTTGTTAGGCCACCTGGTTTACCATTCTAGCAGACACAGGTGCCTTCGTCCTTCCAGCACAGTTTCCCATTTTCCACACCGATACCCTCATTCATCCAGCCTGGAGGATCCAGCACCCCACTTCCTACACAGGTGCCCCCATTCATGCAGCAGCCTGGAGGATCCAACACCCCACTTCCTACACAGGTGCCCCCATCAGTCCAGCATCCTGGAGGATCCACCTCTTCTAGACCCACACAGACTGCTCGCACCCCACATCCCACACAGACTGCTCGCATCCCACATCCCACACATGTACCTGCATCCGATGATCATGCAGAGTCGGCTGGTGACGATCTTGGTGTGGACGGTGACGGTGATCAGATAGATGGGAGAGATCTTCGAGGGGATGATGATCCTAGTGAGATTCAGACCATTGATGGGAGATTTTGGATTTGGCCTGAAGGGAACTCGTAAGTTTCTTATTTATTAATTTTTATTTATAAGTACACATTTCCATTTTTAATATAACTTTATATACTTAATTATGCTAATTCAATTATTGTTGTTTTAGTTTTGGACCGAGTCGGACTGCAGCCAGGGTTATAAACTATATAATTCAGCAGAATTATACAAAACTTTTGAAGACTTTTAGAGACGTTTCAGATAGAGACGAGTGGTTCAAGCAATTTCAGGTATAATTAATTTATTTTTAATTTTATTTTGATTTTAATGACCTTTTGAGTATTATTATAATTTATCTAACTATTTCTTTTAATGTCATTCAACATTGCGCAAAATGTGTTTGGGATCCTCGAACCATAACCAAGTGAAAAAAAATTACTTTGGTAGGACTTCACGACGACTTTCTGACATGCTACGACGTGTTAGAGAAAATTGGCAACTTTTGGGCATCCGTCCCAAATGGATAGGCAAAGAAGTTTTTGAAGAACTTCTTAAGTATTGGGAATCGGATGACTTTAAGTCTAAATCTGAAACGGCCAAGAAGATGAGGGCATCGGAAAAAGGGGGTTGCCTCAATGTCTGGAAGCATTAGTCACCGAGCATGCTCGACGCATGGTAATTATTTATTACCACTTTTTAAAGTCATATTTTGTTTTATAACATATATTGATAATTATCTTACGTTAATTTTTTTATTTAGACGAAGCGTTTGGGGCAACCGTGATGATCGAAATGTTACCAAACCCGAACAAAGAAATCGGGAATTTATCGACGAGTACAAAAAGGCGGTAAGACAATTTCGCTTATATTTTTTAATTTTTTAAGCTATTTTGTGACGTGATTTTCACGTGGCAACTCAAAAGTTGCCACATGAAAATTATGTGGCAACTGATAAGTTGTGGCGTTACAATCACGTGGCAAAATATTTTTTTATTATTATTTTTTTTAATAATGATTTCATTATTTTTACTTATATATTTAACTTAATTTATTTATTGTATGTATAGGAGGATTATCGTGCCTTGCTTGCGAATTTCGACCCATAATCCTCAAGATACTCCATCTCCGGAAGACCGGTTCATCCATGTGGATTTTTATATTTGGAGTCAAGTGGTTGGGGGAAAGGGGCCTAACGGATGCTTTTTTGGGGGTGGAAATTTAGCGGGCACCTTGAGGAGTGGGGATAGAACTCTATATCAGAGAGCTGCAGACGGTGAAGGAGGGTCACGTCAAACAAATTTGACACCTGATCAGTTAGAAACGGTCAGACAGTTGGCTAGACGCGAGTCCGAAGAGCGTGAGGCCGCATTGAAGGCCCAAATGGAAGCGGCAATGAAGACCCAAATGGATGCATTGAGGGGTGACCATAGTAGAGAAATGGAGGCAATGGCAAAGAGGCAGGCTGATATGGAGGAACAAATGCGACGATTTATGCAATCATTCGGTGGAAATCCCAACAGTGGTGGGAACCCCCAAAATAATGATGACTTCTTTGACGACTTTTCCGATTGATCCTTCTAATTAGTTTTATTTTTATTATTTATTTACTTTTTATTTCTGTATTAATATACATTTATATTCATATATATTTTACATTTAAAGATATAAAATATAAATTTTTGTTTATTAATTTTATTATATTAAATATATTAATTTATATTTTTTTGAATATATTTAGTTTTAATTTTTATGATTTGATTTATAATATTGAATTTATAATATTGAATTTATTAATTAAATTATCATTTTTATTTAAAATTATTAAATCAGATAAAATATATAAATAATTAAATAACAAATATCATATTTAAAATAGAAAATAATTTTTAAATAAAAAACTAGTTGCGGCGTGTTTTCCACGCCGCAACATTTAATACAGACACTTTAATAAAGCTGCCATGCTGTCTGCTGCGCAGTAAATAGGTTTGACTAGAAACAATGTTGCGGCGTGAATTTCACGTGGCAACGTTGTGACGTCTTTTCCACGCCGCAACAAGGTTGCCACGCGTGCTCCTGCGACGTGTTTACTCACGTGGCAAAATTTAAGTTGTGACGTGATTTAGCCACTTGCGGCGTGAAATTCACGTGGCAAGTGGCAATTTATTTTGTAGTGTGTGATGGTAAGTATGTAATAACTATCAAGGTTATCCATGTGGCTAATGATTGATGTCAAAGGTATCCATTGTCTGACAGGACTTATTACGCATGTTTGATTATTACGTGAGAGTACCGCTTACAGTTAATTCTTACAATCAAAGATTGAGAATTGATGATAGTTTTTTTTGGTGTCTTGTATAGGTCTTATCTAATTTGCATATAAAGAATATTGTGCATATCTATATGGTTAATCGGCATTCCTACTAATGTTATTGTATGCTTCATGTTCTTCTAAATGGATCCAGTTGTTGCTGCTACCGCTCCAAATTTTGTTGCTCACATTAACTCTAACCCAATGTTGAGTGGGATGAACTTCAAATCTTGGAAAGATTAAGTGGAGATCGTTCTTGGATGCATGGATTTGAATTTACCTTTGAGGGAGGAGCATCCCACCGCCACTGCTGAGAACCTAAATGAAACTAAAATAGAAAAATGGGACCAATCAAACTGAATGTGCCTCACGATGATCAAAGATCCATACCAGAAATGACTAGGGGCTCAATTTCTAAGAGTGAAAGCGCCAAGAAGTTCCTCAAAATTGTGGAACAATAAAAATAATAAGGCTAAGTGTTAAAGGACTAAAATGTTGACATATTTGTGGATAATTTTGTGGTTTTTTACACTTTATTTTGATAATTAATAGTTTTTAAGTTGATAGTATAGAGTAAATAAGTAATTTTATAGTTTATGTGTTTAAATAACTCAATTTTTGCTCATCTTAATGCTAATTTTTGGGCCCGCTACGCGGCCTCGTCACGCTTAGCGCGGTCAAGCCGCTGAGTGAGACTCACTTTTTGGGCACTTGTATAAGTAGCATTGTAAGATATTTTGAACATTCTAACACTTTCCAAACACATCCAAGTCAGTATTCTAGGTCAAAGAACATATCTTCTTCATTTGTAACTCAAAATCAAAGATTAAGGTCTTAAATCTTTGATACTTTTTCATCCATGTTCATCAATCTCTCTCATTTACTTGTTGATCAAGCTACCATGACTATGGGTAGCTAAACTTCTCTTGTGTCAAGATTAGAGGTAGTTAACCTAACTATTATGTATTTTTTTGATCATTTTGTATATGAACTTGGTTGATGATTAATATATGTTGAATATCTTTGCTTTTATTATTCTTTTTTATGGTTTGGATCATTATTGAGAAGTATGTTTCAAACTTGACCTAAGATATTCATCTATTAATGAGCAAACTCTAGACATTGATTTGTGATTTAATACTCACTAGTATCAAGCTTTAAAGACTATCATGTTAATAGTTAGGTTGAGAGATCATCTAAGGATTAACATGATAATATTCACAATATTGCCTATACATGAATGATATTGAGAGGATAAGTGGATATATCGGTCATCAATTAGTTCATATCCTTGATTAATCGAATATGTATGAAATATGTTAATGAACACTAATCTTGACATGCTTTTATCAAATCAAACATTTTAAACCAAATCTCTCTTTTATCCAAAGCACAAAATCTTTGCATGAAATCGAATATTTTTGTTACTAAAAAACTAAGCCAAAACCTTTTAATGAATCTAACACTTAAAATATCTCAAACTATAGAACGACGATGATATCACACCAATCTCTGTGGAAAACGATAATATAAATACTTGCCCAGTAAAAGTGTTTCAACAAAACGACATTGTTGTCAGGGATTGGCGTTTGATATTGTAAGCATTGCAACAGTTCTAGTGTTTTAAGTTTATTATATTAATATCTCTTCTTTTTTTTTCCCTTGTTTGGCTAGTGCTTTCAGACTTCTGTTTATGCGAGAAACTGTTTCTGAAGATCAACTACTTCTGGCCTTGGAATCGAAAGGACTTTTAGAAAATTTAATAGCAAGACCAGAAGATGGAGAAAACTAGCTAAAAAAGGAGAGAAAGAGAGGAAACGTCTACTTTTGCTACACCTATAAGGCAATAAATAGAAGAAGTGATGGAAGATCCACCAAGGGGTTCTTGTACAAATAGTACGAGGTTGAATGGTCAGTTTGCTCGAAATGTAAACCAGAGGCATTCTGAAATGAAGACGGGAATTCTACAAGTGTTGTATCATAAACCTTTCACTGGGCTAGATCATAGAGATCCTTACACCCATCTCACAAAATTCTATGAGATAATGGATGCTATAGGAGCTTCAAAGAAGGATGAAGAACAAATGTTTAAAATACTCTTTTCATATCCGTTGTTTGGTAAAGCTAAGGATTGGTATCTTGACCAACCTAATCAAACCATAAAAAATTGGAATTTACTTGAAGAAAAGTTTCTTGAAAGGTTCTTTACACAATCACGTTTCTTGGATGCCAAAAACGGATATGTCGGTGTTCTCTCAAGGCAGAGTAGAATCGTTAAATGAAGCTTGGGAGAGGTACAACTCTATGTTGAGAAAACGTTTGAGTCATGGTTTTGATGCCACTACTCAAATGCATATTTTTATAAATGGACTTCAACCACAACCAAAGCTTTTGTTATACGCAACTGCGGGAGGACCACAATAAGTGGAGGAACTTACAAAACAAATGTAAAAGCTTCCCCCAACAAATTAAAGAGTTGTAAGAGGTCCCTACAAAGCCAAAACAACAAGTTGTGAGTTGTGTAATGGAGATCACCAAACTAGATTATGTCCTCCAGTTGGTGAAGAGAAAACTACATGCGAAATCAAAATCAAGGGTATCAACAAAGGCAACAACCTTATCAAAGAAACCAAGGTTACCAACAAAGAGGTAACCAAGGTTATCAACAAGGTTGGAGACAAGATACAAACACTCAAAATTGACAAAATCCTTACCAAAACACAACTCAACCTCCACAACCTCAAGCTAAAAGTTCAAATTTACAAGAAAATCTTGCTCAATTCATGCAAGCAGCAATGGAAAATCAAAAGAGTAATGAAACGACAATAAAGAATTTGGAGACTCGAGTGGGTCAACTAGCCAAGCAATTGGGCGATCAAAATGTTGGGCCATCATTTTCTACAAACACTCAAGCTAATCTTAAGGAACATTGTAAAGCAATATTTACTAAGAGTGGTAGAGTAGTTGGTGTGGAATTGGTGATGATGTTGAAATAGAGGAAGAAGGAATTATTTGAAAAAGAGGAAGTGGAAAAGAAAAATAAAGAAGAGAAATTGAGAAAAATCAAGAAGGGGAAGGAGACAGTAGTTACTTTATCGTTGGAAAATCAATTTGGTTGTTCGACTGGATCGGGATTTTCCCACCAAATCATGCTTACTTTCACCCCCAAGTAGCAGTGCCATCATGAGAAAGCAGAGGGATAAAAGTAACCATGAGATGGTCAATATGATTACTCAACAGATGAGTGTCATATTAAGACCATTGATCGAGAATTTGGTGCAGAGTTATCAGACTTTAGTAACACAAATGACTCGCATCGGTGATTTCCTTGGTGTTCCAAGAGCGTCAGTCCGACAAGCTGTGTCGCCCCTACGTGAGGAACCAGTGCAATATGAGGAGGTGATCGATGAAATAGTTGGACAAGAACCACCTATTCCCCAGCGTGTCAATCTTATGCTTAAAGGACTCCAGCAACCCCCAGTAGTGATAGCAAATTGAAACTAGAATGTCGACCAAGTGGTCAGGCATGTTTGACAAGAAGCAGTGGTTGGGGAACAAAACCTAGAAGCCATTGTCGAATTAATTATGGTTAGAAATGGAATGAATACTGGATGTCAGAGGACTACGTATGTCTCGCCATTTCCAGATTCTGTTTTATAAACGGATTTACCAAGATGTTGGAAACTCCTAAAATTCATTAAGTTTGTAGGGGATGCCGAAGAATCCACTTTCGAACATGTTGCTAGGTACCAAACTGAACTTGGAGACTTAGTAGTGAATGAGGGTTTGAGGATGAAGTATTTTCCTAACTCCCTCACAAAGAATGTGTTTACTTGGTTTACAACGCTTCCCCCACAGTCGATCTAAACGTGGATTCAATTGGAGAAATTGTTCCATGAGCAATTTTATATGTGGCAATCCAAAATAAGCCTAACAGAATTATCCAGTGTTAAACGAAAGAGCACTGGGTCGATAGACCAATACCTTAACGAGTTTAGACTTCTGAAATTTTGATGCTTTACACAAGTCCCTGAGCATGAGTTAGTCGAAATGACTACAAATGAATTGGAGTATTCTATTAGAAAGAAGTTGTTAGATAATCATTCTTTGAAGGATACATCTCCGTTAGCTATCAAAGTTAGAATGATCGAACGTTTGAAAGCTGAGAAAACCAAACCGAATAAGTACCACAAAAAAGGGAAAGTTGCTTACGTAGCAACTGACGAGTATTCTTTTGACAAAGAAGAGTTAGGGGAAGAAACAAAGATTAATGTGGATGAACTCTATCTTGGACCTCCTTACGTATGTAAGCTATTGAAACCTTCGAACGGAAGAAACCCCATCGAAACTTAAAAGAATGGAAAAGCCATCACCAAGACTTACACTTTTGACATAACTAAATGTGATGAAATATTTGATTTGTCAGTGTTCAATGGTAAAATTGTGGTCCCTCGGGGCCTTAAGAATCCCCCACTTGAACAAAATAAGAAAAGGGGATTTTACAAATTTCATAATTTTCTTGGTCATAAAACTTCTCAATGTGTTCTTTTCAGGGATTTGGTGTAGAAATATTTTAAAGAAGGCATGCTTCAATTTGGAGAAAAGTCAAAGATGTAGGTCGACGTTGATCCTTTAAAGGTAGATGAGGCTTTATAATCAGAGCTTCTGGATTGTATGATGGTCAAAGCTACTAAGGGCCTCAACAGAGAAGTCATAATGATTGGCGACATAGAAGTTATGATGGTGGGAACTAATGATAGTTTCTATATGAAGATGGAAGAGGGATTGATGGTAGTGTACCCTAAGCCTAAACAGAGCTTGGCTGACTTTCAGGAAAAATGCAGAGTGAAAGGATCAAAGGCCAAATTATGCCCAAGATGCAACGATGTGTGTGATGAAGAAGCAATTGAAAAATATGAAGTTGTCAAAAAAGAGGCTCTCAAGCAAGAAAAGCATCCAGTTCTAGGGCTTGTTTTTGACAAAGAAGGAATTCCTTAACGCAACGAGGAGTACAGAAGATTGTTCCAGCAACCTTGTCTAAAGCCATTTCACCCTCCGTCGGACACCCACAAGAAAAATGGGTGGAACCAGTGAGCCAAAAGGGGGGAAAATGCAACACACCATTTTCCCATAATTATAATACAATATACATAATATATCAGAGTCCACAAATGGGATGTCACATATTTCAAAAATTCATAGTGACATTTTATTACTTTATTTCCTATAAAAAAATCAATTCGACAACGTAAAACTAAATTGATTCTCTTTCATGACATTAAGGCCTCAACAACAATCAAAACTCCACAAAAATATATGGTCCAATGTAAGCATAAAGTTAAGATACATAACGAATACAACAATGCAAAAAAAAACATAGCAAGTTCTCAAATCCCGTGTTATGTATCTGAGCAACTCCTAAGACTCGATCAAGCAACACTTCAAACACTACTTGGGTACCTGGTTATCTGTACTTCTCGAGGAGCACAAACACAACAACCGAAAATGGGTGAGACTTACATTTAATAAATATACAGTGAATGTCACATGCTAAGGAATAGTAATTCACACAATTCACATATTTCAAAAAACGCACAATTCACATAATACTTCACAATGCATTCTTCGTTCATATAGCATAACATCAAATCAAGTTAGTGCAATGCAATTCTATTGAAAACAACTAAATTCATGTGGTACCAACAGGGCACAAGCCCTGTTCAAAATGCCAAATAGGGAAACAATATGACATAATCTCTCAACATAACACCATTATAGGTCAACAACAGGGCATAAGCCCTCACCAATGAATGCATGCATCATTAACATGCAACACCACAATTATACAACCACAAGGCATAAGCCCTCAACATTTCCAATAAGACCACCAATATTATCACCATCATCATGCAACATACAAATCCACACAAGGTTTCACATTTTAACCCAATATCCATTATTAACAGTCTTCCTATATCTACTTAAGTGATATTATTCATTAAGGATTAAGAGAAATTACACTGCATGCGAAAACAGAAAGGAAAGCACGAAAATGGGATTTTTTACCTTTTAGCCTGCCCATATGCGTAAAGCCCTGCCCATTACGCGTATGGATTTTTCCCAACCATCTTAGATGCGTATCATACGCGTACCACCAGAGAGAATTTTCCCTCAAAATTCATCTCAAATCTCCATACGTATATTGGCTAAGCCATATTTGTATGGACTTTCTCTCATACGCGTACCATACATGTACGACCCTTGGGAAAGTTCCCCATATGCATGTAGCCTCCATCATACGCATATGGATAGTCTGTTATTCCAAAAATTATGCATTCGCACCAGTTCATTTTCCACTCAATTTGAGCACTTTCAACCTCCTAATTTGGGTCCAAAACAATATTTTCATACATAATCACCTATACCCTTCATCTAATTTCGTTAATCCAATATTCTACATCAATTTTCTACATCCAAATCCTCATTATTCATCATCTCCATAAACCTATATTTTCTAGATTGAGATTTTCATGGAACAACATCACACTAATAACAATTATCAGCAACAATCATAAAACTGACATCATTCAATTTACAATTCTAGATGAATCACATAGAAATAACATCAATCAAACAAAAGAAGAATCATACATCAATTATACACAAAATATAAAGAGAGAAAGGAACTCTCACTACCCTTTCATGCTATAATCACCATTTAGAGAATCCATTCACCCCCTTTACTTTAGTTTTGAGCTTTGATCTTTCAACAATGGTGAAATTCTTCTTGCACTAGTTCTTTCTTCTCTTCTCTGTTTCTACGTGACATTAATTTTCTCTCAAATGTTTCTATTATTCCTCTACTATTTATTTTATTCTAATTAAATAGTATAGTAATAGAATAATTATAATAATAATACTAATAACTATAATATTACTAATAATAATATTATTAGTAGTAACAATACCATATATCTAACAATATTTTATTATTAATAATAATAGTATATTCCATCATTCACCAATATTATTATTATTATTATTATTATTATTATTATTATTATTATTACATCATTGACTAATTCTCATTCTAAGTATTTAATTAAACTAAGTTCTCACATACCTTTAGTCATGCCCACCTATCTTTAATTATACCAAAATAACTCGAAATCAACAAACAATAATTAAATATTTGAATGAGGCGTTACAACTCTCATCCACTTAGAATATTTTCGTCCTCGAAAATTACCTTATGCGAAGAGTTCTGGATAAGACTCCCGCATTTTTCTCTCTAACTCCCATGTCATAATTTCTCCAACTGCTCCTCCCCAAACTACATTCACAAGAGGAATATATTTGCCCCTTAACGTTTTCACTTCACACTCTTCGATTCTCACTGGTAAAGTCTCGATCGTAAGGTTATATTGCACTTGTACATCATCCATCGGTAGCATATGAGATTGATCCAAAATATACTTCAGAAGTTGCGACACATATAACAAATCATGCAAATTCGAAAGGTTAGGTGACAAGGCTACCCTATACGCAACAATCCCCACTTTGTCCGAAATTTGATATACACCAATAAATCGAGGAGTAAGTTTCTTCAATTTCAATGCTCATCCGACACTAGTCACTGGTGTGACTCTTAAAAATACATTATCTCCTTCTTGAAATTCAAGTTCCTTCATTCGTTTGTCATGGTAACTCTTTTTCCTACTCTACTAAGTCTTCATCTTTTCCCAAATTAACTTCACCTTTTAGTAGTATGTTGGACAATTTTCGATCCAAGCATTACGCTTTCTCCTGAATCATACCAACATAACAAAGTTATGCACCTCTGACCATACAATTCCTTGAATGGTGCCATTCGAATTCTATAATGGTAGCTATTGTTATAAATAAACTCTATCAATGAAAGATAAGTATCTCATGTTCTTCATTTATCAAGTACGCAAGCTCTCAATAAATCTTCCAATGACTGAACAGTTCTCTCTGATTTTCCATCTGTTTATGGATGATCTGCCAAACTCAATCGCAACTTATAACCCATTAGATATTGTAAACTCCTCCAAAAACATGATGTAAATCTCGGGTCTCGATCTGAAACAACAAACAAAGGTATACCATGCAACTTCACAATCACATTGATGTAGATCTCTGTCGATTTCGACAAAGGAAAACTAATATTAATCGAAATAAAGTGAGCTGATTTCTTTAGCCTGTCAACTATCACCCAAATTACATTATGTCCCTTCGGATTATTTGGCAATCCCGTCACAAAATCCATCGATATACGCCCCATTTATATTCGGAACTTCCAATGGTTGCATCAATCCTGCCGGTTTCGATGTTCAATTTCGACTTCTAACAAGTCAAACACGCATAAAAAACTTCGCCACATCTTGTTTCAACCCTTACCACCAAAATAACTCTTTCAAGTCTTGATACACTTTAGTCACACCTGGATGAATACTCAAATTACGTGAGACTAGTAACCCTCAACGGTTACACACGTAGAATTTCTATTTAAACAAACATTTGTATTTGTGTTAGAGGTCACATTTCTTCACATTTAGAGCATTACACTCAAAGTACCCTCATCTAAGAGAGAAACGATTTAAGCCTTGACAATGTACGAATGCTTCCACATTTCAATTCAAAGTAATTTCCAGTTTTCATTTGTAATTACAAGTATTGTCTTTTATTTTTCTTTACTTTGCAATTGTCCTTTACTTTTGCCTTTTTATACCTACAAATCCTATATCAACCTGTTTCAAACCAAAACACTAAGTCTAGGATTATTGTAGTCGATCATGCAAGTAACCTTTAATAAGAGGCTAGAGATTATTCGCGAGAAACACGTCTGAGTTTAGAGATGACACCACGTTGTTATGAAGAACCATGGTGATTTTGGCGTTGTTGTTTGCGCATTTTGTATTAGTGTTTTTTGTGGTTATTAGTATGTTGGTGTGTGTTGATAAGTAGGAATAATGTAGTGTTTAATAACTCTATTTGGAATAGTGCTAAATTTTGGAATGGTATGTATGTTGGATTGTAGGTTTTATTTGGCCGGTATTTTTGTGCCTTGTTGTTGTTGTTGTTTGTTTCCCTTTTATATTTGGTTAACACCCCTTGTATTATACTCCCTCCACAACGATTTATAAGCAAAATGGACTTTGATACCTTTGATCATTAATATATGTAGTTTGTATATGGACTACATACATTAATTGTCAAATGTATCAACAAAATTAATTTTACTTATAAATCGTTACAGATGGAGTATTAATACAAGTATTTATTAAAAAATAATAATAATAAACCATTTATGGACACATAGGAAACCTATATATCTAGGATTTACTATGGGCCGGATCATAAACAACAAAATCAGCCCAAACCAAAAATCTCACGTTTACTTATATAGTAGAGAGGATTAACCTCTTTGTGGAGATCTGTGACTTGTTATACACTTCTCCTCATGACCTAACTAATTTCGATGGATAATCTGTTGGTTCACGGTTTTAAAAAAATTTCCATAGAAGAAATTATCGGGTTGAGTCGCGGATCGATTCGCTCTCTTTAAGACGTTTCACGACACTGCCCAAAATTATGCAAAACAGTCGAACTACCGCACCGCCTCCAGCATAAAACAACTCAGTTCTATAGTGTACGATTACTATTTGCACGATAGATAACCGGTCTAGAAATACACCCTCTGATGGTACAAGACCATTCAAATATGGTATCAATACCATTCGTAGAATCTAGTACAAAGATCAGTCGCAATAATTTCTCAATCGAAGAGAAACTCAAATAATTCTCCAAAGAGAATATAATAATGGTCATTTGACCACTCATTATAATTTCTCCAATAAAGAAAAATCCAAATAATTCTCCAAAGAGAATCCTAAAATTAATACTTGAAAATTTCTCAACTCAATGAGGAGAAATTAATATAATTCTCTAAAGAGAATTCAAGAAAATACTCGGAAAATTCAACGAGTAGTAGGAAGAAAGTGGGAGAAGTTGGTGCTTCGACAATTCGAGAGACACGGAGTTATGAGAGTGAGGAAGGAAAAACTAATAGAATAGTTTTTGATGTAATTTGGAATGAAACATGTTAACTCCTTATATAGTGAAATAAACTAGTAATATTTCTCAAATGAGCAACGTGAGACTAAATGGTTTAAATTCAATATATTGGAACAAACATATGTTCCAACATAATCTCTCGTTTGGCGTGATCCGGCCGCCCCCGGAAAGCTGCGACGAGAGAGGCAAAGGGCTGAAATCGGAACATGAATTAGAAGATGAATCAGAAATAATGGAATCAGATGATGAACCAATATCGAAGAAAGCACAAGAGGAAATAGAATTCTACTTGAATTGGGAATCAAAGCCAATTGAATTTCTGCAGAAAAAGTTCGATGATGATCCTTTTCCCTGTGTTTTTTCATGTAAGAATTATTGCTATAAGAATAAAGCGATGTTAAAAAAAGAAGAGGATAGTAAAAAGGCAGTGGCTGAGTATTTGGATAGTTCTCGTCACCTAAGTCCCTTCGACTCTATTCCTATTCCATGTTTGAATATGTGTTTGAAGACATTGTGAAGGTAACCGGGCAGCATATTCCTCTTGGTACTTGTTACATTACCTTTATAGCAAAACCTATAGATTGTATCCAGCCTGCCACAACTTTTCAAGCTGAAGTATGGGACAGATTGACTTCACTAGGACCACCTGTTGTGAAGTCCTGCTCCATTAAAAACTAGTAATATTCACACTCACAAGGTAATGAAATGTTTTTAGTGGACGGTTTTCTACAATTGTTGTCAGTTCAGCAGTGCTGTTTTTCAGAATGAATGTGGTTTTGTTTGACATGCTGAAGTTCACTTAGACTTGCATAAAATATTATCATATCCACTACCACTGATTTAAGAATCGGTAAAGATTGATGAATTTGGCAAGTTTTGCTTGTAATTTGAATTTATTTAGATAAAGATGATTTGTCAGTTTATTTGCCCAAGGCTAGCTACTTGTATCCACCCAATCTTGAATTTGTAGAATCATAATTTCTGCAATGCAATCAATTCATGCTAGTAATCAAATGCAAGTTGTTGATCTATTTTTCAATGAGTGACAACATATCATTACCGTAGTTTATACCCTGACTTTTTTATTACTTTCCAGGGGCATGGCACCTCATACATGAGGGTCAAAGTAATGAATAACAATCATTTATATACTATTCTAATCAATTTTTTAAAAATTAATTCTAAATTCAATTTTCTTAAAATCAATTCTTCTAAATTCGATTCTAAAATCAATTACGTCCAATATTAATACAAACACACTTTAAATAGTTTATTAATTAAAAATTAGATATAAGAACTTTGGGTTCATGATATTCACTATAATAGTTTTCACGACACATAACTTTATAAATTTTATAAAGTTCATATATCTAATTTTGATTGGGGTTAAATAATTTTTTCACAATTTTTTTAAGTAACCATCTAAAAAAACTCTAATATTTATGACAATATATATTGGAGTCTCATACAAAATATTATTTAAAAAAAAAAAAGAGAATAAAATAGAGGGGAATAACAAAAATTAAAACGAAGAAATAAATCTCAAAAAGACTACTACCATGTTAACCTATATTTAAATTTAACTTTTATCAATAATTTAGGTTAAAAATCTCGATATAATTTTAGTTTTTATAATGTTTTATCATAGTAAAATAGTACATACCAAAACTACCACCAAGTTAACCCATTTAAATAAAGAAAAAAACACAGTATTTGGAGATACATTACACATATATATATATTTAATAATTAATTTTTTATAAATAGAATCAGAGATAATACTTTATAATGCGGCTATTGATTTATTGAAAGATGTGTTGAACCAGAGGTAGTACTATTGAGATATATTTAGGAAAACATATTTTAGAAAAAGATATATAATTGTTAGGATATATCCTTACATATTTATTTAATTGTTTCCTAATTTACAGATCTCCAAATAAATGATTTTTAATGTACTGCTATTATAAATAAATATGGTTACCTGTGATTGATAATAGAGAAATCAATTTACTAATTCTTCATTTAGTGGAAGATGTGTTGATTGATGGTAAAAATTATGTTATTTTATTTGGATTAGCAGCGGATGTTTGTTCGGATGAATATGAGAAAGAGGTTCTTTCCGAGGATCCAGAGTGTCTTTTGAATATTGATAATATTTCGGATGTTGAACAACTAATGTCATAAATACACGATGATTGAGTTAAGGATGGGCACTTTAAAATTTTCAAAGGGTTCTTTTAAACAACATAGCGTCGGATAAGAAATTTCTTTAGACCATGTTTGGTAATTTGGAGGAAAAGGGAAAGAGGACTTTGAAATATAAGAAAAGTTTGGTGAAAAAAATATAAAAATTTTGTTTGAAAGAATTTAATTTTCTTCATAAAACTAAAAACCTCTTAAAAATCAAAATTTATATTGGAGAGTTTTGAAAGACTTAATCAATTTATTCAAATATAATTTTGTTATAGTATTTTCAATCTAATTCACATCACTAATGTCGTATGTTATCAAAAAGGTTGTATTTAACTAACCAAAAAATGCTTTGATACAAATTTAATTAATTTGTTCTACAATGAACGGTTCCCAATCGAATCCAAATATAGGCATTAGGCACTGAATGAATAATAATAATTTAATATAGACATATAATGTTTCAAATCTACCCTTCAACCTTTTCCAAACTAATACACGGGTGAATAAAATACTGAACGACTATCATAGTGATGTTGGGTTTTCTATAGCCAACTTTATTCTGCTAATAAAATCATCAACTGGCATGGTTCCAAGCTCCCCGCCAAACCTAGACCTAACGGTAACGGTTTGTGTTTCAATTTCCTTTGCCCCAACAACAGCCATTAACGGAATTTTCTGCTTTTCTGCATTTCTTATGAGCTTTGGAAGACGCTCTCCATGACAAACCTCAGCTCGAATGCCATGTTTTTTCAGTTTGTTCGTCACATCTTTGCAATATTCAAGCTATTTGAAAATGCACAAATAATTCCCATTAATTCACTGCCCATTATAACAAACAAATCCGCAAACAATTCTTAAGTAGTCGAAGGTTACCTGAGCATCAGTAATAGGTAAAATTCGAGCCTGTATTGAGAAAGCCATAATGGAAATCACCAGCATAATGCTCGATAAGAACACCAAAGAATCTTTCCAAGGATCCAAGCACTGCTCTATGGATCATTATAGGCCTCTTTTTTTCAGAGTTTGAATCAACATATGTGATGTCAAAACGTTGAGGTAAATTAAAATCAACCTGATAAAGTTGAAAAAGAATTAAGTCATCCAAATTGTGAAATAATTCTAACTTCCAAGAAACTTACTTCACTCAAAATCGAGTAAACAATATACAAGTAAATACACGCAATAACTGCATAGCTACAAACCCTGAAAATAGTAAAAGATTTAAGACAGCTTATTATAGTTAATGGAAAACTTTCCTTAAAGCTTAAGCTATTAGATGGAGGGACATGAATAGTTTTATATATCTAATTCCCCTTAATGACTCAGAGAAGATCCTTTGGGCTTGAAGATTGAAGATGCAAAGAAAAGCTCGTTGCACTTTGTTTTGAAATGAAGCTCATGATCACATTTGGCTAGACAGCTAATTGTGATGACTCGCTTAGGTTTTGAGTTAAAAAATATTGAATAATCAAAATCTCTCACCCAAAACAGCTTATCTCATGGGTTTAGCAAGCTATTTTCGATTAATCCAAACAGGACATAATATGTCATATGCGCTTATTATAAGCATTTTCAAACATTAGATCAGATCTCATTGAATCAAAAGCTATCAGGTAGAGGCAAATTATTGCTTTAATATTTCAATGAATTCATAAGTAAGGAATTGCCTGTATGGTTGAGCACTGCCACTTCCTCCCAAGAGCATCCTCAATCTTGACATCTATCTTTGGCCCATAAAACGCACCTCCCCCGTCATCAATTTGATAGCTCCAACCTTTGTCATCCAAAGCATCTTTTAAAGCAGAGGTAGCTTTTTCCCAGATATCATCATCGCCAACAGATTTTTCAGGCCTTGTAGATAAATTTATTTCATATTTATCAAAACCGAATTGCGACAATGTTTCTTCAGTAAGATCTAGAACACCCCTGATCTCATCTTTAATCTGGTCATCTAAACAAAATATGTGTGCGTCATCCTGTATAAAAGAAATTCAAGTCAAACAAGAACCAATTTATCAGCACGCAGCTTTAAAAACTAAATGCGGAAACTTTGAGACGGCAATGCAATATTATACATTAAGTTATCAGAGGTCATAGATCTAGAAATAAAATATTTAATGGCATCAACATTTTCATTGAAAGCTTTGTAATTCACAAGATACTGTGCCAAGTATAACAGCAAACCTGAGTGAAACCTCTAACACGGAAAAGACCGTGTAAACTTCCAGACAGTTCATATCTATAAACAGTCCCCAATTCTGCTACCCTAATAGGAAAGTCTCGATATGAATGACGCTTCCTTTTATATACCAAAATATGATAAGGACAATTCATTGGTCGAAGTTGATAAAGCTCATCTTCAATGCTCATCTGATCATACATACTCTCCTTGTAGAAGTCCAAATGACCACTGATCTTCCAAAGATCAGCTTTGGCCACATGTGGAGTATATAATAGATCATAACCACGTTCAATGTGCACTTTTTTCCAAAAATCTTCAATTATGTGTCTCACAATAGCACCCTTTGGGTGCCAGAAAACTAAACCCCCGCCAGCATCTTCCTGCATAAATATAATAGAAGCCCAATACATTAAAGGCAAGATTTTATTCATGAATCAACAGTTTTGTACCCACAAAATTGGGAATCGTGAAAAGAAATGCTAACTCATCTGACAACTAAATACAATCAAAATAGAAAGCACAGTCAACTTGCAGGGAAATTATAGACAGCATCACAGCACATTGATTTGTACCTGTATAGAAAACAAATCAAGATCTTGCCCCAAACGCCTATGATCCCGACGTTTAGCTTCTTCTTTGAAGTGAAGATAAGCTTTCAACTGCTCGGCATTCTCCCATGCAGTACCATATATCCTTTGCAGCATTGGTTTTTTTTCATCTCCTCTCCAGTAAGCACCAGCAATAGACTCAAGTTCAACAGCACTTCTGTTGATATTTCCGGTAGACTCGACATGTGGTCCAGCACATAGGTCCCACCACTCTCTCCTTCAAAGAAAAAGGAATATAAGGTAAGGTAAATAACATACGAAACACCTCGGGCAATAGCTTTTTTTTTCAATGCAACAAGAGACCTGAAAACACTCTGAGCACATCTTTGCCTCTTCTTTGTTATTCTACTTTACACTTCCATCTTCACACATCCAATATCAGACACACTACACTGTCCATTTTCATTCTGTTGAAGCATGTTAATTAATCAAATTAAAGATGGAAAAGAAGTTCAGTGCTCTAAATACTTGGACTTAGTGGCCATATAGTTCAGAGACATCTGAAAGATATAATCTCTACCTCCATACTAGTTTGAAGGTGGTCATACAAACCTCTTAACATAATAACTATTACTGACTTTAAAATTATGGTAACAAGAAACAAACTCTTGCCATATTAAAACAAGGATGAGAGGCAAAATGCAGAGTGGCGTGGACAAAATGAGAATCAAAGAGCTATGCTATGGCTCAAACAACTAGTGAACTTGTGGGGATGACGATGAGATTGACTTCAGGAACTTAGGCCTACACAAACTTGGTGCAAAAAATTGAGGAAGATTTTCACTTCATCAAAGAGAAACCACAAAGTGGACTTAATTCTACTAATTATATGTGAAATGAGAGCGCATGATAACACAATAACAAGTCTAACAACCCCAAAGTTAGTAGATCCATGCAACGACAATTATCTCTATATATGTCATAATGATTATTATACACATGCACGAAGCATGACAATCATGAACTTAGAGTGTACGATCACCATTTCTTTTTTTCTCTACATCCTTCACCCTCTAGTTTTTAAACTTCAACATACACAAATTAAACAAGTGAAAATTAAAAAGAGACGGAAGGTTACCAATATGATAAATTGTGATGGGTTCTTCTTTGATGCCTTCCAAAATCTCCATCTTGTATGGTTCATTCAAAGCCAATATTCTTCTATGAGCTTCATCTCTTGAAACTTCTTCTCTACAAGGGGAAATTTTGCTAATAATCCGATCCTACAAACAAGATAAAATAAATAAATAACTGCATACCCCAAATGTGTAGCATTAGCATAATGCAATTGCAGAGTTCACCAAGCACACAAACAACCACATAACTACCAAATATAAAGGAGTGATTTAGCTCACCATCTCTTTCTTGATTCTCTTCAAATCTTTATCAGTCAAAGGCTCCATATCAAAGTCATAGTAAAACCCATTTTCTATCCAAGGCCCAATCGTGACTTTAGCTTTAGGGTAAAGCTTTTGAACAGCCATTGCCATCACATGCGCACACTGCAAACCTGCAACTTATTAGTGAAAAATAAAGATATAAAATCATTCACCAACTAGTATACACTTATGTAAACCAACAAACCCTCTCCCATAACACACCACTAGTTAGTTACTATTTTATTATTAGAAACTCAGACACACAACCGTAACTATCGGGGTCAGAACACTCGTGAATGCGTCCATCCTAACAATTATATAAAGTGAAGCTACACGCAACAAAAGTTGAGTTGAAAATAGTACCGTGTGGCGGATTCTGAGAAGGCTGTTGGAGGATTCATTAGTGGGGAGAACAATTCGGTTTAGGTCGTCGGAATCGGAGACCGCGGCGGGTTGGGAGGGGCGCGTGGCAACGGCGAGAGTGGTGAACTTTCTGTTGAAGAGGGATGGAGACGGGGAGCGGAGGGAACCGAAAGCGAAGGGTGTTCGGGTTTGTGACTTGAGGAAATGAATAGAAGATGAAGTGATTGAGGAAAAAGTTGTGGGAAGGGTAATGGTGAAGGAAGCCATTGATTGACGGAAGTGGGAGTGGTTCGTGGAGGAGAACGAACTGGACTTAGAAGTCCACCATCCTCATCTAAATTTGTATCCACAGGATATGGTTGATTTTCTGATATTAATTTGATGCGTTTAAAAAACTATAAATATCAAACGAATTGTAAATCGTTAGATTAAGTTTTTTTTCTTTTTTTTCATTTCATATGGATTTGGTGGGAAGGTAAATATACTATTTTTCTAATTTTAATACAAATTTTGATGTTTTTTAAAATGTATTAAATAACTTTTTTTTTATAACCTAAGATTTAAAGAGAGCAGCACAAGGGATAGGGATACTTGGCCTAATACAAAAAGAAAGTACTAACACAAACAAATTAGATGATTTGACATCTAATCTTCCTTTTTACGATAAATAATGCAATTAAATTTATGATTTCTTAACATAAGTGGGATGCACTCTATCCATTGTTCTTTATAAAATTAAAAGTATATTTTTGATATGCACTATTTTAAAATATTTAGATTAAAATCAGAAATATATTTCTGATTTCAAACTAAATAACAAAATATTGAGAAATTATTCTCAATTTAGTCTCACATACACACTTTATTCTATAGGTAAAATAAAACAATTTGATTTAACAAAATAAAATTAAATATTAAGATTTAATTTAAACAGATAAAAATTTACAGATATTTTAGTCTAAAATCGACAAAATCATGATCAATAATTACAATTTTAAAAATATTGAGAAATTATTCTCAATTCAGTCTCACATACACACTATATTCTATCGGTAAAATAATTTGATTTAACAAAATAAAATCAAATATTAAGATTTAATTTAGACAGATAAAAAATTTACCGTATATTTTAGTCTAAAAATCAGGCAAAATCATGATTAATAAATACCGTCTTAAAAATTACACATGAATTGAAACTGAAAATATATTTCTGGTTTAGACAACCCTTTTCAACATGATTTTTATGATATGAGATGCGACCAAAAGTATATTTTTTATTTTCAATGATATTTTTAGAAATTCACGTGGTGCGTGAGAAGGTTATGAGGTGGCTCAAGAAATCCACTTAAATCTAACTCTAAATTAATTTTAAGTGATTTAATGTGTATTTATTTTACGTCTAGTTGTGCTTTTGTGAAGTTATTTTTTTAGCTTCTCATGTTGTTAATATGGCAGCATAAGGTGCCATGGCATCAAGAAAACAGTGAAAGAAAGAAAAGAAAGAGAAGTGAAGGAGTAAAGTGGAAGAAACACTGTTTCATTGATTACATTTTTACAATACAATAATTCTATTTATATTAGCTAAATAAGTGTATAAACTAAGCACTTAACTAACTAACCAACAGAAGTATAATACTGTAGAAATACATGAGTTAATACCCTCCCTCAAGTTGGACTGTGTATACTACAAAGTCCTACCTTGGTCACAGCATTAGAGAGAGCAGGAGCGTGGACTGGCTTCGTAAAAACATTAGCCAATTGAGCTGTAGTAGAAATAGGAAGTAAGTGCAGTAGTTTAGATTGAAGCTTCTCTATGATCACATGGCAGTCAAGCTCAATGTGTTTGCTCCTCTTATGAAAAGCAGGATTATGAGCTAGATGGATAGCAGATTTGTTGTCACAAAAAACTGAGGCTGGCTTGGAAAAGGTGATCTGTAAATCTGCAAATAAGTATTGTAGCCACTGAAGCTCACAAGTGAGGGATGCTAAAGCTCTATACTCAGCTTCAGTGGAAGATCTTGAGACTGTTTGTTGCTTCTTAGATTTCCAGCATATGGTTGAATCACCCATCATGACACAGAAACCCGTGACAGATCTTCTGGTTTCTGGACACCTGGCCCAGTCAGAATCAGCAAAACCATATAATTGAAACTTACTTGAAGCCGAGAAAAAGATGCCTTTGGCAGGACAACCCTTCAAGTATCTTAAAATTCGATTGGAAGCCTTTAAATGAGGAACACGTGGTTGAGATACATATTGGCTTAAATTCTGAACAGCATACGAGATATCAGGACGAGAGTTGGTTAAGTAAATTAATCGTCCAAGTAGCCTTCTGTATGTTAAGGGTTCAGGTAACAACTCACCATCTGTAGATGATAGCTTCGAATTAGGATCATAGGGAACAGATGATGGTTTTGCAGCCAAGTAACTTGTGTCTTCAAGAAGTTTAAGTGTGTATTTCCTCTGATTGAAAAGAATACCAGCACTGGACCTAGCAATCTCAAAACCTAGAAAGAACCTCAAAACACCAAGATCCTTGATTTTAAACTCTTGATCTATGAGGCTTTTGACACGAGTGATTTCTTTCAAGGAATTCCCAGCCAATACTATATCATCAACGTAAACCAGAAATGCAGTGAAACTTGTTGCAGTAGACTGAGTATACAGGGAATGATCTGCTTGAGACTGCTTGTATCCCAAAGATATAAGAAAGGTGGAAAGTTTGGAATACCACTGCCTACTTGCCTGCTTAAGGCCATAGAGGGACTTGTGCAACCTGCATACCTGGTTTTGATCAGAAACAAGGATACCTGGAGGCAGTTTCATATACACTTCCTCATTCAAATCTTCATGGAGGAAGGCATTGTTGACATCAAGTTGTTCCAAATTCCATCCTTTAGTAGCAGCTATGGCCAAGAGGACCCTGACTGTAGTAATCTTGGCCACAGGAGAAAAGGTGTCAAAATAATCTATGTCCTCCATTTGTGTATAACCCTTAGCAACAAGTCTTGCCTTGTACCTTTCAATGGTCCCATCAGCCTTATACTTCCCCTTATAAACCCATCTGCATCCAATGGGAATCTTTCCAGGTGGCGAAGTCACAATAGACCAAGTATTATTAGATGCTAGAGCATGCAACTCAGCTGTCATAGCATGCTGCCAACACTCCAGCTTATTGGCTTGTTGAAAAGTTTTTGGCTCAATATGAGATGAAATACTGCAACAAAAATGCTTATAAGAAGGAGAACAATGATTATAGGAAAGGACAGAAGAGAGAGGATAACTGGTTTTATGAGGAATCTGTGAAAAGGGTATAGAGGTAGAAGAGTGATAGCAGTGAAAATCTTTTAGATAGCTAGGTGGATTTGACACTCTAGTGGACTGTCTCAGAGAGGGAACATTATTTGAGGGAGAAGTGTTGTGACTGGTGGGTAAAGCTTGTGAGCAGATGTCAGGAGAGTGATTGACAGAAGTTTCAGGATTATGAGCATGACTGCCCATAGAAATAGAATCTGAGGGCGCAGAATTGTTTGACTCATTTTCTCTGTTAGTAGTGGTTTGGTCAGACTGTGGATCAGCAGGCCTAAGAGTATGTAAAGGGCTGGAAATAATGTCAGGCACATTAATTGAAAAAGGTGATGTAATTTCAAGACTATCAGAAGCATAAGATAAATCAGAAGTAGGAGTTCTATCTTCTGTACCACTATTAATAGGAGCCTTAGTGTCAATATCAGCAAGTGTGTGATGGTGTGAGCTTTTAGAGGAAGAAATGTTGGTGGATGCAGCACTCTTGAAAGGAAAATAGTTTTCATAAAACACTACATTTCTTGAAACAAAAATATTGTGATGCTGTAAATCATATACAATATATCCTTTAGTACCTTCCTTATAGCCTAATGAAGCAACTCGATTTTCAAAAATCTTTTAAATTCTCGAAAATGGTGAAATCGCCACCTAATTTTATTCGTTCTGAAAAGAACGGGGAAATATAGATAAAACCCCAAGCAAGCGGATAAGGCGGTTTACGTGACCAAAAAGTGGGATCGGGAGTCGGTTATGTAAGGGGAAGGTATTAGCACTTTACATCCATCGTACTCGATGGGACCCATTTAATTCTACGCGTGTGTGTGTTTACTAAGTTATGTGTGCTAAAAGAAAGTAATTTGTTTCTTATTATTTTGAGTTTGCACGGCTTGTAACCGTGCCTACATATTCCTCGCAATGGGAAAGTCAAAACTCGTAGTTCATCTTAAAAAGGCTTTAATTGGTTGTATTGATTTTATCTGGAAAATCGTGCGTTTAGACGTTTCAAATGCTTTGAACTAGGACTTGTTTTGTTTGTTTGAAAAGCTTAAGTCCTCACTCGTATTTGAAACGACTATTGCACACTCTTTGTCCGAAAAGAGTTAATGATCGCGTATGAGCGATAAAAGAATTTTGAATGAGTTGAATTGTTTTTAGGTGGATGAAAAAGTACCGAACAATGAGGCTAACGTCTCACGATTCAAATACTAGAAACCCGCGGAACTGGTGCTCGCACGAGTCGTCTATCACCCAAAAAGATTTTCTTATGAAAGAGTGAGGTGAAACGAATTTCACGTTATTTAGAGGTCTTTAAGCAACTGGTCTAGCGTCCAATGACTTAAAGACTGAAAGTTTATTTGGTTACAAGTTTTTTTAGCAATTAGTCTAGCGTCCAACGACTAAAAAACTTGTACTTTATTATGAAAAAGGTTTTGAAAATGCACTCGACGTTGGATCGAGGTTTGAAACTTTATTATGAAAGTGTTTTGAGATACGTGCTGAGATGAAGTATGGAGTCGGGTTATGATTAATCAAGTATGTGGACTTGATTAACCTCGTGAGGATAGGTACTCCTATCCCCAACCATGAGACCCTGGTGCATGGAAAATTGGTATATACCAATTGTTGTTTTCGGGTTATGATTGATTAAAGCAACAAGGGCTTTAACCAATCTCGTGAGGATGGCCATGCCCATCCCCAACCATGAGACCCTTTAAGAAATCGGCGTATGAGCCAATCAGTATGAAATCGAATTGATTTTAATTTTAATTGTGTGCACAGTGTACATTGGTGAATTAGTACTGAATGAGTAAATAAACAGACAAAAATACCATACAATACAATCGGGAATTTAAATAATTATTAGAGGTGATTTTTTCTGTTTGATGAAAAAATCGGCTAATAGTTTAATCGATAAATCATCAAACAAAAACTATCAGATCCAACAATTATTTATTACATCGCAACAAGAATATTATTTACGACAAAATAATTAATTGAAATAGAATAAGTTCAGAAATAGCCTGGATTGTCGTGATTCTGGACGGAGTATGAAAGGAAAACCATCTGATCTTTGATTGGACAAAAATACCCCCACATGCTGGCGAACCGGGTGCAATGCTTTCACCTCAAAATAAACCGATTGTTCCAAAAAAGGCAAAATCGTATATTATACCAATACTTACATTTTTGCTAAAAAAAAATTGTTTAAGAGTAAAAATAAACATAATAGTAATAGATTTTTTCTTGTAAAAAATAAGGTGGTGACACTTGTCACCACCAGATTTGATAAAAAGAAGTTTAGTAAAAAAATAAAATAATTTGTTTTTATATTATTATATTTTTTTTTAAGAAAAGAAAAGAAATTGAAACATTCATTTCTCAAATGGGCAAAGCCCGAGAAAAACCTTCTCGCTTTTCGCTTCTGGTTTCTCACCTTGCATGTTTCATCGTTTCCTCTCGTCCTCACCCGTGTTTGCGGAATTTCTCTCTCTCTCTCTCTCTCTCTCTCTCTTGCTCCATTCGCCTCTTCATTCTTTCTCTCATACCGATCGCGATCGTTCTTTTCTCCGCGATCGGTTTGCATGTTTGATTTCGATTTGTTGGATTTCGATTTGTTTGATTTCTGATATTGTTTGTGGTTTGTGTTACAGATTGTTGGGAAATCGAAAAGGGTTTTGAAACCCTACCCTCCACGCGATTCCGGCTTGTGACTACTTGACCTTAGAGACGCGTCGACGGCGAAAGCTTGTTTCCTGAACTCTTTCCGGGTGAGACAATTCCGATTTTTTCTCTCTTCTTTCTCAATCTGTCAGAATCATGATTTCTGAAAAATTACTCCGAAGGCGTTAGGTTAGGAAAATGATGATATGTTGTTGTTTTGATGCTCTGTTTTCGTTTGGTTATGTTGTGAACTTTGGTGTTCTTGAACTGTGTTTGCGTTTCTGTCGCTATGTTTTTGCGTTTTCTGGGCTTGGAACTATGGTTTTCTTTTGGTCTGATAATGGTCCTCTGTGAACTCTCTCTTCTCTTATCTTTTTCGTGTCCCTTATATGTATCTTGAACAGATATGTCATTTGTCTTAGCCTATCCCTATCACTTGTGTTAGTAGTTTAACACCATGCCCGCTCGCTCGCATTTCTCAAACCTCTCTTTTGACCTCTTGCTACTGCTATGCTATGTCGCTCAATTCGATTTTGTGGCTTATTTTCTTTCTTAAATCCCTATTTTGCTATGTGATGTACACTTGTTACTTTTGTTGACTTTTGAGGCTTGTAATGTTGGATATATGTTGCTGCCTGTTGTACTGATCCATACCTGCTGCCTTGTATGCTTATTGCCTTTGTATGCTGGCTGTGAATTAATGTATATGCTGCTGCCTTTGGGAATAGAAACTGTTGCCTCTCGTATGCTGCCCGGAATATAAAACTGTCGCTGTTGTAATACTTGCTGCCTGGAATTTAGATTTGTTGCCTCTTTTTCTTGCAGCCCGTCGCGTGCTTGTTTGTGAACCGGGTCAGCCCGCGATTTGCAAACAAGTATTTCCGCCGATGATTAATCTTTTAAAATGAGATTCTGAGGCTTATCGACAAAACCTGATTCCCGCCAACGCCTAATGATGATCCCTCGACAAAAGCATAATCCTTTTGATAATTTCTTGCTTTTCGTAATTCAATTATGTTTATGCTTCTAACTTGTGCTCTTTTCTCTTGTTTCATGTGACGGAATTGGCAAGCTTGAAAAGAAAATGGCAACATTTGAAGAACATGGACAAAGCAAAAGATAGGAGAACTTGAAGAGAAGAATGGCGATGTTGGCACAAAGACGGTGACGATTTGAAGATATTGTCGGAGTGTAGTTTGTAGTTTTAGGATTTAGAATTTCTTTTGTAGAACATCGCAAACTAAAAGCAAACTTGTAGCAATTCTCTTTTTGTAATCTTCACATAAGACTTGAATGAATGAAATTCGAAATTCAAATTGCCAATGTCGATAATAGTTTTAGGACTTATAAATTTGAGATGAAACACTATGAATTTGTAACAAATCTTGTAGTTTGGAATTGATACCAATGTAAACCATTTGAGTTTGAATAGATATTGAGTAATTCTATTATTGCTTGTAACAATCTTGAATTGTTCTTTTGAAATTTGAATAGAATTTGAATTGACACGTGAAAATGTCCTACTTTACACAGCTCGCCACATTGAATTGGTTCGAAACAAATATGCTCAAACTTCCCTTTTGTACCCTTGAATCTTGTAACGTAACTGTTCTATGCTTGCAATAACATCACAATCGTTTGAAATTGGTTTGAATGGACTTGTATCGATTACATTCCTTGTGTCCCGCAATTGATATAGAACTTGATTGTACAAAAATGGCCTAAAATTCAAATATTTTCGTAGATCAAAAAACCTTTAAATGAACTTGAAAGAAACCCGAAAATGGAGTAATTGAAATCATAGATCATGAATTCCAAAAAACTCAAAACCATGAATCTTGACAAAATATTCATTTCGAGTCGCTTGAATCAACTTGAACCTTGAATGAATTTCGATAAAAAAAATCCAAATGAGGTACTTGAAACGGTAATAATGACGTATTCCAAAAACTAAGAGTTCTAAGAATTTCAACACAACAAATCTTAGCATTATTCACTCGAGTCACCAAACTTTGAATCCCGAGCAAATTATTCGCCTTAAATCTCTTGAACCACTTTTTGCATTTGGTAAATTCAGATTAACACAAACTAAGTTCTTTCAACTTCACAAAGCTTCGAATGAACTTGATTTTTCCGTCGTGCAATATTTGAATGTATTTTGAACCAAAGTTTGAGTCAATTCCGGTTGAAACAAAGAATTAAGCATGAATATGTTCCAAGAAAAAAAAACATGATAAGGAGGGTAAATTTTGGGGTGCGACAGTTGCCCCTATTCAATCATCTTAGACCTGGTAGTGAGAAATATTGACAACTTTCGAACGTTCAAGGTGGAAGAGGATTGAATACTAGAGAACCCCGAAAATTTGCCCGACGCGGGAAACCAATGCCACAAAAGAAAACAGATAACATATCTTGACTACGGAGCCAAGAAAAACGCTTGAAGAGAAAACTTGCTAAGCATTAACTGAATGCTTTAACACAACAGTGCGCAGTGAGAAATAATTAGGAGATTTCGACAACACTGGGGATAACTGTGTAACCGAAATGAGTTTGACAAAAAATTTAACGAAAATGCTAAGAGAAGAGAAACGAACTTCTCAAGCGAAAAGAAAAACAATCAAAATTGAAAAATTGACATGACTGAGAACTTAACAAAGAGTTCTCTGATAACTAAGGAATACCTGGAAACCTTACACAACATTGAAAAATTGACATGACTGAGAACTTAACAAAGAGTTCTCTGATAACTAAGAAATACCTGGAGACCTTAAACAAAATTGAAATGACATGATTGAGAACTTAACAAAGAGTTCTCTGAATGACTAAGGAATACCTGGAGACCTTAAACAAAATTGAAATGACATGATTGAGAATTTAACAAAGAGTTCTCTGAATTAAGGAATACCTGGAAACCTTACACAAAATTTGAAATGACATGATTGAGAACTTAACAAAGAGTTCTCTGAAAACATGATTGAGAACTTAACAAAGAGTTCCCTGAAAACATGATTGAGAACTTAACAAAGAGTTCCCTGAATAATATGGCTAGAACAATATCGGAATTGTTGATGCACGAAGGTGCAAGGAGTCATGGCATGCTGAATGTCTTTGACCGTGTAACCTCTGAGTTACCCGCAGAACAAAATCAGTAGCGCACCCGAGAGTACAATTCTCTGGGGATAAACAAAACAATATCTAGCACACCGGCGTGATATAGATGTTTATGAAGTCGGTAAATCTTGTTTCCGACATTTCGCGATGAGAGATCACAACATGTACGGACATGTTGAACAACTTCGAGTTGACAAGATCTTCAATTTGTATGCAGATAGCTTTACCGTTGATAAGAATCGATTCAGCACCGTGATCAAAACTTCTAAGGTAATGAGCTTCAATTTACTGACATTGTATGGACAATGCGTTGCAGCAAGTGGATATGTAGATCAACGTCTGAGTTGGAGAAATATCTTGAGATTTGAATAAACATCCCACCGGATGGATATTTATTTGTTGAGTAGTTGATAACTTACTGGGGAAATAAACGCACCAGAAGTTTGATGTAATTTTCTGAGAACGGCTCAGGGGAGTATATTGTGGAAGCCACCGCCAATAGTATTTGCTGAGAAGATTCTTGTCTGAAAGAAATCTTTGAAAATACCAAGAATAATGTTGTAGTAATCCTTTCTAAAGGAGATTCACTTGGGGAGAGAAATAAGCTTCGCTGGGGAAACTTCATAAGAAAACCATGTGGAAAATTCACTGGGGATTCCCGGTTGAATAATTTTTGTTGACATTAGAGTCCATTTGAAAGGGACAACTATTTCTGGGGAAGAAATCTCGACTGGAGACATCAAATCAGTTGTTGAGATCCATACAAGTATATAACTTGTGCTGGAGAGAAGAGGATAATTTGTCGTCTGAGAATTAATCCTTCAAATTTTGATCCTTACGAGGATACTTACAGTTTCAGTTGAAAAACCTGCAAAACAAATAGCCGAAGCTAATGCATGAGTATGATATGCATGATATGATTTTTTTTTCTAATGCAAATGGTGCATGATTTCCTGACTGTTGGGAGAAGGAAGATATCACCGGGGAATCCAATTGAACGATCTTGTTGTCATAAGAGTTCACTGGGGAATCCAATTTGAATGATCTTGTTGTCATAAGAGTTCACTGGGGAATCCAATTTGAACGATCTTGTTGTCATAAGAGTTCACTGGGGATGATCAATCGATTCTCTGGGGAAGAGATTTCATTGGAGAGTTGACACTATTGTCGATTGTCTTGCCATCCAAGCGTTCTCCTGGCACTGGGGAGAAGAACTAAGTTGTCGTTGAGAAAAGTCTTCTGCCCGCACCTGACTTCTTTCTCGAAAGATCCCGAGTCCTGACTGGGGTTTATGCATGAATATATTGTATTTGATATGTCTGAGTAAAGCGACGTGATTGATGCATAACGATGACTTATGTAATGATTTATGAATGCATGTATGGATTATTGGATATGTGCCAAATAAAATTTGACCTTGAAGGAAAAATCGTTAGACGATAACTGACTGTAAGTTAAACCACCAGACGGAAACCGGTGAAATAGCTTTGACCCCCAGACAAAAACTCGTGAAGTGATTCTGACCACCAGACGGAAACTGATGAATCGACCAGACGAAAACTGGTGAAAACATTTTGACCACCAGACGGAAACTGGTGAAATGATTTTGATCAACCAGACGGAAACTGGTGAAAATATTTTAATCAACCAGACGGAAACTGGTGAAATGATTTTGATCAACCAGACGGAAACTGGTGAAAATATTTTAATCAATCAGACGGAAACTGATGAAATGATTTTAAATCAACCAGACGGAAACTGGTGAAACGTACCAAACAAAGTCAGATTTTTAAATGGCACAGGATGAGATGCATGATTTAATGCATGATTTATGTTAGTGTATGCAATACATTTTGACTGTATGATTGGTAAGGCATGAAGATGCTTTGACTGTTTGACTGGTTAAGACCAAGAAGGATTCTTGAAACAAATTTCCCATCGAAAGGAAGTTTTCAGCATGATTCCCTGCCACTCAAATTAAATACAATAGCTGTTGACACTTGAGAGAAGAATTTTTGAGTAGCTTGAAGATATAGAACGAAGTTTTCCGTATATAGCAATCATTGCCCCAATCTGTTGGTTATCTGATGAGATTTGCTTTGAGATGATGCTGGAAACAAATTACAGTGATCTGATACTGAGGTGGCTTGCTCCAGAATTTGTATTCTAATGCAGGATGCCCCTGATTAGCAAATCCTTTGAGAGATATTACTGTATCTCGATGTGACTGCCCCAGATTGACTGAATCTTGCAGGGTTGGACTTCACTGTGCTATAGAAATAGCATGAAACAATGTGCTCCTTGGAAGTACTTCAATGCGTCAAGGTGACTCCTTCAGATTGACTACATTTGGATAATTGGCTATGCAAACATAGGGAAGGCTTGCCCCATGATGATCTCTAGAGAGACTCCTATGTCTCGAAGTAATTGCTTCAGACCAACAGCATATGAGCAGCTAACTTGATGGAACGAGAGCTTTTGAAGGCTTCCACGCGTCGAAGTAATTATCTCAAATTGATTGGAACCGAACGATTAGTTCGAAATGTCCCAATGTAAATAATTTTAGAGACTCCCATGTCTCGAGGTGATTGCTTCAAGTCGACTGAAACATGGAACGACAGTTGTCCCAGGCTAACTGCTTTTTTTTTGAAAGAGACCAAATCATCTGCTGATTGCTCCTTAAGGATTTGCCCCCGGATTGGCAGAAATTCGAGGAGATGAATTTCGATTGGATTGCCCCCAAATTAACAGAATCTTGAGAAAACAACTTGTGGTATGCTCAAAGGAGTCCTTAGGCGTCCTGCCCCTTGATACAAAGAGATGATCAAGTCTTTCTTCTTTGGACAAAGTTAAACTCTTCACTGATGTTCATTATGAGAACTTCTTTAATGTCAAACAAATGTTTTACATGTAGAGGAATGTTTATTGTGACAATTATAATGCAACATTTATGCGTCTTGAAGTTTTGTATGAAAAACATTATGATTTTTTGTGAGTGAAACACTTTTGGAGTGCAACACTAAAAATTTTCTTTTTTGAAAGATAAGACGAGCATATGATACCAACACAGATACTTAGCATATACTGTAGGAGTCAGGTAAACGCGATCTCTTCATTAGATACTTTTGAATTAACCCATGCTTCAATTAGCACTTTTGAGGGTTGTAACGTGGCTTGGTTCACGAGTTTTTAGAAAAAGGATTTTTAGGCTCAAAATATTTGGTGCCCGCCCATTCTCCATGATGTCCTTCAATCCTGAGTTCAACTATCTGATACGAGCACTCATCTCTCGAGAGGCGTTATGATGGTTGAGGAACCAATACGAGGTTTCTTGGACACAACAGATGCCCACCTTTTGTCTTTTGGTATTTGACCACACAACTTGTTCTTTGTTGAGAATTTTTCTTTGAAAATGCATTTCAAGATTTTCTTTTCTTAAATTTTGCCTGACTTTTGCCTAAGCGACTTATTACTAAGTTCCGACTTAGCGGGCTTTTGTCTTTTTCTATTCATTTTTTGAACAAGTCGTGGATCTATACACAACCTTTGATTTGTTAGAAGTGATGGTGATTGTCTTAGTCCTTGGGTAGATGAAGGATAATCGTTATGGTGTCGTCATCTGTTGACCTTATGATGTGCGAGAGATACCCAATGGGGTATCATTCTCCTTTGATGCACACTTTCGATAGATGGAGGTCGACTACTGTGGTCTTGACCTTTCTCAACCTTTTGAAGGATAGCCATTGTTGTATCCTTAAATGCACACTCTCTTGATGGATTCTGAACGCTCAATCGAGTTAATCGAACACTACCCTACAGGTTAAAATGATGAGGGTTTTTCGAGTAAAAGAAACTCCTACTTGGCTCTCAATGAGGGGTTAACGAGGGTTTATCTCCCTTATAACTCCGGTGTTTGGGGATTTGAAACAAGGCCTGTACATCATTAGCAGGGTTCTAGTCAAAAGCACATGACTAACGACCTGGCGTTTTTCAATTATCGTCATCCTCCCTCCAAATCTTTGCCTAGGCGAAAGATTCGGTAACGTTGGTATCAAAATGCTCGCAAATCAATTAAAGAGTGATAACGAATGGATTGAGTGATAACGAATGGATTACTTAAGGACAAACATATTCATTGCATTAAGATAAAAACAAACAAGTTTCTACATGCAAACAAAGTTTAAACAATTAAACAAGGTACACATGAAAATGCAGTAAGGAAAATACAAGATTGTCATTGTTGAGGAGACTTGGGCTCCGCCTTGACTTGTTGATTCAGATGACTTTCACTAGTCTTGGCATTCACTTGAGTACGGGGTTTCCATTCACAAACAGATTCCCTCCTTGAAGAGTCAAGTACTTCTGGTCGATCAACTGTTGAACTTTGGCTTTGTAAGGATTGCAATCCTCATTGAGTGTCCTACCGTCAAAGATGGTATCCACATCGCACTATGATCATATCGTGGCGGGAATGACTTTGGTGGCTTAATGAACTTGGGAACCACCAACGAGCTTTGAACCAGATATGGCAGAAGTTGACTGTAGGTCACTGGAATTGGATCAAGATGAGCATTCCTTCTTTCCAAATTACTTCGAGGTATGCGTGGATTCTGATGTTGACTTTGATATCCACGGCCTTGAACTTGTTTCCTCGCATGAGGAGTACCCATGGTTCTTTGTATCGTGAATTGGGATACATAGGTTCTTGACAACGAGCAGTGCTACACGGAGGTTGACCATAAGGTGCAGGAGGTGGAGCTTGCGAGCTTCCCAAATTGCATTGGTTTCATAATCCTCTTCTTATTTGAGAACCTTCAAGAATTCTTCCTCATCGACTTGGCTACTCGAGGCATCTTGGAGTTTTCCACTTTTCGGGACCGCTCTCAATGCGTTCTCCCACCATCACCAAGTCGGAGAAACTTGAAGATGTACAACCTATCATTCTTCAAGTATGAATTAGGCAAGGTATTCAAAAACAAGTCAACCAACTCCTATCAAGCATTGGAGGTTTAACTCGGAAGCCAACTCTCCATCTTTGAGCATACTCCTTGAGCGACTCGTTAATATTCGAGAGAAAGATTCGTAATTGGATACGGTTGAATCGCCACCTAATTTTAAATTCTAAAACGGTGAAATCGCCACCTAATTTTATTCATTCGAAAAGAACGGGAAATATAGATAAAACCCAAGCAAGCGGATAAGGCGGTCTCGTGACCAAAAAGTGGGATCGGAGTCGGTTATGTAAGGGGAAGGTATTAGCACTTTACATCCATCGTATCGATGGGACCCATTTAATTCTACGCGTTGGTGTGTGTTTACTAAGTTATGGATGCTAAAAGAAATGTATTTGTTTTATTATTTTGAGTTTGTACGGCTTCGAACCGTGTGCCTACATATTCCTCGTGCAATGGGAAAGTCAAAACTCTGTAGTTCATCTTAAAAAAGGCTTTAATTGGTTGTATTGATTTTATCTGAAAAATCGTGCGTTTAGACGTTTCAAATGCTTTGAACTAGGACTTGTTTTGTTTGTTTGAAAAGCTTAAGTCCTCGCCGTATTTGAACGACTATTGCACACCTTTGTCCGAAAGAGTTAATGATCGCGTATGAGCGATAAAAGAATTTTGAATGAGTTAAATTGTTTTTAGGTGGATGAAAAAGTACCGAACAATGAGGCTAACGTCTCACGATTCAAATGCTAGAAACCCGCGGAACTGGTGCTCGCACGAGTCGTCTATCACCCAAAAAGATTTTCTTATGAAAGAGTGAGGTGAAACGATTTCACGTTATTTAGAGGTCTTTGCAACGGTCTAGCGTCCAATGACTTTAGGCGAAGTTTATTTGGTTACAAGTTTTTAGCAATTAGTCTAGCGTCCAACGACTAAAAAACTTGTACTTTATTATGAAAAAGGTTTTGAAAATGCACTCGACGTTGGATCGAGGTTTGAAACTTTATTATGAAAGTGTTTTGAGATACGTGCTGAGATGAAGTATGGAGTCGGGTTATGATTAATCAAGTATGGACTTGATTAACCTCGTGAGGATAGTGCTCCTATCCCCAACCATGAGACTGTATGGAAAATTGGTATGACCAATTGTTGTTTCGGTTATGATGGAAAGCAACAAGGCTTTAACCAATCTTTTGGGATGGCGGTGCTTGTTTTCAATCGGTGACGGTAAGGGGAAAGTACCGATGTAATAATGGATGGCTTAATGCATAAAGTGGCGGAATTAGTGGTAAATAAATGTAAATGCGGCAATACCGAATAATTATAGAGGTGATTCTTGATGAAAAATGCTAATAGTTTAATGATAAATCATCAAACAAAATTTGGATCAACAATTATTATTACATTGCAACAAGAAATTATTTACGACAAAATAATTAATTGAAATAGAATAAGTTTCGAAATAGCCGGATTGCGTGATTTCTCGACAGTATGAAAGGAAATTTGATCTTTGATGGACAAAATATTTTATGCTGCACCGGTGCAATGTTCACCTCAAAATAAACGATTGTTAAAAGGCAAAATGCATTTGTGTGTGTATACAATACTTAACAAAAAAAATGTTTAAGAGTAAAAATAAATATAATAGTAATAGATGTAAATAAGGTGGTGACACTTGTCACCAGATGATAAAAAAAGTTTAGTAAAATAAAATAATTTGTAAGAAAAGAAAAGGAAATTGAAATATTTTTCAAATGGCAAAAGCCGTAGAAATTTTCTTTTCGCGTTTGTTGCGTTTCTCACCTTGCATGTTTTGTCGTTTTTTCGTTTTTTACCGTGTTTACGGTAATTTAAAATTTCTCTGGATCTTTCTCTTCTCTCTTGCCGTTATGATTGTTTTTCACGGCGATTGTTCTCTTTTCGCGATGGCGGTATGTTTGACGGATGGTTGGATTGTTTGTTTGCTTTCGGTTGTTTGTGGTTTGTGTTACGTATTGTTGGGAATCGGTAGGGTTTTGAAATTTTATTTCACGGTTTGCATTATTGACTTTAGACGCGCGAGGCGAAAGTTGTTTCTAACTTTTTCGGTGAGACAATTCCGATTTTTTTTCAATTGCTGTAATTATGATTAAAATAATTGGCGTTAGGTTAGGAAATGATGATATGTTGTTGTTTGATGTTTGTTTTTTGCTTGTTATGTTGTGAACTTTGGTGTTTTGAATTGTTGTGTTTTTGCTGCTATGTTTTTTGCGTTGCTTGAACTATGGTTTTTTTTGGTTCGATAATGGTTCTTCGTGGAATGCTTCAATTTCTCTTATTTTTTCGTGTTCTTTATATGTATCTTGATGTATATGTCATTTGTTCTTATTCTTTATCACTGTGTTAGTAGTTTAACACCATGGCTTCGTTATTTCTCACCGTTTTTCATTGACCATATTTATAGTGTTCTCGCTCAATTTATTTTTGTGGTTTTTTTCTAAATCGTCCTCGTTGCTACTTTGCTATGTTGTGATGTACACTTTATACTTTTGTTGACTTTTTGAGGTTTGTAATGTTGGATATATTGCTGCGTCATTGACGATCCATACCTTGCTTTATGCTTATTGCCTTTGTATGCTGGTGAATTAATGTATATGCTGTCTGCCTTTGGGAATAGAAAGCTGCTTGCCTCGTATGTGCCCGAATATAAACTCGTCATTGTTGTAATACTTGCTCACGGAATTTAGATTTGTTTCTTTTCTTTGCAGTTCGGTCACGGTTGTTTGTGAACTGGTCAGCCTGCGATTTGCAAACAAGTATTTCGATGATTAATCTTTTAAATGAGATTTCGAGGCTTATCGACAAAACTCCGATTCCCGCTTAACTAATGATGATCCTCGACAAAAGCATAATCTTTTGATAATTTCTTGCTTTTCGTAATTCAATTATGTTTATGCTTCTAACTTGTGCTCTTTTCTCTTGTTTCATGTGACGGAATTGGCAAGCTTGAAAAGAAAATGGCAACATTTGAAGAACATGGACAAAGCAAAAGATAGGAGAACTTGAAGAGAAGAATGGCGATGTTGGCACAAAGACGGTGATTTTGAAGATATTATTCGGAGTGTAGTTTGTAGTTTTAGGATTTAGAATTTCTTTTGTAGAACATCGCAAACTAAAAGCAAACTTGTAGCAATTCTCTTTTGTAATCTTCACATAAGACTTGAATGAATGAAATCAAATTCAAATTGCCAATGTCGATAATAGTTTTAGGACTTATAAATTTGAGATGAAACACTATGAATTTGTAACAAATCTTGTAGTTGGAATTGATACCAATGTAAACCATTTGAGTTTGAATAGATATTGAGTAATTCTATTATTGCTTGTAACAATCTTGAATTGTTCTTTTGAAATTTGAATAGAATTTGAATTGACACGTGAAAATGTCCTACTTTATTACCACATTGAATTGGTTCAAACAAATATGCTCAAACTTCCTTTCACCCTTGAATCTTGTAACGTGAATCGTTCTATGCTTGCAATAACATCACAATCGCTTGAAATTGGTTTGAATGGACTTGTATCGATTACATTCCTTGTGTCCCTAATTGATATAGAACTTGATTGTACAAAATGGCCTAAAATTCAAATATTCGTAGATCAAAAACCTTTAAATGAACTTGAAAGAAACCCGAAAATGGAGTAATTGAAATCATAGATCATGAATTCCAAAAAACTCAAAACCATGAATCTTGACAAAATATTCATTTCGAGTCGCTTGAATCAACTTGAACCTTGAATGAATTTCGATAAAAATCCAAATGAGGTACTTGAAACGGTAATAATGACGTATTCCAAAAACTAAGAGTTCTAAGAATTTCAACACAACAAATCTTAGCATTATTCACTCGAGTCACCAAACTTTGAATCCCGAGCAAATTATTCGCCTTAAATCTCTTGAACCACTTTTGCATTTGTAAATTTGATTAACACAAACTAAGTTCTTTCAACTTCACAAAGCTTCGAATGAACTTGATTTTTCCGTCGTGCAATATTCGAATGTATTTTGAACCAAAGTTTGAGTCAATTCCGGTTGAAACAAAGAATTAAGCATGAATATGTTCCAAGAAAAAAAACATGATAAGGAGGGTAAATTTTAAAAGTATAACCTAAGACACACATTTTTCGGCATGAATCAAATTTTGTCCTATGAGTCAACAATGTTGAGGCATAACACAAATGACCAAAACTTTCGATGAATCAGAAAGGAGCTCATTAAATGGAATTGTGGACACTTTGACTTAAGTAAGGGAGAGGGTAGCCTATTTATTATATGGATGGCCTGCTGAATGCAAAAAGTCCACATATTTAAAGGAATATTTGAATGAAAATACCGAGCTCGAGCAACATTCAAGATGTGTTGATGTTTCCTTTCTACCACCCTTTTTGTTGGTGTGCAAACACAAGATCTCTGATGCAGAATGCCTTTAGATTGTAAAAAAGGGGTCATGGCTATAAATTCTGTGACATTATCAGTTCTAATGCATTTTAAAGATTTGTGAAATTGGTTTTGAATAAACTCAATAAACTGAATGCGACTCGATTTAGTTTGATCTTTGGTTTTCAAAAAAATTACCCATGTAAACCTGGAATAATTATCAACCAAAGTTAAAAAATACTTGTGCCCTAAAGTGGAAATGGTGGAGAAGGGTCCCCACAAATCAGCATGTAACATATCAAAAATTGAATCAGAGTGAGTAATGCTTAAAGAAAAAGGAAGCTTCTTTTGCTTAGAAAAATGACATGAGTCACAAGGCGACTTTTATTATATGAAATGAAAGGAAATTTTTTGATATACTGTAATCCTATATCGGAGATATGTCCTAAACGAAAATGCCAAAGATTACAAGTATTACTAGCTATAGTAGAGTATGAGGAATGCTGCCCTGTAGAATCAAGAACATACAGGCCTCGTTGGAGATCAGCTATACCAATCATTGCCTTGGAATGACTCTGCATGATGTGACAAGAGTGAGTATTGAATTGGACAATGCAGTTATTGCTAGCTACTAATTTGGCAATGGAAATAAGGTTTTACGAAACTTGGTATATACAGAACATTATGCAAGGTTAATGAATGAGAGACATGGACAATGCCACAAATGGAAGCATGAGTGTGAGATCCATCAGGTAAACTAACAGAAATAGGAGCAATGGTTTTATGATCATTGAACAAGGCAAGATTATAAGAAATATGATATGTGGCTCCCGTGTCTCAATATCCAGATGAGGATGCTTACCATTTTCAACATAAGTATATTAGTTTAAGGCAAGGAGAGTGGACATCAATTAGACTTTGAATTGTTCTTAGACCTGCCAGGAGCTCCAAAAGATTGTTATATTGATCCCGAGTGAATAAAACTTGGTGCATTAATCATAAAGATGGTTAATGTCACGAGAAGACGAATCGATTCACGCTTTTTGATTTTGCCGAAGGGTAGCCATGTTTCATAAAACATGTATCAACCGCGGTGGTTATTTCTCCACAACGGAAAGACAGACAGTATTCCTTTCAGGCAATCAAGATCAGATTTGCCTTGGCATCAATTTGCATTTTCTGGGCTTCAAC